>JAKOGI010000008.1:1797500-2310000 GCA_029747015.1 Carnegiea gigantea
TGCTGTTCATTCCTGAAACCTGCTGTTGTTTTCTAAGATAATCATGCCTGTCGAAGCTGACGGTGTACGTGTTTGGACCTTTCAAAGTTCTCTAGAATTTGTCATTCCTGCCAAAGAGATTGGCATGTTGTAGTGGAGTCTTTGTCTGTGTTGTTCATAAGTGGCTGACATACAAGCATTTAGCATATTGAAGTTGGAAAAATGCTCGTAAAGTCTTTTCATGTTGTATTTCTCAACCTCTTCAAGATCATAAATTCAATTACAGCAGTTATGCTGGAAAATTTTGTAGTTTCTGCTAACACTGGCTGAAAATCAAGTCCGTATAGACACTTCAACACATCTGCGAAGTCCATAGCATGTCTGAATTCAAAATCTGAGCAACTTTGATGACTGGATCTGAACCCAGTTGCCCAATATCCGAGGTTAAAATTTATTTGGCCACAAAAATTCTGATTTAAAAATCTTTCAAAAAAGTTCAACAAGGTACAGAAGGGGAGGCAAGGACGAGAAAAATTAAGATTAATAGGAAAATGACGAGCGAACAAAACCAAGAAAAAAGAACGAAATAATACCATAAAGGCCACTAATCCATGCATACATGAAAAATAAGATTCAAGATACACATTTCAAACAGGCATACATCACGAGTTCTACGGTCTGTCAAAGATTTTACAAATAAATTGCAATTCTTGGTCTCTAAGTGTTTGTTGGTTCTTGATCTTTAGTGTCCTGAACCACAGTCATCAATACTTTGTACATTGAAAGGGCAAGAGCTGAAGAAAATGGTGTTGGTGGAAGGGGGGAGGACTATGAAATCAAAGAGATAATGGGGATTGAGTAGCATTAAGGGAGGGAGATAAGTATATGATGTATATTTTTTTTTTTATAGAAAATGAGCTTTCAAATTAGGTAAGGAGGTGCTTCAGATTAGCGAACCAGACTCCATCGATAGAGATGGACTGCTGAGCGTTAAGAAACTGATTGTGAGGAAGAGAGAGAGAGAGGAGGTTTGGAGGCTTTTCTCAGTCTAGAGTTTTGGAATTAGTAGCTTTTAAAGGCCTGACAAATTTCTGCCGACTTAAAAATTCGAAGGGAGAAATTTTGACCATACCTGGTTTTTTCCAGGTTGGACAAATTCGGACAGTTGGGTTGGACAAAATTTTGCTAGCGCTACTTTTTGCCCTTGTATTGTTGTTGCTTGATGTTCTGTCTGATTAGCAAATGAAGGAGATCCAGCTGTTTTGCTGACTTGTTGACAGCTGATTTTTGCTTCAGTTGCCTTCTGTGCGAATATCAGTTTTCCAGTGCCTTCAATTTTAGTGCGCCTAACCGCAACTCTTTTCCAGGATTCTGATGCTTCAATCAGGAAAAGGGCTCTTGAACTTGTTTATCTTCTGGTAAATGAAAGTAATGTAAAGCCATTGACGAAAGAGCTAATTGAATATTTGGAAGCATGTGATCATGAATTCAGGGCGGATCTTACAGCCAAAATCTGCTCCATTGTTGAAAAGTAAGTCTGTGATTTATGAAGCTTGTAATTTTTCTCTGTGTAATCTATTGATATGGTGGCAATTGGTCAACAGCCCATCATTTTCTTCCTGCTTAGTCTTTCCTCTTTCATTTATTTTTCTTATCAGTTTGGCTACTTGTGTTTGGGTATGTAGAGGCAATTGACTCATTTAACTGATAAAATATGGATGTGAAAGTGTCAATTTGTCCCAGTAATATTTTTATGGAACTAAAGGCTGAATGGTATCTGTTGGTTAAATGTACAAGTCTTGTCCCATATTTTGGTGTAAGGGAAGATAAGCCCATGGTATAATGTAGGCTATTCTATTCAGTGTCAACTGTTTTCTGGATGTTCCATGTTTGGGTTATATTGTTGAGCTCTTCCTAATGTTTCTAACAGAACCAACTAGGAGATTGGGTTAACCTCTTCTTTTTTGCTTTTTTTTGCTTTTTTTTTTTTGGGGGGGGGGGGTTGGGGAGAATCTGCAAGGAAAGGGATCAACTCAGAAAGCCCAGGTCGAATTCATGATTCAGTTTTTTTTTTTTTTTTTGTTTTTTTTTTTTTGGGGGGGGGGTGTTGGGGAGAATCTGCAAGGAAAGGGATCAACTCAGAAAGCCCAGGTCGAATTCATGATTCAGTCTATTCGATCGTTGTGGACTGATCTACCGGTTCAGGTGTTCAGCCTCATAAGCCCAACCCCCCTCCCCCTCCAAAAAAAGGAGATAAATTTCTGAAGATGCTGTTTTTAGAATTTGTTCGTTTGTGGTGGACCATCACCACCGTGATCCTTGAATATGCACTACGCATGCAGCTGGATCAGTATGAGCTATGAAAGACAAACTTCTTTTGGGGGTTTGTTCGGTGCAAACGGACCTGAACCACCGTGATTCTCAAACTAAACTACGAGCAGATATGACAAGTTGAAAGCTGAAGAGTTAATGGGACTCAACTTCTTCAGTTTTGTTTTTCAATTAGTTTTATTTTGTTCCGTCTTACCTTTTGGTGTCTTGGGGTCCTTTCTATATGGGTCTTCTTTAGGCATTGCACATCAACCAAAGAAGGCTCTTTTGCTATAAGAAAACAAGGCAAAGTGAAACTGGCAAAAGTCACTCTGCAGCTCTGTGGATGTCCGTTTTCACTGATCTAGACGAGCCAGTCTCGTACACATTTTGCAGAGTTGACGGCAGCTGAAGATTGGGTTGCCGCGTAGAAAGGGTAGAGTTAAGTCAGCTCTTTTGTGATAGGAATTTTTTTTATTTGAGAGATTAAAAGGGAGATGATGCAAAGCAGACATCCTACAGAGAAGCTGTAAAAATTATAATACCCATCAATGGCGGTTGACATACTCTAATGCGAAATGCAAAGCAGGAATCTTACAGAGAAGCTACATACTATGCACACATGACCATTGACAAGTCTCTGATATCCGAAAATATAGTTTTGTGATCTGTCCATCTTTGATGTGTTCAAGGGGTTTCGACTTGAAAGCTCTTCGTTTGAATTTGTCAACTGTCCCCTCCCGCTGTGAGTACGGAGACCTTTGGTCTATTCTAAAAAGCCTGTGCCCAATCATAGAGGGACATGCTTGGGGAGGGGGCAGGACCCCCCCCCCCCCCAAAAAAAGAAAAATGACCTCAGGGTCACTTTTGCTAGTGCTGCTTACAAGTTGCAACCGAATTTAGTGATGAGTTTGTTCTATTTTCACTATAGACAATCCGAATTTGTCTTCAAGCTTGATCACTTTTTGTATTTTCTCCGTCATCTAGTCAACAAATTTGATTATTTGATCCTTTGAAGCTAGAACATTTCTTTCATAAATGCAGGTTTAGCAATTTCTTTCTTTTTTTTTGGGGAAGTTCAAGTTCATACTAATGCAATTTATGTATTAATTTGCCAGCATACATAATTTAGTTTATAATTGCGAGTTTTCTCTTAGCGTCCATCTTTCAAGGAGATTTGAACCATTCGTACTTGATTGATTCATGTCACTTGATGTCCAGATTCATGTAATATTTGTGATTTTATGCTCTCACATACATTCGATTAACAAGGCTCTTGTTTGGAGAGGGATGGGCGAGATGGCCCATGTGGGGTACCGCATAACACATGTGGATGCCCTGGGAGCAGGGAAGGGGGTGGGACTGAGGGTTTGGAGGTGACTGATACAGCTTAATGATCTCCTGGGAAAGCAAAAGAATTTTAGAGAGACAAGAAGATAGAGGGAGAAGAGATTTTCTATTTCATTCTTCGATGCCCTGCCTTTCATACTGACTTCCCTTTTTATTACAAAGGTTGCTAATTTCTCTCTTTGTCTCTCTCCTCTAACTGACATAACAACTAGCCAAACATTTCCTCAATTCCCGCCCAGAGTCATGCATTCCTCACGTGATTATAATCAACTTGTATCAACTGCCTCCCCTTCCAGAAGCTTGTCCTCAAGCTGATAGGTCAAAAGTTGGAAACCTTTGTTCAATGTCTGAGTATAACTCCCATGTAGCTTCTTCCTTAGAACCTGTAGACCACTGTATGAGTCCATACACTATAGCCTTGTTACCTTGTTTGCCTAGCTTCCTGTCCAGCACTGCAATGGGTACCGCAGCCATCAACCCAGCCTCATCTACCTCAGGTAAAGTGCTATGGGTGGGTCTATCCCCCACATGTTTTTTAAGTTGGGAAATGTGGAAGACTGGGTGGATTTTAGAGTGGTCAGGGAGCTGCAGCTTGTAAGCAACTGCCCCAATCCTAGCCATCACAGGAAAGGGTCCAAAGAACCTTGCTGACAATCTTTGAGAGGTCCTGTGAACCACAGACTGCTGCCTGTATGGCTGTAGCTTGACATATACTAGATCTCCCACATCCAAGACCTTGTCCATCCTATGCTTGTTAGCTTGATGTTTCATCCTACTTTGTGCCTTCTCCAGGCGGTACTTAAGCATTTTAATGCAGTCCTCTCTGGCCCTCAAACTCCTATCAATTGCCTCCACTTTACTATCCCCAGTTAGGTAAGGTATGTATATAGTTGGTGGTTGTCCATACACCACCTCAAAGGGAGTGTACCAATTGATGAATGCCAATTTGAAGTGTACCACCATTCTGCTAGAGGCAACCACAAGGCCCATTCAGCTGGCTTTTCCCCAGTCATACATCTCAAAAACCCCTCCAAACACCTATTTACCACTTTAGTTTGCCCATCACTTTGTGGATGATAGGCAGTAGACATATGCAGTGAAACTCTCATCAAGGAGAAGGGTTCTTGCCAAAATCTGCTCAGAAAAATTCTGTCCCTATTAGACACAATAGTTTTTGGCAACCCGTGCAGCCTAAAAATGTGCTCAAAATAAAGTTGAGCTATGGTGGCAGCTGTAAAGGGATGTGACAGAGCTAAAAAATGGGCATATTTGCTTAGTCTGTCTACCACCACTAAGATGGTATCCTTTCCTCTTGATTTAGGCAATCCCTCAATAAAATCCATAGAGACATCTTCCCATATTGCATTAGGGATAGGTAGGGGTTGCAATAAGCCTGCTGGGGTTGTCAGGTCAGGTTTGTTTCTCTGGCAAATCACCCAGGCCCTAATATAGTTCTTGACATCCTTGTTAAGCCCCTTCCAATATAGTAAACTAGCTAATCTTCTCTTAGTTACCTCCATTCCTGAATGCCCCCCCAGTGGGAGAGTCATGAAAGAGCTGCAGCAACTGTTGTTTCAGGGTTGGAACATTTCCGACCACAACTTTTCCTTTTCTATACAAAACTCCTTGCTGCCAAGTATACTTTTTATGCTGTTGACCTGCAGAAAGTGACGGGATAAGTTGTTGCAAAAAATTATCTTGGGACCAGGAAGCCTTGATAGAAGGCAGGAGGTAAGAATTGAGGGTGCTGAGCGTGAGAGTTAAGAGTTGAGCCCCATAAATTCTAGATAATCCATCTGCTGCCGCATTCTCCTTGCCCTGTTTGTACAGGATCTCATAGTCATACCCCATTAGCTTAGGTAACCATTTACTCTGGAATGCAGTAGATATTTTCTGCTCCAAAATATACTTGAGACTGAAATTATCAGTCTTAATAACAAAGTGTCTTCTCAACAGATAGGGTCTCCATTTTTCTACCGCCAACACCACGGCCATAAGTTCTTTTTCATAAGCAGATAGTAGTTGATGTTTTTGAGCCAATGCTTTGCTAAAATAAGCTATAGGGTGGCCTTCTTGCATTAGGACAGCCCCTATGCCTACACCGGAAGCATCAGTTTCTACCACAAAAGGTCGAGAAAAGTCAGGCATGGACAAGACAGGGGCTGAAACCATTGCTGTTTTCAGTTGTTCAAAAGCCTGTTGTGCTTCCTCATCCCATTGAAAGGCATTCTTCTTCAATAGCTCAGTGAGTGAGTGAGTGGCTTACTCAGTTGGCCGTAATTTTTCACAAACCTTCTGTAGTACCCCGTTAATCCCAAAAATCCCCTAAGTTGCTTCACTGTTGAGGGTACAGGCCAATCCTTCATGGCTGCTACCTTTGCCGGATCAGTGGCCACCCCTTTAGCTGAGATGATATGCCCAAGATATTCTACCTCTTGCACCCCAAAGCTGCATTTACTCAACTTGGCAAACAGAGTATGTTGCCTTAATACCTCAAAAGTGATCTTTAAGTGCTGCAGATGGTGGTTGTAAGAGTCACTATACACAAGTATATTATCAAAGAAGACAAGAATAAACTTTCTTAAGTACGGGTGAAACACATGGCTCATGAGAGCTTGAAAAGTAGAGGGAGCATTAGTCAACCCAAAAGGCATGACCATGAATTCATAATGCCCTTCATGTGTCCTAAAAGCTGTTTTTTCAATGTCCTCCTGGTGCATTCTCACTTGCCAATAGCCAGATCTTAAGTCAATCTTAGAAAAATACTCAGCTCCATGTAATTCATCCAAGAGTTCTTCTATAACTGGAATGGAAAATTTATCCAAAACTGTATGTTTATTCAATTGCCTATAGTCCACACACAACCTCCATGAGCCATCTTTTTTTTTTCCCACCAAAACAATAGGAGAAGAGTAGGGGCTATGTGAAGGTCTTATCATCCCCGCCTGTAGCATTTCTTGGACAGTTTTTTCTATGACATCTTTTTGCAATGTAGGATACCTGTAGGGTCTGACATTGATTGGAGAAGTACTTGGCTTAAGAAAAATCCTGTGATCATAGTCCCTGCGTGGGGGTAAAGTTTTTGGCTCCGAAAATATCTTAGCATACTCATCTAATAGTCTTTGCAGTTCTGGTTCAGATACTGCAGCTGCATTTACGGAAGCCTGTATTGATACGGGCTGTACCTGAATTGCAAACATCTGAGCAGATTTGTGCATAGACTGCGGGAATTTTTTCCCTTCCAACCACTCAAGGTCAGACTTCTGTGTACCCCTCAATATCATCATCTTCCCTTTATAATGGAACTTCATTTTCAACTTCTCAAAGTCCCACAAAATGGGGCCTAAACTGGACAATCATTGGACTCTCAAAACCATTTCACAACTCCCCAATGAAACCAACATCACATCTGTAGGAAAACTTTCCCCCATCAAGGTCCAAGAAAAGTTTTTACACATTGAGTTGCAATTCAGCTCTTGGCCATTGGCTATGACTACCTGCAACGGAGGAATTTTCCTGATTTCACAATGAAGTTTCTTAGCTGTGGTTATATCCAAGAAGTTATGGGTGCTTCCTGAATCCAATAGAATATGTAGTGGACTGTTTTTGACCTTGCCAGTGACCCTCATAGTATAGTAGGTGCTGATACCATTCAAAGCACTCAATGACAGTTGAGGAACTTCATCCTGTATCAGTGCCTCTCCCTCTTCCGCTTCCTCCGCAGCTTGCTCCTGTCTCTCCTCCTCCCCAACATCCTCTTCCCCAATCACTTCCAGCCTATATACTTGAGTCGAACATTTATGGCCAGGAAAATACTTCTCATCACAGAAGAAACACAAATTCTTTGCCCTTTTTTCTTCAATGTCCTTAGGACTTAAGGACTTGCCTATCATCCTTGGTCTAGAAGTGACAGACCCCGTGCTAGAGCCTGGAGTGCTTCTTTGGGAAGAGAGACTGTAACTGGACTTTTGTTGTGTAGGGGTTGAAGACTGAAAGGATTATATCCGGACCCAACAGTTCTTGTGTAAGATGCAGGTTTGTCCAAGATGGGCTTAATCTTCCTGGCCATAGAAGTAAGGTTTGCCTCTTGTAATTTAGCGAGACAATAAGCATCATGCAGTGTCTGTGGCTTGAACATTCTCACAGCATGTTGGATTTCATCATTCAATCCACTCAAGAAGCAGCTAATAGCATGGTTTACTGGTAATTCAACTCTGTTAATCAAGGCATCAAAATTTTCTTGATACTGCTCTACAGTCCCAGATTGCTTAAGTTTCATCAATTCTACCCGTGGGTCATCAAAAGGTTTAGCCCCAAACCTAGTGGTAAGAGCCATCTTGTACTCTTCCCATCTAGGTCAACCACTCTCGCTTCTATGTTTCATAACCGATTGATGCCACAACAAAGCTTTACTACTCAGGTGTATTGAAGCAATCTTAACCTTCAAATTTTGAGCAGTGTTATCGACTTAAAAAAATTGCTCACACCTGTACACCCACCCTTGTACATCTTCCCCATCAAATCTGGGAAAGTCAATTCTAGAAAGTCTAGACAAAGGATGATTAGAATTACCAGAAGAGACTTCTCCCATAGTTACTGCATTATTAGCAATCTGTAATACCTGTCTGCTTAGGCCCGTGATTAGCTCCTGAATCTGGTCATTAACACGTCCTTGCTCCTCTTTAAATTCTTCCATGGAGCGTTGCATTTGTTGGTATAATTCCTCCCATCTGCGATTTTCATTTGATCTAGTGTTGTCTGATACCGCCATTGCTTAGCTCAAGAGTAACAGATCCTTTGAGCTTGATTATTGGGGATGCAAACCAATAATCGAATTGAATGAACAATGGTGTTTGATTGTAAGAAGCTGGATCGCGTGTAGGTAGTAGCCACTTGATCGAAAAAGAAAAAAGGAATTCAATGTGATGTCAGGATCTGGAACGTCAAGAATTCAGGCCCAAGATGAGGCTCTGATACCAAATGATACAGCTTAATGATCTCTTAGGAAAGCAAAAGAAATTTTAGAGAGACAAGAAGATAGAGGGAGAAGAGATTTTCTATTTCATTCTTCGATGCCCTGCCTTTCATACTGACTTCCCTTTTTATTATAGAGGTTGCTAATTTCTCTCTCTGTCTCTCTCCTCTAACTGACATAACAAACTAGCCAAACAAACAACTAATTTCCTCAATTCCCGCCCAGAGTCATGCATTCCTCACGTGATTATAATCAACTTGTATCAGTGACCCGGGGGTGGGGGATGTTTCCCTCTCAGTTGCTCTTATTGGACTTTGAATCCCACATCTCCTTGGAGGATGGTTCAAATGCCACTAGATTATACTTTAGTGGTTGATAGACAGATTGTATGGTGTTAATATTTTCTTTTTGCTAACTGTCTTTTGGATGTTCTGGAGTTTAGAAGTTGCCGTTTGATTTGGTTCATGTTATTGGTGTTTTAGGTTTTCACCAGACAAGATATGGTACATTGATCAAATGCTGAAGGTTCTCTGTGAGGTATGCATTAGCTTGGCTCAATGTGTAACTGTGGGGATTTTGTGTGTGTTTGAGAAGCCTTCTTTGCATTGTGGCTACATGCTGCCTTTTCAGTTTCTCATAGTTGAATGAGATGCATTTTAGTGAAGCTGCTTTTCTCTTATCTGCACCCTGATCAATCATTGCCTACTTCTCTATGTTGCTCTTGTTGAATCCTTTATTTGTTTTTCACATTAGTTCATTATGCTGATCTGTATAGTTTACTTAGTAGGCTGGAAATTATGTCAAGGATGAAGTGTGGCATGCTCTTATAGTTGTGATAACCAATGCTATCAATCTTCACGGGTACACAGTGAGGTTGCTGTACAGAGCTCTTCAAGCATCAAATGAGCAGGTATTGCCTTTACCCCCATGAAATAACCTCATGCAGTTGTCCTGTTTTCTGAACTATAAACCAGATTAATAACATGAATTGTTGTTTGGGATTGTTCCCTTTTTAGGAAACTCTTATAAAGGTTGCAGTTTGGTGCATTGGAGAATATGGTGATATGTTGGTCAATAATGTTGGGATGCTAGACATAGAAGACCCAATAACGGTGAGTCCATTCTGCTTTCAGCCTTTCAACTAGCTTAGGATTTGAGGCTTATTAGTCTTTCTTCCTACGTCAGCTGCATTTGATCTGTCAACAGTCAAGTAATTGGTGAACTTGCGAGATATGTTTAGGATTGGTTTCTTTCACTTCTATCTCCCATCTCTCTGTCTCTGTTCTTTTGTGTTCTTTTTTGTAAAATTTTTATTGGGTTGTTAGACCCCGTACAAGCGGGACCTATACTGGGAGGTGGTGGTGGTTGTTGTTGTTGTTGTTGTTTGGCACTAAGCCAGGTTTAAAGAGCAGCAAGATGCAGTTGAATGGCTATTTTCTGCCTGAGTTGTGCAGCAACATTTCCAAGAGGATTTGGATTCTAAGATGTTGCGTGAAGAAAGTTTTGCTGATTTGGTTGCCAGGATGATTCCCTTATCTGATTATCTGCAAAGACAGTTAATTTTCACAAAATGGGTGAATGAGCTAGAACCGTGGAGACCTAGAGTTGATACGTTGCCTTTGCCCTTGTTACGAGACTCAGAGAAAGAGTTTATTGAGATGCCTTTCAGTGAAGAAGAAGTCACTAAAGCTCTTCTAGATTGCTGTGGTGATAAGGCCCCCGGACCGGACGGTATGACTATGGCCTTCCTTCAAGGCAATTGAGACACTGTTAGTGGAGATGTGATGAGAATGTTCGCCGAGTTCTTCTCCTCAGGAAGATTCGTGGCCAGCGTTAATGCCGCTTTTATTGGCCTTATTCCTAAGAAAGCAAATGCTGAGAATATTAGAGACTTCCGGCCAATCAGCTTGGTTGGCTGCATTTATAAATTGCTTTGGAAAGTTTTGGCCCGAAGATTAAGAAGCATAATTGGGAATCTCATTTCAGAGAACCAAAATGCCTTTGTTGGAGGTCGTCAGATCATTGATGCGGTGCTTATAGCAAATGAGCTCATTGATTCTAGGGTTAAGTCGGGAAAGCCGGGTATGGTCTGTAAGTTGGACATTGAGAAAGCATATGATTATGTGAATTGGGATTTTTTGTTGTATGTCATGAAGAGAATGGGCTTTGGGGAAAAGTGGATTGGATGGATCCGACACTGCATATCCTCTACATCCTTTGCAGTTCTTGTCAACGGTTCTCCTACGGAGTTCTTTTCGGCTTTTAGAGGTCTTCGTCAGGGAGACCTTTTATCCCCCCTTTTGTTTCTGCTGGTCATGGAAGTATTTACAAGGATGCTTGATGCGGCATCTAGTGCAGGGCTTATTTCTGGGTTTAAAGTGGGCTGCCCGAGTACAACAACTTTGAGTGTCTCTCATCTGCTTTTTGCGGACGACGCTATTGTTTTTTGTGAAAATGATTGTGAGCAGATGGTGAATCTTCGGTGTGTGCTCACTTAGTTTCAGGCGGTTTCGGGTCTTAAGGTAAACTTGGCAAAGAGCTCTATTCTGCCTATTGGGTATATGGACAATATTCAATTGCTTGCAGGTGTTTTAAGTTGCAAAGTTGATGCCTTTTCGACTACCTACCTAGGTCTCCCTCTCGGTGCTAAGTTTAAGGAGAAAGACATTTGGGATCCAATTGTCGAGAAGTTTGAGAAAAGACTCTCTGGCTGGAAGGCTATGTACCTTTCAAAAGGGGGGAGACTAACTCTCATCAAGAGTGTTCTCTCAAGCATCCTCACTTACTTCCTCTCTCTTTATCCCTTACCTTCTTTAGTGGCCATTAAATTAGAAGCAATCCAGAGGAATTTCCTTTGGGGTTCTTTTGGGAGTGATTTCAAGTTTCATCTTGTAAGATGGAACATCGTGAAGCAACCAATGCTTTTGGGAGGGTTAGGTATAAGGGACTTGCGTCTCTTTAATGAGGCCCTTCTTGGTAAGTGGCTATGGAGATTTATGAATGAAAAGGGCAATCTGTGGAGGAAGGTAGTTACCATCAAATATGGGGACGATAGATTTGGTTGGTCTCCCTCTATTGCGAGAGGCTCTTACGGGTATAGTCTTTGGAGATATATCTCCAGAGGTTGGGGGAGATTCTTCCCACACTGTTCCTTTGAGGTGGGAGATGGCGCTTCAATCTTTTTTTGGCATGATCGCTGGTGCGGCGACTTTCCTTTGAAAGACTTGTTCCCTAGGCTTTATATTTTGGCAGTGGACAAAAATGCCTCTGATGCTGAGTATCGGGAGCGGGTTCATGGCAACAGTGTGTGGGCACCTGTTTTTGTTAGAGATAGTTTCGTTGATGATGATTCCTTGGTTAGCTTTTTCAATAAGTTTAATGAGGCCAAAGTAGGAGAATCTTCAATTGATAGTGTGCGGTGGGATCTAACTACTCAGGGGTGCTTCACTGTTAGATCTTTTTATTTGAAGCTTCTTGATGGGAAGTTTCCACCACAAGAGATTCTTTCTAAAAAAGGCTTCCTTTGCAATTTCATTTGGAAGTCCTTAGCCCCCTTGAAGGTTTCGTTCTTTGTATGGGAAGCTACACATGGGAACATTCTAACGTGCGACAACTTACAAAAAAGGGGGAAAGTTTTGGTGAGTAGATGCTTCATGTGTAAAAGGGCTTGGGAATCTACGGATCATTTATTGCTCCACTGTTAGGTTGCAAGCATTCTTTGGGGTCTAACTTTCAGTTGCTCGGGAATGTCTTGGGTTGCTCCTGACTCTATTAGGAACCATCTTTTAGCTTGGGAAGGCTCCTTTGGTAGGAAAGTTAAGAAGAAGAAGAAGGAGGAAGTTATGGTCCTACCTCTTGTCCTCTTTTGGAATATTTGGAGAGAGAGAAATGGAAGAGTTTTTGATAACGTAGAAACTCCTCTTCAGCGTTTGAAAGAGAATTTCATCAAAATTCTCTAATTTTGGAAGAATGGGAAGTTTAGCTCTTCCTTTATTGATTTGGCAGATTGTGTGGATAGTTTATACTTAGGTTGTAAATAGCCTTTTGTACAATGCTCACATTACTCTCTGTGCAACTGAGCTTGTTATTTCTATATAATATATTACCTTTTCCTATCCAAAAAAAAAAAAAATGAGCTGGGGGTCAAAGCCCGGTTGGAGATGAAAAATATTAGTTATTGCCTGCTTGATCTACTAATTTCACAAAAAATTAATGTAATAATTCTCGTTTGGATGAAATGAACATTGTAGTGGTGAAGAAAGGGCATAGGAATATGGGCTACGAGTCATCTCTTGAGACAGAAACGAACAGTGTTTAAATCAGTAATGAAATGATTATAGTAGTGAAGAGAGGACATAGGGATATAGACCATGAGCCATCTCTTGAGACAGAAAGAAACAGTGTTTAAATCAATAAAATGGGTGATTGAACTTGGCTCAACCAGCTTGCTGCCATTGGGAACCCATCAGACATAGTCCAATAGATATTTCTGCAATACCCCAAAGTCCAATAGATATTTCTAAATTTCATAAGTTTTTCTTTGACCTTCGGTATGGCATAATTGCAGAGCATTCTATGAATTTGTGAGTAATGTGTTTCGTCCTGCAGAGCACCATTTGTATAGACACTGCCAGTCTGTAAAATAGTCCTCTAAGCCTTCATTAGTAATAGCATTTTTAATTATTTTCTACCTTGGGTGTCAGTTTTTTGTTTGTCTGTCTCTTCTTTGTGCGTGCATGTGCATGGGCTTCTTTTGTTATTTTCCTCTCTTTTTGGGGTTTTTTTTTTTTTGGGGGGGGGGGGGAGCGGTATTAATGTAATTGCATTAAAGTCTCGACAGTTGGAGAAGTCTCTTTAAGGAAACCTTTTCGGCTTGCATTGGAGCGGACTAAAGCAAATGCCTCAGTCAATGGTTTTGAATCTGGGCTCTCTCTCAGCTATTCAGCGTTAATACGTCTGACACCCACATCAGCCCTCACCCTGCCAAGGTGGGACTTTGGGTTGTGGATTTGGATTTGCAATTTGGATATTGTTAAAGTCAGTTTTATACTTTGGATTTGAAACTTCAAATTTCTCTACTGAGTGCTTTAGTAATTCATATTGTTGCCATTAAAGAAAAACAAAGCCCTTATAACTTTGTTCCCTTCGCTCTACCCTGTCCCTCCCCTCTTCTGATGAGGCTCTTGAACTTGCGTCCTTGTTAGCCATGGTTGTCAATTGTAATGTATTATCTGCCTGGAATTACAAACGTAGCAAATCCTGCTGGGAAAGGCTTGTTATGGTTGGACGAGTACTATGCCTACCTAGTCTGATTCTGTTAATTTAGTGCTCTCAGTCTCTGCTGGTATACTACAGTTGCTAATGCTAGTGTTTTGGGGTCATCTGAACAGGTGACTGAGTCCGATGCTGTGGATGTGATCGAGACTTCTATCAAGCGCCACAATTCAGATAACACCACCCGTGCTATGTGTCTTATTGCTCTGCTGAAGCTTTCGTCTCGATTTCCACCTTGTTCACAGTAAGTTAGTGATAGTTGCCTGAGAGGTTTAGACCATATTCTTGAATTTTCTGTTTGAATGCCAATGTTCTAGATGATTGCTGTAATCTTCCATCAAGCGCACTGCTATTTCTTACAAATAGGGAGCAATGAATAAGGATGTTTGTCATTTTTGCAATAAAAGTTTTGCATTATTTAGGTCCCTCTTCTGAAAAATACAACCAGATCTATTTTGGATAATCACAAAAATAATGTCACTTCGAGGGGAGCAAACAAGAATGTCACTGTTACTGAGGAGTTCCAGTATATGTGGTACTGCCTACTTATGTGATGTCCCCCCTTGCTCTAACACTAGCTAAGGCCCTGAAGAATCATTTTTAAATCATTTCCTCATTTGCCGTTGAAATTCTGTAATAGCATACTTTTTGTGATGCAGAGAGCACAGTTGTGATTTGTGAACAAATGGACCCTTTGACTTTCTATCAAGGGGAAGCTTATAATGAAAAATATAGCTCTAGCTGTTTCTGTAGTCTGTACTCATGGAAAAGTAAACTAAAGCCTTGTGTTTTTTAAACACTGCTACTATCTGAAGATCTTATGAGTTATGACATCTGTGTGGCAGAATTCTTTCTGATATGATGAAATTTTACTCAATGTTGTATGCAGGAGGATAAAGGACATAATTGTACAATATAAAGGAAGCCTTCTCCTTGAATTGCAGCAGAGAGCTATTGAATTTAATTCCATCATTGAGAAGCACCAACACATTAGGTAGTTCTTGGCCTTTGTCTTCTGTTATTTTGCAGTTTCTTTTTAGCCTATGATTCATGTAGAATTAAGAATGGAAATGCTCACTGAGGTGCTGAAATGGATCCACAGGTCTGCCGTGGTTGAAAGAATGCCTGTTTTGGATGAGGCTACATACAGTGGAAGGAGGGCTGGCTCATTGCCAACAACAGCTTCAAGCTCCAATGGGCCTTCAGTGAATCTTCCAAATGGGGTTTCCAAGCCTTCAGCCGTCCCTCTTGTTGATCTACTTGATCTAAGTTCAGATGATGTCCCTGCACCTAGCTCTTCTGGTGGTGATTTTCTAAATGACTTGCTTGGCATTGACTTGTCACCGGTGCCTTCACAATCAGGTTAGTTTAATGACTGGTAATTGTCTTCGACATTTATGACTGACGTTTTCTTAATATTTGAAAAAAAATAACCGGGAAAGTTATGGTTGGAGGAATCGGTTATTTATGATGACGGTAGCTTCATTTCCATGGTTGGTTATGGTTTTTGTGTTCTCCATTTCTAGGTACTAGTCAGAATAAAAACCGAGGAACAGATGCCCTGTTGGATCTTTTGTCAATTGGAAATCCCCCTGTAGCTAACAGTTCACCAACTCCGGACATTATGTCTCTGAGTCTAGAAAGTAAAAGTTCTGGAGGGACACTGGTGGGTTTGTCATCGCTTTCACCTGTTTCCACACAGTCGCCTGCTTCCAGTACAGCCACTCCAATTGTGGATTTATTGGATGGCTTATCTTCCAGTCAGCCTTCGGCCGGTACGGTATTATTTTATGCTAAATTGTAGTGGGAGTCTACACTTGCTGAGGTGCTGATTCTTACTTCTGATTACAGGGACCAATGGTCCAGAATTCCCATCCATAGTTGCATTTGAGAGCAGCTCCCTGAAAATGACGTTTGACTTCTCAAAGTCTCCCGGAAGCCCACAAACAACATCAATCAAGGCTACATTTACAAACCTATCAGCCAACATCTATACTGATTTCATATTCCAGGCTGCAGTTCCTAAGGTAACTGATTAAAGTGATTTCGTGTTGCATGTTCTTAAGGCTGGCATGACTATAGAAATTGAACTGCTCAATTTTTCTCGACGGTTGAGCCACTGGTCTTAACCTTGTTATTGTTTCTCATAGTCGGATTTAGAGATTATTTCGCAGGTTGTGCAGTTAAGATTTATCTAATGCTTTCTTTTGGGGAACTCCATGAACTATTTGCTGTGCTTAAATTTGTTCTCTTTAGATGTTAGGCATTTAAACCTAGCTTGGCTTTCATATTTGAGAATTTGCAGCAGCTACTCCCCTTCAGTGCCTTTCAGGCAAAATTTTCTGATACTTTTCTTTTGATTGACAGTTCCTTCAACTCCACTTGGAACCAGCTAGCAGCAATACACTTTCAGCGAGTGGTAGTAGCTTCGTTACTCAAAATTTGCGAGTTACTAACAGCCAGCATGGGAAGGTATCATGATTTTTCCTATTCTCCTGTCAATTTGGCCTTTCTGTAAGTTGGTTTCCTGATGTGCTTCATGATCTTGAATTTTCCTCAGAAACCCCTCGTCATGCGAATAAGAATAGCGTACAAGTTAAATGGCAAAGATGTCTTAGAGGAAGGACAAATCAACAACTTCCCTCGCAATTTGTGAGGCAAGAGTCACGTGAGATTTGAAGTTCGTTCATAGGCTTGTGATGCTCTTCAAGCAGAGGACTCCACGGCATCTATCATGTCTGTGAAGCCTTTTTCCATCCGATTCTCGCAATGAAGATTTGTAACTGGTGGGAATGTGCCTGGCTGGCTGGATTGGGCCTCGCGAATGTCTTCACTTTTGAGCTCATGTTCATTCGTTTTCTTTTGCTCCGTTTCACCGGTTTAGTGGTTCGTGTACATTATATTTTGATTCTTGTATGTATCAGAAATCGAAGTGTTGAAATGAATTTTGGAAAGTCAACAAAACGACGGCGTATATATCTACGTTGTAATTGAGAAACTGGAGTGATTCCAGGTGTGGTGTTGGTCTTGTGACCCTTAGAGCTCAGAGCATAGTTAAAAATTCGGAGGAAAGGTTTGGAAAAAATGGCACTTGTATTGCTTTGTCTCGCATGTCTGCTCTTTTCCTGTTGTATTTAGAGGAAACAACGAAAAGATCATTTTTTATTTTTCTAATTTGTTTCTTACTAAGTTTTGTCGTGGAACTTGTTTTGTTTAGCTTGATTTATTTAAATCGATTTTTTTTTTCCTAATAGCTATACCATCTCGTATTGCTCCAGAGCAAATTATCCGCTGGCTCGATCAGATAGATTTTTTTAAAATTTTTTTATGAGATAGAAGATAGATTCCAAATATTGTGGCTGCAACTTTGCCAAAATTGGTACCATTCTGAGGGAGGCAGTGGATAAATATTAAAAAATAAAATATATATATATATATATATATATATATATATATATATATATATATATATTGTGAGAGCATGTATGATCAGGTATACCCAATAATTTGCTGCCAAAGTTGGTACCACTCTGAGCGACGCAAGTCGTCCGGCTCGTCCCCAGGATTTCTAGGGTGTTTCATATTCTATTCTTGCTTTGTTTTTGTATATGTTTGTGGGCGCTTCGTCCCTAATTATGTTCACAATTGAAGACCATATCCAACAAAATTTCTATCGTAAGGTGATTTCTTTTACCAATTAAATTCCCTTGCAAGTTACAATCGCCAAATGATCCATTATTGTGGTTTCCACCAAAAAAAAAAAAAAAAGATCTAGTATTGTGAAGATAGATAATGAAATACATAGTCTTTCATAGAAACAATTAAATAGATCTCATTTTTAAAAAAAGAAAAAGTTCCTTTAATTTTGTTATAATTTCCATTTGTTACTTTTAAGGTTTGTTCTGTTCAACTTGTCATAAGTGCTAATCATCAGCATTTAATATTGATCAGCATTCATCAGCAATAGCTTAATTATGATAAGTTGAAAAGAATTAACCTTTAATTATCCTATAATCGCCACCTTAACTCATGCTACCCTCTCTTTAATTCACACACGTAGTTTCCCAACTCTTGCTATTAAAATCATCCTGAAAAGCATTTTTTGTAAAGAATGATTTGTTACATAAAGTGTTTGAATTTTCATACTTGGAAGACTTGACTTAACTGGGTCTCCCTTTTGGTTGCCTTTGTCATGGATGTGTTGCGTGTGACTCCTGCTGTGTTCACAAATTGAAAGGGCTGTCATTGGATGTTGGAAGCATTGTTTCTTTGTCTTTAAGGATTGAGCCATTTCTTAGCCAAAATGGTCTACCCCTAAGAATACGTTTTCACATTTGTGCTATTTCTTTCAAGTTATTCAGCAATCAAAACGTCAATTTCGGACAATAATGTTTTGGTTTGGCTTGTGAAAAAGGATCTTGATTGCCAAGGATACTTCCGAAAGCCCACGCCACCATTCCCACCAAGGATTTGGACCTATGGCCCCATGGGCACCGGCCATTTGTGTGTGCTTTGCACAGTCCAACCGCAGTTTTATTATTAACTATAACTAAATACTATTAAAGGAATGACCTAATGCCAACGAATCTGATATAGGGTTAAATTCCATTAAAGACGTGAGAAGTCTTCATCCTCTGATTTCTTGTTTACCAAGGTGGTTTCCACAGTATATGAGCTCCTAGTTGGACCTGGGTTAAATGAAGTATAGGTAGAATATAACTCAAACTGAGAAACGTTCATCCAATAAAACCTTTTTTGGGTTGGAACCGGGGGGGGAAGAGGTCCATAACTTTGCTCTAACGGTACGTCTAGTTTTCATTTGAAAAACTTGCCCACCCTTGAATCAACTTGTTCAAATTTCATTATGGCCTATTAATTTTTCTTCCCAAGAAAGCTAGAATTTTCCATCTAGTTCACAAATCCATTTTTCAAAATTTCCCACGTAGCCAACCCAATAAACCCATGCTTGCTAAACTTGATGGCACAGAAGCCACTAATTAGAGTCAAGTCATCAGATCAAAGACTAACTACCCCACTGTTGCACTGTAGGAGTCAACTTTTGTCAACGCAATCACCATTATATAAACACCAGCTTTCATCACCTTACTCACCAACTCACCATAGTATCTCCAACCCAAAACAAGCATTCTTATAACTAACATACCAACATGCATACCTTCCTTCCTTTCCTCGTCCTAATCCTAGTATCCTTGCCCTATGCTCCACATCCAAATCCTCTCTTGGTTGAGGCCCGAAGGCTAAACACCAATGGCTTCTTCACGGTGGATCTCATCCACCGCGACTCTCCACATTCTCCCTACTATAACTCTTCGCGTCATAAGAAACCAACTTTGGGATCCATCTCATCCAACCACCACATTCACCTGTCCTCTGCCTACTATGACTCGAAGGTGGTTGAGACCGATGTGATACCCAATGGTGGGGATTACCTCATGAAGATCGCCATAGGTACCCCACCGGTTGAATTCACAGCTGTCGCGGACACTGGGAGTGACCTTGTATGGGTCCAATGCTCGCCATGTCAGAAATGCATCTCACCAGAATCACCCCTATTCGACCCGTCCAAATCTTCCACCTATCAAGCCATCCCTTGCGAGTCCCAATCTTGCAACTACCCTGACCTTAAGAGCGAGTGCACCCAAGATGAAAGCTACAAAGGGTCATGTGCTTATGTCACTAACTACGGAGATGGGACTCAAAGCATTGGTGTCCTAGGCCAAGATACCATTACCTTAACTTCCACCGATGCTGCATCAGCACAATTTCCTTCCTCCACTTTCGGATGTGGGTATAACCAAGAGGGGGGGTTCGGAGTCCAAGGTAACGGCATTGTTGGACTTGGTAACGGCCCATTATCTCTAGCCTCACAACTAGGACAAAATATAGACAATAAGTTCTCCTACTGCTTGACTCCCTTGTCTTCAGGTTCTAATAGTAAGCTAAAATTTGGGGTCGATGTAGCAGGGCCTAATGCTGTATCGACCCCATTTACAACCCAAGACACTCCTGTGTTTTACTACCTATCATTGGACGGGATCAACATTGGGAGTACTTCAGTCCCTGTGGGACAAAACATCATCATCGACTCTGGTACGACTCTGACATATCTTGAGACGAGTGTCTATGAGGGCGTCCGGGATGCCTTGAAAAGCGCAATTGGGCTCAGCCCGGTAGGTGACCCAGACGGAACGTTGGACCCATGCTACGAGGCAGGCTCGAGCCTGAACCCACCTGATGTGGTGTTCAAGTTTCAAGGAGCTGATGTTGTATTGAAGGAAGAAAACCTTTTCAGAACTGAAGGGAGTGTCACTTGCTTGAGTATAGTGCCCACAGAGAATAAATTCATCTTTGGAAACATTGCTCAGGCCAACTTTGAGATTGGGTATGATCTGCAAGCAAAAACTGTTTCTTTTGCCCCAACAGACTGCACCACGTACTAGGTCCAAATGTAATCATGTACCAATACATGCTAAGGTGTGATATGGTCAAGTTTGTGTTTGCTGTGCTTGGTCCTGTTTATTTCAGGTCTTTCTTGTATCACTAAATTACTATATAAAAAACTGTGTGTTTGAGAAGCCTAAGATTATTATTAGCCTAGTGTTAGTCCTAATTAACCCAAAGTAATATAACTAGTGTTGTTTATGTGCTAATCTTCTGAACCTCCAGTTTGCTCACAGTAGGTGAATGAAAATTTCAGCTGCTGTAAAGCGAATTCACATACTCAAAAACGAAACAGATGAATAGACTCGGTGACATTAAAGACATAAGAAACAGATAGTTCAATAGCAAATTCCACATTCAACGATAACATGTATTGCCTTTTCAGTGTGTTTACATCAGATTTTACAACGATAAAATTTCCGTGATTATATTGATTCTGTTAATTCTGAACACAAAATGGGACGAAAGAACACACAATGGAAATCCTTGCAAGGTTTTTTCCTCCTATATCTCAATCCCATTGGACCAAATTCAAGTATATCACCAAAAAATAAGGTTAAACTGAAGAATCAAATCAATTAAAACACTCCCAAAGAACCAAAATCTTTCAGGGAAGGGGGTAATAGAACAACACTGTAATTTAAGAAAAAAAAAAGAGCAGTCCGGTGCACAAGCATCCTGCGTTCACGTAGGGTCCGGGGAAGGGCCCCATCCCAAGGGGTGAATTGTAGGCAGCCTCACCTAACTTTGTCAGTGGCTGACAAGTCTCCCCCCAGTGAAATGGCAACTTCAAGTTCATGTTATTAGAGATTAGATAGGTATTCAAAGGGAACTTGACGAGTCAATCCCTTTACACGCCTTGCTTTTACTGCTATATAAGGAGTTGCTCTACGTACTGCTTGACGTAAAGCATATAATGGATTTGTTTCTTTCTTTTGGTGAATCATTTTGAGTGCTCGATAAATAATTTGATAAGCCAATGATTTTTTTTCGCGTTTCAGAATACGATTAACCAACATGTTAACTAATCGATTACGATAAATTGGATAAAATTTTGCAATTCTTTTTTCTACAGTCCCTCGACGTGACATGAGCGTGAAAGGGATTAAAGAATCAGTTTTCTTTTTTCTACAGTTCCAAGTGCTAGTGTGGCCTCACTGTCTTCACCCATTGTTCCCCTGCATGTGCCTTTTCCTTCTAGTGTGCCTGCGTGTTTTTTCCCCAGCTTGTGTTAATTTCATCTGGGGTTGATTTTCTTTCTAGTGCTCTACTTTCCTTTTAGTAGGGATGGGCAACGGACCGGGTACCCATTAGATTAAGCGGTCGGCCGGTTTAAAGTAGGGCTAATAATGGGCCGGGCTAATAATGGACTGGGCCAATAGTGGGCTAGCCCATTAAGACATATTAACGGGCCGGACTGGGTTAGCCCATTAACAGCCCGTTTAGTGACCCATTAATTTTTTCAACCTACTTGACACACTAATTTACATGTTTCAATTAGTTAAACTTATTACCAATATATTTTGTACATAACAATAATTATTATATATCGTTTTTTGGCGCAAGTTTGTTCAGTTTTTAAACGGGTCCAAAGCGGGCAGTCCATGGGCGCCTTGACCCAACCTATTTATTAGCTTAGTTGTATATTTTCTAACTTTGAATTTGCACTGGTTTAGTTTGGTTGAAAAATTATAGAGATTTTAGTTGGAAAACTAACTCACCAAAAATACTCCTTAGTGATAATGGGCAGGCCATGGGCGGGCCGGGTTCATGTGGCCCATAACCCAGCCCGACCCATTAACAAATGTGTTGAGCCCAACCCGACCTAATTAGTTAATGGACTGATCCAGTCCGACCCGATCCGGTCCGTTGCCCACCCCTACCTTTTAGTGTTCGATTTTTCCTTCCAGCGTCCTATTTGGTAGGCTTTTGTGCAGCACTCTTCGTGATTTTGATTAGTATAAGAGGGGTTCTTCTTCTTGTGGGGACTTTATTTTCTAGTCAATTTTAGTTAGAGATTCATTATTTTATATTTATTTAATTTGCTTTCTTCTTGTTGGTTGGTCTATTTATCTATATCGTAAGTCCCTTTTAGCAACTATTTTTATTTATATAATTAGAGTGTTGAATAATAGTAGGATTTTCAGTGTTACTCTTTGTATTTTTGTTATTATTATTATTATTATTATTATTATTATTATTATTATTATTGTTGTTCCGTTTTTCTTAATTAGTACTGGGTTAATTACTTTGAATATATTTCTTGGTGCAATCATTTTTAAGGTTACCTATTGTGATCGTGTTTATTTACGTTTTATTTTGGTAAGTCTCTTGGCATCTTTGGCTGAGTTCGTATTCTTATTTTCTAAGTCGAATTTGTACTGCTATTTCTTGTCTATTATTTTTTATACTATTTCTACATTTTTAAATATTTTTTTCCTATTATTATTATTTTTTTCCTATTATTTTTTTCGCCACTATCTGTGTTTTTTTCCCTATTGTTTTGAGTGGTTTCCGTTTGGTTCCTTTCGTAGCAGCCTTTTTAGGTTTTTAATAATATTGTTGCTAGGGGTATTAGTTTCAAATCATTGTTAGGTCTTTTTATTGTTGTTGGTGTTGGTGGTTTAGTATTACCCTTGTAGTTATTAGTCTTACTATTGTTTAGTGTGCTTTCTTGCCAAGTAGATTTTCAGTATTGTTGGCTAGTTTCAGTAGCCTGTTCTTTTCTGATTGTTTGGGCCCTCCCTAGTTTATCTTAAGTGTTATCTTTCGGTTATTAGTTCGCTCTTTTAGTGAGTTGCGGGAGGAGGGGGTTGGTAGCTTTATCTAGTGGCGAGCAATGTAGTCGCTTCAGCCAGTCTTCCGAGGGATACTTGGGTTAGGAGGGGTTCAGGTTGTCAGAAGGTGCGCCTAGCGTCTTGAAATATTGGATCTCTTACGGGTAAGTCTATAGAATTAGTTAAGTCTTTGCACAGACGTAGGATTAGCATAACTTGTGTTCAGGAGACTAAGTGGGTAGGGGCTAAAGCGAGAGTAGTTGACGGGTTCAAACTGTGGTATTCGGGGTCAAACAGCGCCAGGAATGGCGTTGGCATTTTGGTTGATAAGGAGTGGGTTGACCGTGTTGTTGAAGTGAGGCGTAAGAGTGACCGAATTATGGCCATTAAGATTCTGGTGGGTTCAGAATTCATAAATGTGGTTAGTGTTTATACTCCTCAAATAGGTTTGCCGGATGATATCAAGAAGTAATTTTGGAAGGATTTAGATTTGGTCATTCAAGATGTACCTCGAAGCGAAAACTTTTCATAGGAGGAGACTTTAATGGTCATATTGGTGTTGACTCGGTCGGGTATGACTCGGCTCACGAAGGTTTCAGTTTTGGGGAGAGAAACATCGGAGGAGTTTATCTTCTGGACTTCGCAGTGGCTTATGATTTGATGGTGGTAAACTCCTTTTTTAAGAAGAAGGAGGACCACTTGGTAACCTTTAAGAGTGGCCCCTCAAGAACCCAGATTGATTACTTCTTGATTAGGGTGGATAATGGAAGATTGTGTAACGATTGTAAGGTGATTCGTAGTGAGCTTTTGGGAACCCAGCATAGGTTGCCAGTATTGAATATGGAGTTCAATTGTTCTAAGTGGAAGAAGAGGAGGGTTGGGGATCCTAGAGTTAAGTGATGGACCCTTACTAAGGAGAACGCAGCGTTAATAGCGGAGAGGATAGCTGAAGAAGCTGCTTGGAGGCAGGTAGGAGATGCAGACAAAATGTGGGAGGCTACGGCAGAATGTATTCAAAAGTCGGCTAGAGAAATCCTAGGTACTTTTAGGAGGGGTGGTAACAAAATGAAGGGTACCTGATGGTGGAACGAGGAGGTTAAGGAGAAAGTCAAGGAGAAAAAAGAGGCATTCGCTGTTTTCATGAACAGTGGAGAGGAGGAGGAGAAATAGATTTGTAGAGGCAGATATAAGGCGGCTAAGAAGGTAGCTAAGAAAGTTGTTGCTGTAGCTAAGTGCAGGGCTTTTGATATGTTATATCGTAGACTAGAGACCAAGAAAGGAGATAAGGAAGTCTTTAAACTGGCAAGGGTTAGAGAAAGACGGTCAAGGGATTTGGGGGCTGTAAGGTGCATCAAGGATGAAAATGGAAAGGTGCTGTCTGATGAGGCAGAAATCAAGGCGAGATGGCAAAAGTACTTCTCCACACTTTTCAATAGTGAAGTGATGGAAGATGCTCGAAGTACGGAACGAGAGTGTAGTGAGGGTCACCTGGATCTGCGATTGTGTAGTCCCATCAGTAAGGACGAGATTAAAGAGGTCTTAAAGAAGATGTCCAATGGGAAGACAGAGGGTCCAGATCAAATTCCAGTAGAAGTGTGGAAGTGTTTGGGTGGAGTAGGATTAGAGTGGCTTATGGAGCTTTTCAATGTGATTCTTAGGACAGCTAAGACGCCTAAAGAATGGAGGTATAATACAGTCATTCCGCTGTACAAGAACAAAGGGGATATTCAGGATTGTAATAATTTTAGGGGTATAAAATTGCTCAGTCACACTATGAAGCTATGGGAGAGGGTGATTGAGAGAAGGTTACGAAAGTATATTTCGATATCAGAGAACCGATTTGGTTTTATACTAGGTAGATCGACCATAGAGGCGATTTACCTCCTTAGAAGGCTCATGGGTTTGTACAGAGATCGAAAGGTAGATCTTCATATGGTGTTCATTGACCTGGAGAAGACATATGATAGGGTTCCGGGTGAAGTATTATGGAGATGTTTGAGAGAGAAAGGAGTGTCACCCGTGTATATTCGAGTTATTAAGGATATGTACATGGGAGGTAGAACGAGTGTTAGGATGCCAGGAGGGGTCACAGATGACTTCCTCATTGGTATGGGCCTGGATCAGGGTTCCGCCTTAAACCCTTTTCTTTTCTCTCTAGTTATAGATGAACTTACAAGAGGGATTCAAGATGAGTTACCTTGGTGTATGCTATTCGCAGATGACATTATTCCTATTGATGAGACCAGACATGGAGTAAATGACAAGTTAGAGCGATGGAGACAATCTTTGGAATTTAGAGGTTTCCGTGTTAGTAGATCGAAAACGGAATACCTTCATTACTGTTTCAGTGGAAGGGTAGAGGTGAGGTAGGGGTATGCAGAAAAAACCGAAACCGAGAACCGATCCGAAAAACCGAAAAACCGATCAAAAAAACCGGTTAACCGAAGTAAATTATTCGAAATAACCGGTTCGGTTAACCGAACCGAGATAAGAAATCGGTTCACGGTTCGGTTATGGTTCGGTTGGTCCAGAAAATGCGGTTAACCGAAAACCGTTTTTTTTAATTTTAATATGGGTATATAAAGTGGGCATTAGAAAAAACCCTAGAGCTTGGCTTTGCTTGCTTTTCACTTTCGAGAATTCCAGATCCAGAGCCCTCTTCACTTCAGTCTTCTCTTCTCTTCGGCAGTTCCGCTCATCTTCCCTCTTCCAGACTTCCATTTTTTCACTTTTTCCTTCGGCCCTTTCTTCTTCCAGACTTCAATCCTTCAACCCTTCGTGACTGACTTCGGCCCTTTCTTCTTCCAGACTCCAGTGCCCAGTTGTTCGAGTTTTTCAAGTGCCAGATTGTTCGAGTTAGTCAAGTTTTCTCCCAGGCCCGAGCCGCATGATTCAACTTTTCTGGGTATGGTTTCAATTTGTTTCAGGTTGTTTATGTATGAGTATGGTTTCGATTAGGTTGGATTTGTCAGGGTTTTAATTTGGTTCGATTTTTGTTTCAATCTGTCTGGTTTGGATTTCTTGTTTCGATTTGCTGTTTCACTATGGCTGCCTGGCTGGGTTTCGATGTGTGGTGTGAATTTATTGTTTCGATTTTTCTGATATGTGATTGTCAATTTGTCATCCATGTTGCTTCGATTTGTACTCTAGGCCTTTTTCTGATTTGAGGTGGTTTTAATTTTTGATTTTGGTTCATTTTCTGGTTGCGATTTGTATGATGCTTCGAATTCGATTCGTACTCGGTTTAATTTCTGATTTTGGTTCATTTTCTAGTTTCAATTTGTATGTTGCTTCGATTTGTACTGTAGGGCCACCACCACCAAGAATTGAAGCTCTTAACCTTAACAACAAATTGGGGTTGTTGTCTTGTTGATGCCTTGATGGGGTGTAGACGTGTAGTAGCAGGCAGCAGCTGCTGGGGGTGATTTCTATCTCTTTTTTTGTTTGCTTCAAAGGGGTTTAAGAAGGTAGCTGTCGAGTCTAGGGCCTTTTCTGCTTTGAGCTAGTGTTACATATCTGGTTTCGACTTCTTGTTGCATTTTCGACTTGGTTCATTTTAGAATAACTCGTATTTGTTGACTTGTTGTTGTATGCTTATTAAGTGATTGACATTTTGGCATGTTTGATTCAGCATTCAGGGACTAAATGTTTTCCACCTCTAGTAACAACATGGATGATATTCATGTGAACATAAGTGATGGTGGAAGTGAGGGTGAAGACACTGAAATGGAGATGGAGGAGGAGGAGGAGGAGCCAGAGCTAGATCCAGAACCAGAGGAACAGGAAGTTCTACGAAAGAAGATTAAAACAGAGCATAAAAAGCAGCGAAGTACTAGTGCTGCTAAGCCACCTCAGCCCAGCGTAAGTGGTACTAGGAGAAAATCCAAATATTGGTCTCATTTTCATCGCACAACTGATCCAGGGGCTGTCAAATGCAAATATTGCGGTAAGCTGATTCGTGCCTCATCTAGAAATGGAACCAGTGCTTTGAAAAATCATTTGGATAGGTGTAAGAAGTATCCTGCTAATTTGGATAAGATGCAAAAGTTGATTGATTTTGATACTAAGACAATTGTTAATGAAGATGGGTCTGTGCAAACTGTTTCTATCCCCAAGTGTTGGCATTTTAATCATGATCTTAGTAGGAAAGCAATTGCTAGAATGGTTATTGTGGATGAGTTTCCTTTCATACATGTTGAACGGGAAGGGTTTCGTGATTTTTGCAAAACTATGCATCCTGATTTTGTTGTTCCCTCAAGGTTCACAATCATTAGAGATTGTTATGCACTCTTTATTGATGAAAGGAAGAAGTTGAAAAGTTTCTTTTAAAAATTGTCCTCAAGGATCTGTTTTACTACTGATAGTTGGACTTCGGGTCAGAACTTAAGTTACCTGTGTCTTACTGCTCATTTTATTGATGATAATTGGAATTTGCATAAGAGGATAATTAATTTTTGTCCTATTGCTGGCCACTCTGGGGAACTTATTGGAAGGGCAGTTGAGAAATGCTTGGTTGAATGGGATTTGAAAAAAATTCTAACCATTACTGTGGATAATGCAAGCTCAAATGATGTAGCCATTCAATATTTGAAAAGGAGACTTAACCATTAGGGAGGGAGTATTTTGGATGGCAATTATTTGCATATGAGATGTGCTGCACATATCTTGAATCTTGTTGTGAAGGATGGATTGAAAGATCTTGACCCATCGATAGTTAAAGTTCGTGCTGCTGTGAGATTTGTAAGGTCTTCCCCTGCAAGACTTCAAAAGTTTAAAGCTTGTGTTGAAGAGGAAAATATTGAGTCCAAAAGTCTTGTTTGTTTGGATATCGAAACTAGATGGAATTCCACTTATTTAATGCTTGCTTGTGCTTCCAAGTTTAGAAAAGCATTTAGTAATTTGGAATTTAAGGGTGGTGTTTTTGTGAAAGAATTGAGAAGGCATGGTGGTCCACCAACTGAATATGATTGGAATAGAATTGAGGCATTCTTACCCTTCTTGAAAATCTTTTATGAAACAACTTTGAAGTTATCTGGGAGTCTTTATGTGACAGGTAACATTTATGTGCCTCAAATCTATGGAGTTGGTTATTTGATATCTACTTATTGTGATCATGAGGATGAGTACATTCGGAGCATGGCACATGCAATGAAGACTAAATATGACAAGTATTGGGCAAATGTTGAAAATATCAACATTTTGTTGTTCATTGCCTTGGTGCTTGACCCAAGACACAAGTTGGATTATGTTAAATGGCTTGTTAGGACCAACTACAATGTGGAAAGTGCCAATATGTTGTACCTCAAGATCAAATTTACTTTAAGGTCCATGTTTGACTTCTATGCATCTTCTCTTCCTCAGCCAAAGAGGAAAATAGAAGGATTGAGTTGTGCTAGTTCTCCTTTGGCATCTAGTGTTCCTTCTAATGAGTTGGTGTTGGATGTAAATAAGCTTTTGAGTATGAAGTACAGGCAAGAGAAGGGAACTCTAGAAAGTGAGAAGAAGAGTGAGCTTCACAAATACTTGTGTGATGAATGTGAGCAAAATGACCAGACATTTAATGTTTTGCAATTTTGGAAAGATCAAAACAAGAGATATCCAATTCTTACCATGATGGCCCGAGATGTGTTTGCTATGCCGGTTTCCACGATTGCTTCCGAGTCAGCCTTTAGCACGGGAGGCCGTGTTCTTGATTCTTTCCGTAGTTCCTTAACTCCTAGGATAGTGGAAGCTCTCATTTGTGCTCAAGATTGGTTACGCAAGTCACATGGCCCTGTTGTGTTGGAAGAGAACCTTCTTGAATTGGAGGATTTGGAAAACAGTAAGCTTTCTTGTTCTTACTTCTTACTATACTTGTACTTATGTATTTATTCATATTTATTATTGATTTTGTTGCTCTTCTTAATATATGTATAGTCCTAAACTTGTTTTTTTTAATTCTAGGTTTGCATGACTTGACATTGGAGCAACCTACAATTGCGATAGATGAGTCAATGGTTGGATCAGATGATATATGAGTTGGAGCTTGTGGGATGCTACTTTCTGTTTATCATGTGTTCTAGTTTATAATTTAGACGTCTATGTATTTTTACCCCCTTTCCCCAGGACATTTTGTGTTGGTTATGGTGGTTATGGTCCTTATGGACTTATGGATATTGTTGTTTTCATTTCAAGGCTGTAATTCCTTCTCCCCAGCCCTGGGACTCTTGCTGTTTGAAAGTGAGTATTTGCTACTTGCTACTGTTGGTCTGTTGGACAGTTGGACTGCTTCTGCCTTCTGCTACTGTTGGTTGTGTGTACCAATTACCAAATTTAGGTTTTTTTTTCAGTACTCTGGTTAACCGTTAACCGAACCGGAAGTTCGGTTAACCGATCCGAAAATGCGGTTAACCAAATATTTCAATTCGGTTACGGATCGAATGTTGGCCGATCCGAAAATTCGGTTAACCGAGAAATCGGTTAACTGCAAATTTCGGTTCGGTTACGGTTCGGTGTTTTCACTAACCGAATTTTCGGTTAACCGGTTTTCGGTTAACCGATGAACCGGTTAACCAGTTTTGCACACCCCTAAGGTGAGGGGTGAAGTCACCTTGGATGGGATGATGATACCAAAGGTCGATAAGTTCAAGTATCTAGACTCGATTATTCAGCAGAATGGGGATATTGATGAAGATGTTAACCATAGAATAAGAGTGGGTTGGCAAAAATGAAAGTATACGTCAGGTGTGCTGTGTGATAAGAGGATGTCTGCAGGATTAAAAGGTAAAGTTTATCGTACGGTAGTTAGACCGGCGGTAATATATGGATCGGAGTGTTGACCTCTAAAAAAGACTCAGGTTCAAAGGTTGATGGTAACGGAGATGAGGATGATTAGGTGGATGTGTGGTTATACGAGAATAGACAGAATTAGGAATGAGGTTTTCACAGACTTAGTTAAAGTGGCACTCATCAAAGATAAGATGAGAGAATCAAGACTCCGATGGTTTGGTCATGTGAAAAGAAGGAGCGTGGATGCTCCAATAAGGAGATGTGAGAGGATTAATATCTTCGAAGGCAAAAGAGGGAGGGGTCGACTAAAGAAGAGTTTGGACGAGGTGATTAGAGAGGACTTGAGAGTTGTAAGATTGTCGGAGGACGTGGCTCAGGATATGAGACGTTGGCGGGATAGGATTAGGATCTTAGATCACAGAGAGGTGGCCTCGTAGTCGGTCTTTCAGCTGCAATAGGGTAGCTTTGGCAGTGGTGTCGTGTTTGTCCGCAGGAAGTTCTTTCATATGGGAAAAGACAGCGTTTGCTTATCTCTGGTTATTAAGGTATATTTTCCTCCTCTACTTTATTGTTCCTTCATTTCTTAGCTACGACTTCTTGCTTTGCTTTTGTATCTTACTCATTTCTGGCTGTTGTGTTCTCCATTTCCCCATTAAATGTTTTTCCAAAACCCTCTTCCATAAATTGTTTTCTCAAAATCGTGTTTTTGCGGGTCTCTTGGAATCAACCTCCCTACGGATATAGATATCGGTAGGAGTAAGGTTGCCTACATCTGGATCTCCCCAGACCTCGCGAAAGCGGGAACCACACTGGGAAGTGTTGCTATATTAAAAGCATGCATTAAATTTAAAACGCATATTGTTGCCATGATTATGTGAGTGATGTCAAAGGAGACCATACTTTGCTAGCTAATCGACTATTGTGGAATGCATATGCTTCTTAGATTATTCTCATAGAGAACACAAAGAAGGTCTCTATGCAGAACCTCGTTCAACACTATTATGGAACGTAATGACAGATCATAATTGGCTAGCTAGTCGGCTGCACAATTTCCTTGTCTAAAAATATGTGCGATAAGAACTTTGTTACAAAGTTGAATGTACGTGTGAATATTTTGTACCTATTATTTGTTTTAACATGATGACAAAAATAATGAGTCATTGACTATGTCAACTACACTGCACGAGTAATGAGAGTTACATGTTGGTGAACTCATGGCTTCACATTTGGCCCTGCCTACACTTTTAAGCCATTCCAAGAATTTTACTAATCTACCCCTCAATGGGGTTTTCTTCACTCTCAAGTTCAAATTTTGGCTCCCCCGGCCGCCCCCCCAAAAAACAAAGAAAGAAAGAAAAGAACCCGCTATAAAAGAGAAATCGAAATGCCCAGAACATCAAAATGGATGCTGTGATTCATAAGAGGAAAACAATCATCGGCACTAAGGGTTTTCTTCTCATCTAAACCATGTTCAAGATCAAGCAATTCCCAAATCAATGAAGCTCCAATAAAAAGGAGGAAGAAGATGATGTTGCTTTTTTGGTCATGTCTTGGAATTGGGAGGTAGGTGAACTGCAATCTTTTACATACACTCCCAGATTATCCATTCAGTTATCTGGATTTCTTGCTTTTGCAAGCAAAGGTTGGGGATTTTTAGTAATTGGAATGAGTTCATATTCTAGTCCACTTGACAAAAGATGATATGGGTTTGATCGGAAATTAATCATCAGAGATGGGTTCTTGAGGAAACCATAAATTCGTGATATTTTCTTCTGATAAAAGTGGATTTGAGTGGAAAGTTTTGATTTTGGGCGCCCCTTATCGGTGAAAATGTTATGGGTTCAATCTCAAATCATTCATAGAGATGGTTTAATTTCTCTCCGTTCCTCATCTTTTTGGTCATTCACAAGTAGCCATAATTTCTTTCAAAGAGATAGAACCTTTAAAGCACCTTCTTCGCCATCCTCACCCTCTGTTGGAAAAATTAGCCCTGCTGTGTTGTTTGTTATAATTATCTTGGCTGTTGTATTCTTCATATCTGGTTTTCTCCACTTGCTCATTAGAATCCTCAAAAAGCAAAGACCTCCCTCTTCCTTTGTTGGATCCAATAGATACCCAGAAAACATATTAGGTCCTGATGCTTTGCAGAGACAATTGCAGCAGCTTTTCAACATTCATGATTCAGGGCTTGATCAGGCATTGATTGATACTCTTCCTGTGTTCCATTACAAGGAAATTGTGGGTTTAAAAGAGCCATTTGACTGTGCTGTTTGTTTGTCTGAATTCTCTGAACAAGATAAACTAAGATTGCTGCCCTTGTGTAGTCATGCTTTTCACATTGATTGTATAGACACGTGGTTGCAATCCAATTCAAGTTGCCCCATTTGTAGGGCTGTCCTTTACACCCCAGGGCTTGGAATTGACAACCCGGTCTTCGATTTCGAAGATTTGAAGGATTATGAAGATGGATTTGGGATCCCTTGCAATGTAGGAAGGGTTGGAGTTGGTGGGATGGTTCATAAGCCAGTTGAGATTGAAATAGCCACTGAAAAGAGGGTATTCCCTGTGAGACTTGGCAAGTTCAGGAGCACAAGTAATGAAAGGGAAGAAGGGAAAGATATTGGTGAAACCAGCAGTAGTAGTTTAGATGCAAGAAGGTGTCATTCAATGGGTTCATATCAATATATTGTTACTGATTCAATCTTGGAAGTTGCTCTTTGCTCCAGAAGGCTTCACACTGGTGGTACTGATGCTGCTCCTGAATTTGAAATTCCTAAAGGGAGATGTGGGCAAATTGGGAATTTTACTACTACTATTGGTGATGCTGAGGCTAGAAAGATCACTGCTGGCTGCAAAAATGAAAGCCTGTCTATTTCGAAAATATGGTTATGGTCTAAGAAGGGCAAATTTCAACATTCTTCAAATACAGATTTTAGTGGCATTCGTGTTGATATGAGTTTGCCTTGGACTAATAGAAATCAAGCTATGTGATGAAGCTATTCACACCATCATAGGCCCTCTTTTTCTTTTATTTGGTCGTAAACATTATCATTTTGTTTTTTGACCCACCCAGACAGTAAAGGTGTTAGATTAGACCCTAGCTTTAGCTTTTTCTTTCTTTTTTCAATGCAATTTAAAACTTTCTTTCTGGATATGATATTCTGATGTGAATTGTGGGATTTATGTCTTTTCTAGCTGAACTTTTTGAGTTAATGGCAGTGTACTTTGTCTTCTCAGATGATTAAATGCAGAGCTTTAAAGTAATGCTTTTCTACTCAGTGTGCTTTAATCTTTCCCATTTCTAGTTTCTTGCAATGGATGATGGCATAACTGTTCTAAGCATCATTGCTGGTTCATCCTTGAACATGCTAAATTGATGTATGCAACCAAAATATTTCCTTTAGTGTTTTGGATTGGCAATGTCTTCATTTTAGTAATGTTTTCGATCAATAATCACCAAGATTAATCTTAGCCCTAACAAGAACATTTGGATTGTTGTTGCTAGATCCAAAGCAAGAGTTTTCAGGGGGACATAGTGAAATTAAGTTCAGTAAGAACAAAAAGAGTAGGAAAGCATTAGCATGTTTCTTACCTCTAATGAGAGCAATTAGACAGGTCACACATACTACGTGCATTTAACTCTGATTTGTTGTTTTATTTCCTTCCGTCTGAAGAAACAATAGGCTTCGTTCATGATCTCTATTAATCAAATAGGTCCAAATGTGGATTCTAATTGTTGTTTGAGCAGCTGATTATTTCTCCACCCAAGTCTTCGGACGTCCTGCCCCTCTTTGCAGTCTCAGAACCAGTTCTGCTTTCTCCCTGCGACGATAAGTTGTCGTTCGTGCATGGTGTCGGGAAAGTTTCCATTGGTTCAGAGGTATGCATGGGCGATGAAATAAACTGCTTTCTGTAAGAGGCTGATCGAAAGTATAGATGCGGTTTGGTGAGATCTCAATCTTGAAATAAACCACCTTCTCTGTTGTTGATGAATATGGATTCTGGAAACAAAATTTGCAGCATCCACCTCTACTTGTCACAAATGCAAACTTATCTTCAGTTGCACGCTTCGATCTGTATATAAAATCAGAGCCTCTTGGAGCTTGTATCTGGATTAATATTTCATGTAATACATTAGATTAGTCCCCCAAGAAAAAGTGATCACTTGATGCCCAACAACTGATAATTTAGGTTCTTTTTGATCAAGCTTCATTAGTGTGTGTAACCAAAAGATTGTAGGTCTGTGAATTTCGCCTCTCATTCCAGTGCCAAGTTCTCATTCTTATTCTTATCAGTAAAACCAGTTGATCTCAAACCTGATCAAAAAGCTTTTGCAATTCCAACTTCCTTTAATTTCTCTCCCCAAGAAATGGGTTGGAGCAAAGAGTGTGGGGGTTAGGGGAGGATTGGTATTAGTTTAGGTTGAAAGCGCCTCATAGATGATCAAGAAGCTTTTGGATGCATACCTAACTTTTTCTAATTTCTCTACCCAGAAAATGGATCAGAAACGAAAGCATGAACAACCCCAATGGTAAATTATTGTGACGGGCTTGGGGGCCCCCGGGGGGGGGGGGGTGGAGGGGAAGAGAAGAGAAAAGGCACTATAAATGTCATTGAAAGCTTACACGCCTATGCTTCAAACACATCCACATTTATAGCTGCAAATACCTTCAACCTCAAATGGCCAACGACTTTTCTCTAAAAGGTTTATGCTCATGCCTCTCGTTATCATCCTGCTCCGAAACCCCCATCCCGAGAGTTGGTATTTTTTTTGGAATGATTAGTAGGAGTTGGTCAAGGTTAACAAAGATTGAAAAAAGTCAGTGAAATTTGGAAGACGTTAATAAGAAACGTAAAATTGTGGGGATTTGTTCGTAAGAAATTCTGAAGGAAATTGGTAGAAGTTGGGAAAGATTGGTTAAAGTTGGAAAGGATTGAAATTTTTTGGTCAGAGTTGAAAAAAGCTGATAGAAATTAATAGGAGTTGGCATAAGTTGATAAAAATAAATTTACTAACGAAAGAAACATGTCCTAAATGGAGTAACTTTTTTCTAAAAACGCAAGACAACTTTGGCCTTGTTTGGTAAAGAGCTTTTTGGCCTCAAAAAGCTCTTTTTGTAGGTATCAGCTGTTTGACTTGGGTCAAAAAGCTCTTTTGGTTGTTTGGTTAGATAGCTTTTTGAGTTAATTTTTTGGGTATAAAAAGCTAATTTAGAAAAAGCTCTTTGGAAGAGCTTTTTGCATTAGCTTATTACTATTCAATATTAAATTTATCATATTACCCCCTTTTTTTTGACATAATTACATTTATTTAGTTAGTACAAAAATCCTACTCTTTATTTTCAAATGGGCTACATGTAACATTGGACTTTTTGTTGTCGATTTTTCTCGTTGGTTTTTTGATCTTTTGGGACAAGAGTTATGGAAAATCATGATGTTTAAATTAATAATTTTAATTTTAAAAATTTTTCAATTTAAGAAATAATGTAGATTAATTAGTATTTTGTGGTGTAGATCTTTCTAAATGTTGTTATGTTAAAAATTTTAATTATTACCAAAAATAAAATTAAAGTCAATTAAACAAAAAATCTATGGTAATAAACATCAAATTTGGGTGAAGGTAATTGTAATTTTATATATTTCACCAGTCACAATCTATAATTCACAATTCATGTTAAAAAGAAAAATGAAAACGCAATAAAAATAATTATGTTATTAAAAAAGTAATGAAGTTTTGTTAAGAGGTACAAATGGAATTTCACTAAATAAGCTTGTTAGAAACAGCTAATGTTATCAAACACTTTTTTCAAAAACAGCTAATGCAATCAACTAAGTCAAACAGCTAATACAATCAGCTAACAGCTAACAGCTAATTCAATCAGCTAACAGCTAACAGCTAACAGCTGATTGCCAAACAGGGCCTTTGTTTTAAGCATTCAAAGAACAGAATCTTTTGGGACTTCTCTTCAAAAGGTGTTCATGGGGAAAAAACTGGCATTTCAACATGTGAAGATAAAATTGTCTACTTATTCTCGCAAGATTTCCATCTCGATGAGATTGACATTTTATGATTGTCATTGTTGTCGACGTCTAGTTGTAAATGGGAACATGAATCGCAGGACACCATGCCGCCTCCTGCAGGTGCGAAAGAAAGAGCATCTTGGGTTTCTGGCTTGCCAGCCCTATGCGGTTTAAGCCTGTAAAACACTTGACTCATGCTTTCCTCGTGATGAATGACCGGAGAATCACGTTGACTGTGGCCCTGAAAAACCAAAGGGCGAAAAAACCACTTCAAAACACAATATTCAGAAAAAATAAAAGAAAAGAAAAAACTGGGACAGCTCCCTTCTGTTATGTCTACAAAACGCAGTGCAACATTCACCGGGGTTCTTAAAAACCCACGACACAAAGCGAAACAAATCCCAGAATTATTATATAGTAATTCTAATACTATATCGTTTGAGCTGTTGTCTAAAGGTTTGATCCATTCATGATTCTGCTGAAGGATTAGCTAAGGGGTGCAACTCGGTAATAGGAGTAAGTTAAGTCTATTCATGCTGGTAAGACCTAATTACTGTTAAATTGGGTCATATCTAACTGCTGGAAACTGCAAAAGAAGAAGGAGAAAGAGGAAGATAATTCTGAGGAGCCTGCGCTGCTGAATCTGATTCTGACGTTCTGTTTGCTACCTCTACTGTCTGATTGGATTCTTGATTCTGGGTGTACATCATATGTGTCCTCATCAACATATGATCCAGTATGTTCACATGGGCAATAATGCCCAGCTGGAATTGGTACTGTTAAAATCAAGACTCATCAGGAGCATGTTCCTGACTTGAAGCGTAACCTCATCTCATTGAATCCAAAGGGTGCAAATGTGAAGGTGGAGTTCTGTTCAAAGCTGCTGAAGGGTTTGAGGCAAGGAGGCCTCTATGTCTTGCAGGCATCTACTGTGACGCATATAAATCATCTCCTAGAGCTAAGTTCAAGCATTGCTTGAACTCAGTTGGTATTCGCAGATCCCTGCGGGGCATAGCCCCATAGGGGGCATCACCCTTAGGGGGGATGGCTTGAAGATTGGAGATTTTGGTCCAAGGTGGAGACCCAAAATCTCGAGTATCTGCTTTGTTGGCACGACGTGCGTCAGCTGCGATGAGGAGACGTGGCACGGTCGTGCCACGTGTCACGGCTAGGACTTCAGGGGGATTCCTCCTGGCGGCTAGGGTTCTACTTTAAAGCCCCTACTGTTTAGACCCTATATAAAGCCTAGGATCTAAGGCAGAGATTACAATAGAGAGATTGTAATTCTGCTCCCACTTCCAACAGTAATTGTTCTGGTGCTGTCGCCGTCTGGTTTTTCCCACAACCTCATTGTTCCTGATTTTCTATTGCTTATCAGCTATCTTACCCTATGCGGTTTAAGCCTGTAAAACACTTGACTCATGCTTTCCTCGTGATGAATGACCGGAGAATCACGTTGACTGTGGCCCTGAAAAACCAAAGGGCGAAAAAACCACTTCAAAACACAATATTCAGAAAAAATAAAAGAAAAGAAAAAACTGGGACAGCTCCCTTCTGTTATGTCTACAAAACGCAGTGCAACATTCACCGGGGTTCTTAAAAACCCACGACACAAAGCGAAACAAATCCCAGAAATTAACAATGAGCTTTTGGTCCTGTGAATGCTTGCTCTTATGTTTATTGGTACTAAATTTCTTCTCATTTTGACGCGCTGCTGTCTAACAGTCTCGCGTTACAGCCATCACACTATGAGAAATCAGCTTTGCTTCACTTCAAGCAAAGCTTCACCATAAACTGTGCTGTTGCCTCCGAATCTGCGCATGCATACCCAAAGATCAAGTCAAGGGGGGCTGATCGGGGGACTGCTGTTTGTGGGACGGCGTCAGCTGCGATGAGGAGACCGGCCATGTCACTGGACTTCACCTCAGAAGCAGCTGCCTCTAAGGCACCTTCCCTTCCAACAGTACCCTCTTTAAACTCACCCATCTTCAGCATCTTACCCTCAGTGACAATCACTTCAATCATTCAAGAATCCCCTTGGAACTTTGGTCGACTCAGCAAGTTGGTAAGCCTCGACCTCTCTGACTCGGCATTTAGTGGCCAAATCCCACTAGCAATTTCGAACTTGAGAATGCTGTCAGTCCTTCATCTTTCTTCTCAAAATGACAAAGCTGATGGTGAGCTTAAACTTCAAGATCCAAGTCTAGAGAAGTTGGTCCAAAATCTAACCCACTTGAAAGAACTATATCTTGAACAAGTAGACATATCCTCCTCTGTCCCGATAATCCTCGCAAACTTAACCTTTCTGAAGGCTGTTTCGCTCCAATTTTGTCACTTGTATGGTCAATTTCCAACTAGTATTTTCCACCTCCCCCATCTGGAAGAGCTCTATTTGTATGGAAACCAGGATATTGAAGGATTTCTTCCCGAATTTCAAGGTGACAGCTCTCTCAGGGTGCTGACTCTTTCACTAACATCATTTCAGGGGAAATTGCCCTCTTCAATTGGAAAACTGGCCAATCCAGAAGTACTGGACTTAGGTAACTGTCATTTCTCAGGACCAATCCCGTTTTCTCTTGGCAACCTCACAAAGCTCACCTATTTGGACCTTGGTGGCGATCATGATAACAATGTTTTCAGCGGTGACCTTCCCTCTTCTGTTACTGACTTGACACAGGTCCTGCTCTTAAGTCTTTCGAATCTCAATAGCAGGCCTGAAAGACTGATTTCATGGTTATCTAGCCTAAGCAAGTTAACTGATCTTTATCTTCGCTATGTCAACTTAGGCGGGGAGGTCCCATCTGTTATTGCCGACTTCACCAGTCTCAAAGCGCTGGGTCTCCTCCAAAATCAGCTGAGTGGTGAAATCCCACGTTGGCTCATGAATCTAACCCAATTGGTTAGCCAGAGTTTGGAGGGGAATCTGAGCCTTCATGGCAACTTTGATGTATTTTTGGAACTCAAACATCTTGAAAATCTATTTTTGAATGGTGTCAAACGTAAATTTAGCAGTCAAAACGCCACCAGTGAATCAGTTCCAAAATTAAGCTTATGAGAACTCAACTCATGCAGCTTGATGGATTTCCCTCAGTTTTTACGCAGTCAGGATGAATTGAACCGTTTAGACCTGGGAAACAACAATATTCATGGATTTATACCTCAATGGTTTGTAAATGTCACTCAAGAGAGTCTATATGAACTTTAGGGTTCGAAAAGCCTGAAATGGTCCTTGCATGGCATCATTTAGAAATATTACATCTGCAACATAACCAGCTACGAGGTTTATTCCCCATTCCACCAAGCTCCATAGCGATCTATCAGGTCTCTGACAATCAATTGGTTGGCAGCATTCCTCATCAAATATGTCAAGTTACTTGAATGAAGTTTTTGACATATCTAACAACCGCCTGAGTGGTCAGATACCGAATTGCATAAGTGACCTTAGCAGTTCTCCTTTAGTTCTGAATTTGGAAGGCAACAAATTTCATGGCACCATTCCTGAGCCGTGCCCTATATCCTGTAAATTAAAGATGATCAATCTCAGCAGCAATCAACTGGAGGGTAGCCTGCCGAGGTCATTGGCCAACTGTCTAGATCTTGAGGTTCTTGATGTTGGGAGAAATCATGTTAATGATACTTTTCCATCATGGCTAGGAGGTCTTCCGATGTTGCATATTCTCATTCTACGACAAAACAATTTTCATGGCATAATAGATAAACCAGAAGGCGTCTTGACTTTCATTCTCTCCGCATCATCGACCTGTCCAATAATTATCATACTGGAGATTTACCAATTGCCTATCTTCAAAATTGGAATGCCATGAAACCTCTTGATGAAAGCCAGTTAATAGCATCTGGAACAAAATTCCAACTCGCGGTAAAGTCAAAGTTGTATTTGTCCACCAAGACAGAAGAATATGACTACTCCATTACCATAACAAACAAAGGCAATGATCTCCAGTACATGAAGAAGGTCTTGACAGTGTTCAGAGCAATTGATTTCTCAAGTAACAATTTTACTGGCATGATCCCGAACTGCATTGGTGAATTGAATGGACTTCAAGCGGTTAACCTATCGAATAATAATCTCCAAGGCAAAATACCATCATCCTTGGCGAACATGAGTCACCTTGAATCCCTAGACCTGTCCAACAACAGGCTTTCAGGGCAGATCCCTCAGGGGTTGACACAATTAACATCTCTTGAGGTATTCAATGTCTCCTACAACCTTCTCAAGGGTCCAATACCACAAGGAAGGCAGTTTTGGACTTTTGATGACAGCTCTTTCATCGGCAACTCAGGATTATGTGGAACGCCTCTGTCCAACAAGTGTGGAAATCCATTTGAACCAGAACCATCAAGCGTCCCCAAGGAAAGTACAGATGACACAGAAGAAGACTCCATGTTGATTGATTGGATCATCAGATGCTTGGGTTACATTAGCGGATTTGCAGTTGGCTGTGCTCTTGGGAAATATATCACCGATCGGTACCATGAATGGTTCATGGACACTTTTGGGAGGAGAAGAACAGGGCCAAGGCCAAGAGGGAAGAAAGCAGCAAGGCCCACGAATTGAACTTGCCATCGAATGTTCTCAATCTCAATATCCTTACTTATGAGATTGTGCCATAGATTTTCAACAACTGATGACTTGCTTGGTATTTCCCATTTGAGGATGTGTCTTTGTTGGGTCTTCTATGTAATTTTGTAAGCTACACCTTGCATATTAATATCAGTGAATATCTACTGAAAGAGAGTGTACTGAGATATATTCTATCCTATTATGGCTCCTGATATTTCTATTAGTGGGTCAGAAAGTATAAGCACATTTTCTAAACTACATTAGATGCAAAACTACTATAGGAGAGGAGGGACAAAAACTACCAAGAAATTTTGTTCAATTTTCTTAAATTGTAGATTGCCTGGCAGTTTCCTATAACCAAATTACAAGATTGCCTCGTACTCTACATGGGATGATCAAAAACAAAAATACATTACTTACATAGGAACTATGGCAGCCCAGATTGTCAAGTAACGAGTTGATGATGATAATTTAACAGAACCACCAACGAAGAAGAAGAAGAAGAAGGAATGGATAACTTGAGACGTGTGGCAAGAAAAAGAACCTGAAAATAGTCGGGATCACCAATTGCGGGATTCCAACTGTGAAAACCTTTCTAGTCCTTCATTCATCATCTGAAAACCTTTTATATGCATCAAGTACAAAAGAAAATCAAACAAGGGTTACATGGAGCAATAGGGAAATTGTCGATGAATTTGGGGAACATATAGCGGGAATATCTTAAGGTTCAATTTGAGATTCAATTTCTTCAATGGAAATGATTTCTGTAAATTCTTTAATTCGCAACGATTCCGCTATTATTGTTCCCCTGAAGGAACCTTGTGCTTAGGTTCTGCCTGTTGAATTGAAGCTCAGTTTGCACAGTCGAGAGAGAGAGAGAGAGAGAGAAAGCGAGAGATTGGGCTGTCAATATAAATCTTAATCTATGTATTATGGGTTTTTGGGCCTATTCCGTTTCTCCTATAACCCACGGGGAACTGTCCACAATTTGCCTTTGTAGTTTGGTTCACCATCTCCTTTTTTTAAAATTAAAAAAATGGCAAATCTCGTTCATCCGAAATCAAGTGTTTATCAAAGAAAACGTGTACAACGAAACTCACCGCTTCCTTGGGATAAGATTCCAACTAGAGTGATTCACATCAATAAATCAAAGTGAAGGGTCTGTTCTTTTCGTTGGTAAGTTAGAAATTTTCATTTCATTTCCTTCTCATTATGCAGAGTTCTCGTATTCTATAAATTTCAAAAAGAAACGCCCTATTTAAGATTTTGGCTTTCAAATATCATTCTTTGCTTTTTTTTACAAGGGTAAGCGGGTCCAACCCACTGCCCTCTATCTCAGGGGTATCCAGTGGACCTGAATAGAGCAGGAGAAGGGGAATGTCAAAGCCCAGACTAAAACCCAAGACCCAGAAACCTTCCACACATAATTATACAAAGGCAAAATTGTGTCCCCCAGGTTCAAACCCGGGTGGGGGGAGGACTTGTAGAGTGTTGGCGACCCAGCCAACTCCTCTTCGACAAAGATATCATTCTTTCCTAGTAACTATATAAAAGGAATGAATTCAAATTGTATGCTTGCATTGTAATGAGTACGTTGGCGACGACATTTTATGCAAGTCATAGCTTTTTAATTCAAGAGTTCTCTCAATATTCGTAGTCAAACTACGTCAATGCAATGGTTGAAGTTAGATACAGTTACCTCTAACGATAGTTTAGAATACCAGGATACATTTGCCACACGGCTATGCAGCGTGGTGGTTGGGATGGGAGAGCGGTTTGCGTGTCGCCTTTAGGTCACCAGTTCGAATCTTCGGTGGTTAATTTCCTCCTTTTAGAACCGACCTCGGCAAACTCTAGTGAGAGATTATTGCTCTAGAGAGAGAATGAGAGAACCCTTGTTCTCTTGCTTGCTCCCCCCCCCCCCCCCAAAACAATCTGGAGATGAGTTCCAGAAAAAAGAAGGAAAAGAAGGAAGCCACTTTTGCTCTGATTTTTCATTGACCTCTTGCTGCTATCTCCAACTAGCCATCCATATTCGTTGCCTTTGTCATCCATGTTGGTCCAGTTTAGAAGAATTTGTCAATGATTGACATTTTTGGGAAGGAATTTGAGGCTCCTTTTCATACTATAAGAACACCAAATCTTGGTCCTCCGATTCCCAGATCTGAAGTTCCGGCTTCCGTGGGTGAGAAGGAGTTAGCCAGACTCCAATCAAGCGTGCTGATTGTTGCATACCATGGCTTTTTTCAAGCAACGTGGGTTGCAGAGATAATGTTGAAGCAAAATTTACTTGAACCACCAGTTCCTAAAGCTAGCCTTCGCCGACCTGAACAGGGCATCAACACAAGCGAAAGTCACAAGGTTAACCATTCTCATCTCCTCTGTTCAAGCAACATCCAGGTAACTCACTCCCTTGAAACCCCAACCCCTGCGCTTTGGTCTCTTAATTCGCTACTTAAATCTGGCCCTATTGTTGAAATTATCAAGTTTTCCAGAATCCCTTCTATGAAGTTTGTTCAATTTGCTCAGTTATTTCTAATTTCTTTTCCGATCTATGTCAATATGCATTAACCATCTTGTAGGACTTTGTCTACAACGAATTTCTATCCTGCATATTCTGATTCTAGGCAAAAGTATGGGATTCTGCAGTATCTGTGTATGTATCATCGTCAGGATTTATTTATGTTCACTGATGTGGGGTATCTGCGTTGCTTTGTTCTAATTTTAGATTATCCTATCCGTAAGGTTTGTGAGTGCTCTGTCTCTCAGGGTGCTCTTAGTATTATTCAATGCTCCTTTGCTTTGGGCTGGATATTGTCAATTTCCTTGTTTAGTTACTGGGTAATAAACAATGCCGTGGCTCTGACCCCTTTTCTTACCTCCACAAGGTACTGGGTTTTTGTTCATAATTTCCGCACATTTTCTTGTCCTAATTAGTATCTTTCAATGCCTACTTTTCTTGAAATGGATTTGGTTGGTTGTTTTTATCTACTTTTACGTCACTTACATAGCCTTAGGGCCTGCTCTTTTCGTAGGTAAATGAGGTGGGTAAACGGTTGAAGTGGGTTGAGGTGAGTTGAAGTTGGTTTTTTTTTGAGATGGGTTGAAGTAGGTTGAATTGGCTTGAAATTGGTATATTTTTTTTGTGGTGAGTTGAAATGGGTTAAAATAATGAGAATGTATGATAATTTATTAAGTTATTGTAATTTTTAGTGCACTTTTTCGTTGAATTGTAATTTCACAATTTTGTAACTATTTTTCTAGAAGTTGGAGGCCGGCACAACTTATTAATTATTTTTAACGATTTGGGTTACAAATTATTAAATTTATGAAGGGGTGGGTTGAAGTTGGTTGAAGTGAGTTGAGGTAGGTTGAAGTTGGTTGAAGTGGATTGAGGTTGGTATTTTTTTTTTTCCAGGTGGGTTGAAGTTAATTGAAGTGGGTTGAAGTAGGTTGAAGTGAGTTGAGATTGGTAAATCTAAAATTACCTACGAAAAGAACAGGGCCCAAGGTTTGCAAAATAGTAATTATGCATTGGTGAGAGGTGTCAAGTTTAACCGCTTGATTCCGAACGATCCTTTGGATCACCAGACATATAACGTGGGCTTTCAGAAGCATTATGGTTTGACTTATGTAGCCAGGTATGGATTCATCAAGTTTGGACAACATCATGATATGTTCGGTACCTTAGCTCTTTTCATGTCTATATTGGCTATGATAATAGTAATGATAATTGCAATCTCAAGGACAATTTCATGAAAAGGTGCTGCCTATTTTGCTCCTCTTCGTACTAGTCTTGGACAACTCATTTGTGAGAACTTATTTTCAATTGTTGCTGATTGTAATTATTTATTTTTATAGACTTTTTTGAGTAAACTATTGAAGTATATATTAAGGGGGAATGTGGAAATTCTTTTTGAGAGTTTCCCACGGCCCAGCCTCTTATGGCTTCAAAATGACCAATCTTGGTCCCAGAATATTTCTATCATAACTTTTAATGGTTGCAATTTGTTATTTGTGGAAGTTATTAGATGCAATGTGCAAGGACTTAAGAAAAACTCCGTGTTTGTAATTGTGGTGAAGAACCTACAGTTTCTTTCTTCTATATTGAAAAAATTCGTTTTCGTAGCTGCTGAAGCACATTTTTGTTCAAGTCATTACAATCTAATGACATACTTGTATCTCCCTAATAGCAAAAATATGTTGGTGAGTGCAAGAGAATTTAATTACTCAATTCCTAAAGATCAAATTAATGCTCGATTATTTGGATCAAGAGGCAAATTGTCAAAAACATCACCTTCTACAACACGGTGGTGGATCCCATTAAAGCAAGGCTATGCCTTTATTTGTTTATATGAAAAATATTATATGGAATGTTCAAGTGGCTAAAAAAGCCCAACTCCAACTTGAAGTTGGATTTATTAATAGAACAATTAATCTTGATATTTTATTTTTATCCGAAACCATGGTTAATGAACATAATACTCAACGTATTATTAGTACTCTTGGGTTTCATAATTTTGATTTTATTCTCTCACACAATCATGTGGGTGGCATTTGCTTACTTTGGAAAGAAGATAATGTGACGCTTGACATTATCGCTAAGGAGAACCACGCCATTCACTGTTCGCTAATTGAAAAAAGTACTAATAAGCAGTGTATTATTACAGCAGTGTCCGCGCCAGCCCAAAATCACGAAAAAATGACTTCTGGACACGTCTCAAAAGCCTTAATGCTAATTTCACATTGTCTTGGTGTATCTTGGGTGATTTTAATGAAATGCCGCACTCTTTTGATAAAATTAGAGGCACACCGCTTTGTGCTTCTAAGCTGCAAAGTCTTAACGATTTTCTCTCACTTTGTAAAGGCCATGATGCAAATGTTCAAGGACAGATTTTCACATGGAAGAAATTTTTGCATGGTAAGCTCATTTATGAAAAATTAGACAGAGTTATTCTGCCGGAGGACGGTCTCTAGCTCTTCCCTCATTATTGTGTGACTAATGGTCTTTTCACGTGCTTTGATCATTCCTATATTTATCTTAATACGGATTCTGTCATCCTCCCAGAAAGGCCACGCACTTTCGATACCAACATCCTTGGGCCCAGTAATATGAAACTCATTGCATAGTTAATCATAACCGGAAACTTTCTTTACCAGGAACACCAATGTATTACATTACACAGAAAATGAAAAAGGTTACGTTTGATCTCAAAACTTAAAAGTAAGAGCAATTTTGGCAACTTCAAGCACAAATTAGAAAGAAATGCCAACAAATTGCGAGAAGTTGAACAAAAACTTGTGACCAAGCCAAATAATGCGCGACTCAATAATTGGCACTACAGACTCATTAAGCAACTTGAAAAGATGCACTTATTCAATGAAAAGTACTGGGAAAGATTAGTACGAAAAGAATGGCTCGTTAACGGCGATAAAAATTCTCTATATTTTGACCAAGTAGTGAAAGCTGGGAAGTCATGTCCTACTATTATTAAAATTAAAGACTGATCAGGTGTCTGGATTGACGATGCTCTCGCTGTTCAACATTTATTTGTTGATGACTTCTAGTTACGATTCAAATCATCGCCAAATCAATCTTCACTGATAGTTAACCTTCCCACAAAGGTCTCTTTGGAGGATAATATGAATCTTATTAGACCTGTAGATAATAATGAGATTAAGGAGGCAATGTTTCAGATGGATAAATTTAAAGCACTGGGTCCTGATGGATTCGGTGCAGCCTTTTTTCAGGACCACTGGCACGTTGTACAGCAGGATGTTTGATAGGCAATTCGGTCCTTTTTTCAAGACGGCAAATTGTTAAAGCAAATTAATCACACACTGATCGCTTTAATTCCGAAAGTTGATAACCCTTCCGTCACAGCGCAGTTTCGGCCCATCAGTCTATGCGACATGCTGTATAAGATCATAACCAAAATTCTGGTTAACAGAATGCGCCCAGTTCTTGAAAAAATCATTGATCCTATTCAAAGTGCCTTTATCCCACACAAGTCTATCCATGATAATATTCTTTTTTCTCATGAGGTCATCACCAAATTTAATTCCATGAAAGGGAAGAAATCTTGGGTTGCCCTCAAGCTGGATATGGAAAAAGCCTATGATAGAGTGGAGTGGAACTTCCTATTTGAAAGTTTCACAAAGCTAGGGTTCCATCAAAAGTAGATTATGTGGATTCAACAGTGTGTTACCACAGTGTCCTACTCAGTTATTGTGAATGATGAAGTGTCAGGGTTTTTTACTCCAACCAGAGGACTTCGACAGGGTGATCCTTTATCTCCGTATCTCTTTATTATTTGCATGGAAGTGCTTACGCAAGCATAGCGTGCAGAACTGCCTAAGAAGAAAAGTGGAATAGGCTTCAAAATTTCACCCCAGGCAGATAAATTGTCATATCTTTTGTTTGTGGATTATAGCCTCCTTTTCTGTCGCACCAATCTTGAGTCGTGCCAAAAGCTTATAGGTCTCCTTAATAACTTCTGTCATCAGTTAGGACAACTGATCTACTTTCAGAAATCTTCTCTCACTTTCTCGAAAAATGCAAGTTCGCATGATTGACGGGTAGTATCCTCTGTTTTTAATATTAAACATGAAAATAATTTGGGTAAGTACTTGGGAAGTCAAGTTTTCAAGGGCGGATCAAATGTTCAGACATTTTCTGAATTGGTGAATAAGACTGCAGCTAAACTCTAAAATTGGAAGACTGCTAGTATATCTAAAGCCGATCGAATAGTGTTGATTCAGACAAATATAGAAGCCACGCCTGCCCATACTATGTAGTGCGTTCAATTGCCGACGGTAACTAGTAGGAAAATTGACAAAATTATCCAAGATTTCCTCTGGAGGAAATCTGACACTATCAAAGCCATACCAATGGTGTCCTGGGATAAAATTTGCAAACCCAAGCAATCACGAGGACTTGGCCTTCGTAGGACAGAAGCTGTTAACAGTACTTTCTTAAGCAAGCTGACTTGGAAACTATTCAAGCAGCAATGTCTCTAAACAGAACAAATGTTGGCTAAGTATCCTGTCAATGAAATTTTTTTCATAGCTAAACCTCACCAGTCGAATTCTTGAGTATGGAAGTGTATCCTAAGAAACCGTCAACAATTCCGTAAAGGCATAAGGTGGAAAGTTGGGGATGGAACAAACATTAAGTTCTGGTCAGACAGCTGGTGCGATACGTGGAGTCTGGCTGATCTTATGCACATCCCCGACAATTCCAATATTGATGAGTCACTCACTGTTGCGCAGTTATTCTACCATCCAAAGAGTAGGATACTGTGAAATTGTAGAGATTAGTTAATCAATCCCGCATTCAAGCTATCTTGGCAACCCCAATTCCGTCAAACCCTATTCCTGATTCCATTTGTTGGGGCCTTACTAGGCGTGGAGAATTCACCACTATATCGGCAACATGGGCTGCACATGGGCTAGATCGGCGCAAATATCAATCCTGGGATTTCAGGTGGATCTGGAAATTAGATATTATGCATTAGTTAAAGATCTTCCTTTGATAATTATGCCATGCATCCCTTCCTATACGAGGAAATTTACTCATTAGGGGGATGGATATTGACCCCTTATGTCCCTATTGCAATGGTGATATTGAGGATGTTGAGCATCTGTTTTTAGGATGTCAAAATGTGCAGCTCATTTGGCAATTGGCAAGCAATCATAATTGATTAATATTACTCTTCCAGTCCACTCCCAACTGAAGATTGCAAATTGGCTCTCCATTATAAAGCGATCCATGGCACCCATTAAGATAGGCAGAATTGTCGCATTTCTTTGGAGTATTTGGAAAAATAGAAATAATAAAATTTTCGTAATGAACCATCCAGTTCGGGATTCGTACTTCTACGAGCAAAACGAGCAAGCGCAGAATGGCGCATAAGATACAAACTATCACACCCCTTCCAACCATCCACACACCATCACTCAACCTGTAGGCGAACGCAGACAAGGTGGATAACATGGAGGAAGCCACAAGGAGGATTTGTCAAAATCAACTTTGATGGATCCAAAAGTTCTCAAGTTGTGGCAAGCGGCTTTATCATTCGCGATTGGGATGGGCGATTCATCCAGGGCGTCAGTACTAGTGGTAGAAGCTATAGCATGCATAATGGAATCAGGGCAGCAGCAAAGGCAGACTTCACCAATATTCATATCGAATGCGACAATCGTATTCTCATCCAAATACCATGAGAAATCCAAGCGTTGGTCCAAGATATTCATTTCTTCTTAGATAGTTTCAACAATGTTGTTATTAATAATATTTTTAGGCAGGGTAATAGTGCAGTCGATTGGCTGGTTAAGTATGGACTTTCTATTCATTCCACTAATGTGTAAGGACCTTGGGCGTGTCCGCCTCTTTGAGGATAATCTAGGACGAGCTCTTAAGAGAAGGGTATCTTAGATTGTATGTCTTACCTTTCTTCCCCAAAAAAAAAAAAAAAAAAAAAATCTTAGGCCGCCCCTACCGTCGTGGCATCATCCATTTTACCGTTAGTGTAAGTTCCTTGTTGTATCCTCACTATTAATTGTTTTTTCAGTTTCTATTCAACCCAGGTTTAATTATTTCCAAAGATACTAATAATATTGAATTCAGTTGTTAGAGTATAAATCTATTCCTGGGTCTTCAACTATCAATTTAAGGTTTTGGTTGAGTTGGTTCTTGAATATGGTATTAGAGTTTTTCTCAACGAAAGGCCTCAAATTCAAATCACAGCAGTCCCCGTAACTTATTGTGTAAGGTAAGGAGCATTTGCAGTATCCACGCTTCAAGTCCAAAGGGTATTCGTATGAAGGGACGTGTTAGAGTATAAACTTATTCTTAAACCTTCAACCATCAACTTAGGCATTTGGTTGAACTGATTTTTTAACAAAAATTAATAACGTGAAATATTTAATGTAGGTACACGCTCCAAGAGACCCCGGCTTGAGGTACAATTTGAAGGGTACAGCTGAAATAAGTTTGTGTTTGTGACAAGAAGAGGTGGATGGTACAATTTCTGTTTCCAAAACCCATATCCATCAACAGAGGAGATGGTTTACCTCAACATTGAGGTCACAGCAAGCCGCACCTATCCACCTTTTGATAACATTGAGAAAGCAACATCGAAGGTTCCAACCATTCCCACACTCGGTAACTTTGTACCCTTGAACTCTGATACAGTGATGAGGGAGACAGCAGCGGACCCTCTTAAGGTTCGATTTGTTTCCAAACTGACGAAGGAGAAAGCAGCGTTGGATTATGATAAGCCATTAGACCAACTTTTCAGCTTTCGTCGCCCACGCATACCCTTGAACGAATGGACACAACTTTGCAAATATATTGCATGCTTGAAGAACGACTCATCGTCACAGTTGACCCACTGACACCACGCTCCCTCCGCCAACGTATTTATCCTTTTTTAAGGGGGGGGCATGTGTTGTACGAGAATTTCTTTGATATAGGTATACTTGTAATTAAGGCACGCTAAATTAAACTATTGGTCTTAGGATTCTATCATATCTTATATCTTATTGTATAGATAGAAACCTATCTTATTTCTTTTATCTTGTCTATGGATAAGTTTGTATTCAAATTATACGCTTGTAGTCTTTACTTGTATAATAATATGTAATAGCAATTTTGAGTCTTTGAATTATATTGGCATTAGGTAAACTTGAACAAATAAAAATACCATCTGTTTTTTTTTTATTTGTTCAAGTTTACCTCCTGCCTTTTTAATGTTCTCAATTGCCACTCAAGACTTGGGGAGGGGGCAAAACAAAAGATTAAATTTTTAAAATGACGATCCTCCCCCTTTTCCAATCTCAAACCCATAAATCTCTCTCTCACCACTGCTAGCAATTCCCAACTTTCTTTCTCCTCCAAACTTTATTCCAACTGTTCAGTATCTCTCTTCTCCCACTGCCCACTTTTGTAGGGGTCTCATAGGGAAATGAAAATGCTGGGAGGATGAGGGGTTATTTTCTAAATTCACTCTTTTGCCTTCTTTTCCGTTTTCCCTTTTCTTTCTTTTCTTGTCTCCCCCTTTACCTTCTTTTGAACAAAAAAGAAAAAGAAAAGAGAAAAATTGGAGAAACAGGCAATAGCAGGTAGGGGTGGGCAACGGACTGGGTCGGGCCGGATTGGGCCATTCCATTAACTAAGCGGGCCGGGTCGGGCCCAATTTATTTGGTAACGGGCCGGGCCGGGTTATGGGTCAAATAAGCCCGACCCGCCCATGGCCAGCTCATTATCACCTAATGAGTGTTTTTGGTTAGTTAATTTAACAACTAATGTCCTTATTATTTTCCAATCAAGCTAAACTAGTCCAAATTTAAAGTTAAAAAATATACAACCAATTGTAATCCAAATTATAATAAGCTCAAATTCAAAATACACCATTGAACCATTCCAAATTAACGATGATAATAACTAAAACCAATTCCACCAAGTGATAAAGTCCAACTTTGATCACGAAGCCACAGATTAGAAAGTCCTGCACTTGAATTTCATACGAAAATATTAGCATCATATAAGTGTTGCTCACAAGTATAGTTCAGTAAATATAATTTGTTATAATAATCAAAAGAACTAATTACCTAAAAAAAGAGAGAGAGGGACTACTCAAGTAGGATGAGATTTTGATATGATTAATAGGATGAACAAATAGAAACACTATTTGTCTATCCTTGGGAATTAATGCTTTTACATATTTTTAAGAGTATTAAGTGCTATAATTTTTTTAAAACAAAATAATTTAGTTAAAATTAACTCATGCATAATATTGCACATTCAAAAAAAATGCAAGAAATCGTTCAAATCCTAATTTTCAATTTAGAGTTAATTAATCGATTTTATATTCCTTAGAACAATATGTAAATTGTAAAGTAGTTTGGGATTCCTTAATAGATACTGAAATCGAGAACTAAAAAAAAAGCATTAGTAATATATTAAAATATTTCACTACCTATCTTATCTACGCCTACATTACTCCACGTGATCAACGTTTGTTTTAGAAGTAATTCATATTCTTTGCCAAGCGCTAATTAAATAGTAAAAACGTATAACTAACTACCTCAGTCAATTACACTCAATTACTCCTCTCTCATTGTCAAGAGCCAAGTAAAAATGTATGATTACTACCTTTGTCAATTGCTCTCGATTATTGCTCTCTCATTGTCAACAGTCAGACATAGAGTAGAGTGCTTGACTGAGTCTCATTTGAAGGATAGAAGGCTTTGAATTGGTCATGCCTCTATAAATGTAGTACTTAAATGTCATTTATAGTTTATAAAAAATATTGACCATGCCATATTATTCTGCCCCTCATTCAGTATTACAATTATAAATATATGCTATGTGTACAAAATACTGATCATCCTATTTTTACTCTACCCTCTATATTTTACTCTAACCTCCAGATTTATTTATTTCTTTAGTTTATTATATAATATGGATGCACCAAGGTAAATGGTCTTGTGTTGGCTTTTCCTATTTTTCTTTTCTTGAGAAAAAATCATGTACTAATTGTCGCTAGTTTTTCCCCTACTAACTCTGATTTTTGGGCTTACATTATGAACAGTTAAAACAACCATTAGACTATCTCAGATTTAGACAAGCTAAATTCCGACAAAGATGATTGGGTTATACAGGTTCAGACATCGAGATTATCGGATGTTTTTGACATGAATAACCAAACAGATCTTCTTAATACAGAAATGGTTCTTATTGATAAAAAAGTTATTTTTTTCCCTAAAAAATAATATGCCAATTTTTCTTTATCTCTCCTTTTAGTTTATCTTTTGCCCCACAATATCAAAAAGTACTGATAAAATTTTCCTTGCTTTTTTTCTTTGCAGGACTCCCATATCAATGCTACCATCAAAGGAAGTTTCACGCATAAATTCCGTAGATTACCGCTTGAAGGAAACATTTACATGGTCAAAAATTTCTTTGCTCAAAAGAATAAAGAAATGAGGTGTGTTGTGGCGGAAAACAAATTGATGATTACATTTTTTGTCAACACTATAATCAAAGCTGTCACTGATAATGCACCTAGCATATCAAAACACAAGTTTGCGTTTTTCTCTTTCGAGAAACTTGAAGAAAGAGCTGGAAATTAAAGATTTTGTGCTCACGAGTAAAAAACCTTCTAATTTTTCTCCTTTTTTAAATGCCAATTATGGTCTTCAATTTTATTTTTTTTTGGTGGTCTTCTACAATTGAGTGACAATGCAACATAAGAAAATTGCATGATCTTAATATGGCCTTTATTAAATTAATAATATAAAACCAGATAAAGTCTTCATTCTCAGGTGCAAAAGTCCCCTTTACTAATATCACCCGAGTCTTCGTTTGTTATTCATAATATCATTTTTATTTTTCTCCTTTAAATTAATTATTAAAGTCTTGGTATGAAATTAGATGTCATTAGACAAGTTATTTGTACATGATTTACTAACTATATGATAATTGAATTACAAGATTTATGGTATGTTTTCCTTCGATTATGCTTAACAAAGTGCATGCTGGTATCTACATAATAGTTATTTTTTTCTAGTCTACGTCCTATTTCTTAATGATAAAAAGGGCAAATACTATCGTAGTAACCTTATGGGAGAGTAGAATTAAGGATTACAAAAGATTCAAAGTTGAAAAACAAGATATCCAAAGCAAAGGAGGGGAGATACAGAATGATCCTAAACTTTTAATTGTTGTCTGGACCTCCACGTCAGTAAAACAATACAATGGTTAGTTGGACTTTTACATCTATTCAAATTTAATCCATACTTAAAAGATAGCACTCAATACCCCATACTTTGATGGTATTCATTTTGCATATACCATCACTAAGGCAAAGATACTTTGACTTAGTGATTTGACAACCTCATAACCGCTTATCATAAGTAAACTAGCATTATACCCATATGTTGCACGGTTTGCACTATATTTCAATGATTATTTCTCATATAAATTAGTAAACTATTAATAATACTTTAATATTTACATATTGAATAAAAATTGATATAAAACAATAATGAAAACAAAAACATGAATTAACTAAAAAAAAGGAATTAAAAAAGAGGACTAAATAACTCAAGCTAAATTGCACTCTACCTTTATCACATAAATGGTATTGAAAGATTTTGTTTTTCACCATCAAAGCTTATAAGTAGTGATTATAGTTAGGTTAGCATGACGAATTTTATTATGCTACAATAACGTCCATCAATTGAAGAAAGTATTTTCTTTATTCTTTTTCTCCCAAACCCAGTCTTTGATTTCCTCCACGAAAAGAAGATAACACGTTAGTTCTTTAGATTTTTACCTTGGTTCCCCCCTTTGTAGTGTATCAGGCCTTTCTTTTGTGTTTTAGAAAGCTAGTGAGTTTATTTTATTAACTATTAACTATTGTTGAAATTGTCCAGATTAAAATCAACCTGGACTTAAACTTATATAAACCATTTACATGACATTAATCCAAAATTATAGTATGCAGTCTTGGGTATCCCCCTATTTAACCAACTACTATGGACCGGTGCAAAAGCACGGTGCACGGTTAAATCGATAATTTATAGATATATTATCGAAATAAAAAATGGATAGTTAGTGTAGGCATAATTAATACTATAATTTAGTGAAGAGATGGAAAAAATTAAATGAAAAAGTTAAATATACAGCAATTTCGTGCATAAACAATATGATATATATATATATATATATATATATATATATATATATATATATATATATATATGTATGTATGTATGTATGTATGCATGTATTACCTATATATATATATATATATATATATATATATATATTTATATATTCACACACACACACATAGAAATATATATATATATATATATATATATGAAATGGGTATATTTTTAGTATATGGTTTTCTATGCATTGACTATTTAGAAAAGTTAAATTTTTCAATGAAAATATTTTAAACATCTTATATATGATAATATATAACATTCTTGATTTTTATAATTGAGTGGAGTTCAGTTTGGATTAATTTGTATTTTAGGTTAAATTCAGAGTAGTCCATTTTTTATTTAAGGTTTGGTGTGAATTTGACTTTAGGGTGCTTTATTCGGGCTCTGTATTTTAAATTGGGTTCGTTAAATTTAATGTCACTTACTTATGCGATCTTGGATTCTTCTTTTGGAGAGCAAAAATAGACGTAGTCGTTAATTATCTTTTAATGTTAGGTACAAACTAATATGTAGTCATTTTAGTTTAAGCGTTACATGAAACAAAAATAAAATTCGTCATTCAATGCAAATAATTTGAACATTATATTTATGCTAATATATAACTTTATTGGCTATTTAAAGTGGCCCATTAGGATATGTTGGTTGTTTTGTGATTTTTATAATGAGTGGACCTTAGTTTGAATTAATTCATATTTTAAGTTAAAATCAGAGTATCCCAATTTTTAGTATGACTTTGAATTTTGGGGTGCATTAGTCGCATTTGTAGGATTACAATTGACAATTTAATTGAATTATTAATTATTGAAACAATTATTTATGATGATTAATTTTAAATGAGCAGGATTATTAGTAAAATATTTTAAGGGGTGGCTTAATCACCATACAATCTTTAGAAAATTACATCTCAATATATTTTACAATAACATATTCACTAAGGTCTATTTCTACCTTGGATGTGATTTTCAAAGGAAGATTGATAAGTGAGTCAAACTTGCATTGGAGATGGGTGCAGAAAAGCTGAAGCTCATATTACTTTGCAATGTGAGCAAGGACAAATGTGGTGGGTGGCGTGTTGCATGCAATGATGACCACTTGTATACTCCCTATGTAGGATTAGAGATTTGTCTCATCTAAGCCCATGCTCGATATACATATATATGCTTATGAACATTTGGGAATCTTGAAGTCTCATTCGTACACTGAAGATAAGAAAATAAAAAGAAAGAAGGAGTTCAGAGCCTTCCATAGTTATCCACCCATATAAATTTACACAGGGATCATGATCGCTGGTTGCTAGCTACAGCTACACCGTGCACTTGTGGTATAAAATTAAGACAACACCCCAAATGCTTTGTGATGAGGGGATGGTTTTGGTGATAAAGAGGGAAGATGTAAGCTGAGATGGGAGGGGGGTTTTGGAAGAGGACGAGAAGGAGGAGAAGGATTATTGGAGATAAGTTGGTCATTTTCTTTGGATGTTTTTGAAGCTCTGACTCTGGACGTTGTCTCTTAAACCTTGAGCATATGTGGTTTAAGCATATGTGGAACTGCATGGCATATTTTTATAGTGCCTTAGCTTACAATTTACATTCATAGTGCCTCAGCTACTTATTATTGACCTCTTAATAAGTCCCCATATTACTTTCTACTGTCATTCGTGCTTACTTTTGGGAAGAAGGGTAATATGTCTTCATCATATGTAATAATATTTGCCCAAAAATAGGAAGATCTTTTCACAGTTGTGTGCTCCTTATTTCTCCGAATTAGTCTCATCATGTGTCATGAAGATTAGCTCAAGCAGATGAGAAGAAAACAAATGAGGCAGATACTAGAAGATACAAAACCGAAAAAAATTTACCAAAGCTCATAAAAAGTGAAAAAAAATAATAAAAGGGCAATTGAAAGAAAACTTAGAAAAGATTTTTTTTTTTTTATGGTGTGTTTGGTAGGATTGAAAATCATTTTCCTAGAAAATAATTTTCCATGTAAAATGATTTTTCATGTAAAATGATTTTCAGCTCATATTTTTAATTATTTGGTAAAAAGGAAATTGCACTTTCTGGATGTTGAGTTTGATTAACAAAAAATGAACAAAAAAGCTAAAAATGACTTTCCATAATCCAAAGGGAGGAATAAGCATAACTGGCAACCACCACCTCAGACATTACTGCATCAGTTATGATATTTTGGACCCCAAAAGTCCTAAGCTCATAATGTCATCATCCCGACATTCCCGACATACCTATGATCAGTGCTCTAATCCTACTTAATTTAATGCTGTTGAGTTGTAATCAATCTATCAATTAGTTTTATGAATTCAAGCATATCCCGCAATTTGTGTCTCTGATACTTTAATCTACTAATCAGTGGACTTAATTAATTGGTGTTATCCCTGTTATCGCGTATTAGTTTGTATTAGCTGCCTAGTTATGGATCGGTGCATTAACTCTCCACTTAGATCTGATTGTGGTTATCTTAAATCATGAGCAGATGTAGGTTTAAGCAGATGTGGGAGCTATATAGCTTATTTTACAGTGACTTAGCTTTTTTCTGTTCTTTGTATCTTTATAATTTACCATTGTTGGCTTTGCTACGTTTCCCAACCCTACTCACTCCTTTTGTAATTATAGGAAATGAGCATTTAAATGGTTATATCTTTGTAAGTACAATTGGTTGCCCCTCATATAATAGCCCTTTCAAATCCAATTAATGCTCATATTCTTTTAAGCATGCTAGTCTCGCACTGTCTATTAATACGTGAATTGCACGACCAAGTGATGCTGTTGGTTTTCCTAGTTTCATTAGTTCCGTCTCATCCATGCACAGGTTCACAGTAATTACTTCCCAATAGCTACTAAAAACTTATGAAAATTGTTATTACAGTATAATGCTAATTGAGCATAGCATGTGCAACATACGTGCAATGCATGGGAGGCAATACACTAGTTATATATATATTTTCCCACTACAAAATCTTGTCATTTACTAACAAGGAATGAAAATTAGAATGCATATTATATTTCATAGTTCATGTTAATAGAGATTCTTTGGTATATTGGTAGATGGAAAAAATTAAAACAAATAAGAATTGTCCAGAGTAAAACCTCAATTAATTGGGCATACCACTCAAATAATCGAAAAACATGTTGAAACAAATTCATATATAATGTTTGATTTTCCAAACGTTCCCAATTTATTTATCAATTTTGTTCGAGCGGGCCAAATCCAACTTGAATATTCACCAATCCCAGACAAGGTCAAGCTTAATGAATTACTCAACCAACTTTGCTCAGATTAGCTTGACCCAAACCCTAGACCAAAATAGGTCAGATAGAACATTTGTAACTCGTCCACTTGTTTGATTAACATTTTGAAAATTCTACGGTGTCAAATAAAGAGGCCCTCATGTTACCACTCGTCATGCAAATGATACAACTATCTTTGGAATGAAGATGAGAAAATCTAGATGTGGGGCCAGCTAATCTCCTCCATTGCTCCTCCCATAAACCATCTATTCTAGCTTCATCTTCCTACAACAAATGGAACGATGTCGTTTTATTATGCTATTGCTTGTGCCTGGTTGTGCCACTGGTCAAATTTCATCATTTTCCGTCTCCTTATTGCATCAGTGTTTTTCTTTTCTCTAATCCAAATTGCTTTAATAGTTAACGTCTTCTCTTTTTGTATACCGTTATCTTTTTTTTTTCTTGGTTTGTTAGCATATGCAATTTTTTTTAGCTAAAAATTTGTAAATTTGTCTCCTACTATTTTTTTTTTTTGGTTGCCATTAGTCTGTTTTTATTAGAGGTAGAATATAATTAACTAAAATAAAGGCATAGCTTGTTGAATAATCTCCCCTCTCTGTCTCAATACATATGTTGTATTTCTATTTTTAACTAATATATCACACTCACTTTTTTCTTTATAACTATTAACAAATAGAAAATGTAAGTTCATAAGAAGTACCTATATTTAATTACTAGTTTTAATTTTTCAAAAGAAGTGATTTAACCATGTTATGATGGTTTCATTCTCAGTAGTCAATATATACTAGGGTAGATCCCATACTTAGCACGGTCATGAGTTAATATATATTTTGAAAATTTATTAAAAATATAAATAAGTAAAAAAACTTTGTTTAATTGAAGCCATTTAGTCATCTTAAAAAATTTTGACAAAATGTAAGTAAAAGATTGGAGTATGATAACTCACCAAACAAAAAAAAGGCGGGAAAAAAATTTGGTTCCATTACTTAATTAGAAATAATAATTAGTTAAAATTTTATGAAAGAACAATAGAGATATTTGTTCCATTTTTAAAATATAAGAAAAATCTTTTCTTTTTTAAATCATAATAAAATTACTTTACATATGATTCGATTTTTACATTCCAATTCAATATTGTTAATCACCTTTTAATGCATTATACTAGATTAAAAGTCAATATACTAATTAGTAACCCTTGAATTGTCAATTAACTTTATTACTTAAAAGAGAACCAATGATAATTGCATGATTAGTATATTACATTAATGAATAAATGTTGAATTTAATAATATGGCTAAGATCATTTATTGCAGGGGAGGGGAAATCAAACCTGAAACCTAATGTACTCAGAATCTTAATCTTTAACAACTTGGCCAAGATCTCATTTTTTTTTGTTTTCGCCTTTTAATAACCAAAGCAATACACATTTTGGGGGGTGTCTTGAAAGAGCCTTACATTTTATTAGTCTATTAAATCAACTTTCGCAAAGATGGCCTCTTAAGGAAAATTATCAAGGCGGAATTTTTTATCAACCCATTGCTACGACGCAATGCCAATGATCAAATACAAAATGTCTCACTAAAATTTTCTTTTACTTTAAAATAACACGACCCGAACGTACACTATCAAATAATTAACCAGGAAATTAAAAGAGGATAGCATCAAGATAAGAAACCAAACTCCTGATAATACTCTTCAAGGTATTGTCTATAGTTGCATAGCCTTTCTTTTACTAATGCATTTAGGCTTAGTTTGAACCTTAAAAAATTTGGTGGAAAGAAAAACAATTGGAAAAATTACTTTTTCTTGTGTTTGGTTTAGATAAAATCACAAAGAAAAAAATATGGAGGAAAGTTAGGTGGAAAAATTGTTAGAAATAAGTGATAAAATTTTCCTCATAAAATTATGAGGAAAGTTCGAGGAAAATTCTTAACCTTCTTCAACCTGACATTGCTTAGATGATATCAACATGATTCAAGTATTTCCTCAGCTTTCAAATTGCTCATCCAAGAGAAAAAACTTATTTTCTCTCTACTTTTTTTTTTCCTCATATTTTTTCCTTCAACTTTTATTTCCACCAAATTTTTAAAAGACGAAACGATTCTTCGTAAGAGTTGGCTTCTTTTTGTCTATTCGCCAGCCAATAAAAACGTTAGTAGCAGACTAAAGGAATGAACATTCAATCACTTGCGAGTTGTTAACTTGTCCTTTTTTTCAATTAAGAAACGGATCTAATTGATTGAGGATACATAGGTATTACTGAAATTCCAATCAAACAAGAGACACTTGGATTAGATCCGCTAGGGAGTTGCTGCTCATAATGTATGGAGTTGTAATCTTAATCATTCTAATATTATAAGTTGAGCATATTGCACTTGTCCCCCCCTCCCTCTCTTCTTCTTTAGGGTGGGGTACCCCACCTTCAAATATTTGCGTTATGTAATAGATTTAGTTCTATCAAGAGTATTAGGCTAAGTTGTCTCAAACTATTACTAAGATCAATTATGCTAAGTTTGAATTTTAATTGAACTTGTCCACCCGTCATTTGTGAAGCATAAACATAATGAAACGAAGCATTAACATACCGAAATGAAACATATATATAATAAAAATCCCATCAAATATGCTTTTAAGTGCTGAAGCTTCAAAAGGTGACACGCGATTTATTCTATAGGGTTAGAATTTCCCTATAGCCAAGAGTTCATAGCTCAAATAAGAGAGCGCCAATATCAAATCACATAGTGGTGATATAAACCACTTAAGCCTTAAGAAGATAGGCATCAAGCTCATGGAAAGTCTTGACAGCAAACTCCTTGAAGAGATCAGGGTTAGGAGTGTCCTCCTGTGCCTTCTCAAACTCGCAAGACCACTTCACCAGGCTGCCTTCTCCATTAGGAACCACCGCCGCCTGGGCCTTGAAAGTCTTGTAGAAACTGATCAGCTCCCCATCAATCACTGAGTATGTCATTGTCTTGTTTGCCTCATCCACTGTCTCAATCTTCTCCTTTGACATGGTGATCAAGGGAAGCCCTGTAAATTGGCAACAATTAGATGATTAGGTTAATTTGCTTGGATTCATGCAATTAAGAATGCATGAAACATATGGTAAAGGAAATACGTGTGTGAGGCTAGCAGTGTGTTTGGATGGAGTGACCAAATTAGTGTCATTGATTATGTATCTGTCAAAAGTAACATGTATTGTACAACAAAACTGACACGTGCCGTTCCTCATCATATGATTTGTACAACCATAATGACTCGCATCTACCCCTAAGATGGCTAATAAATGATCAAATTCAGCATCAATTTACCAACTTGCACGAGGTACAATTGCTGGTTTGTATACTCCATTCCAACATCCAAAGAGCTAGTCCTTAGAATTTCCACATTGCAAACCTTGGATTGGAAGATTTTAATTTCACCCTGATTTCTACTTCAAAGCTTCCCAATTCCCATATATATAAGCGCACTCTAATTAGATAAACCAATAGCAAGCCCAAATATCACGCAAAACATCGCATGAGCCAGCACGAATCAATCAACTGAACCCATTTCCTATTGACTCAATTTGACAAGGTCACAATCTGACTCGAATGACAGTGCTCATTCTAAAATCATGCAAACTGAAGACAACTCCATGTACATATATATATATATATATATATATATATATATATATATATATATATATATATATATATATGCATTGAGTGATCAAAGGATCATAAAGTTAGCATTACCTTCAGCATATTTGACAAGGCGAACAGACCCAGGAGACTTGCCATCGCCTTCAAGGATCTCAATGCTCTTGAATTTGTCAGGGAATGCCTCAGGGAAGATCTTGTACGAGTCAAGAAGGGCGGTCCAGAATTTGTCTGGGTTGCTCTGCGTCTCCACCTCCACCTCAAGCTTTCCTGGTGCAGCCATTGTTTTCTCTCTTTCTATTGAAAAATCTGTTGGTATGAGATTTCGAGTGATACACACTATGAGTTCAAGCATAGCATGCATTTATAGGCAGAAGTGATGAGCCTTTTGATGTTGGATATGTGATAGTTGAGACTTGATGTGACTGGCCTTAAATTCAGAGGCAATTTGCTCAACCGCCTAGTCTTACTAATCAAGTTGTGTGATATTAATGTCACCCGTTTTAGTTCGTAGGATTGGAGGGTGAAATCTTATTTATGGTGATGAGAATTGACATTGACATCCGGATCTTACTAAGTAATTATGGTATTAAAATGATTTGTTTAGCTAATTTTGGAAACTATGGTACTTAAGAGTACTTGCTGTCTTATTCACCCATAAACGCATGTCAAAACTATGCCATATCGAATGGTAAGAGACAATGAAAATTTACCACTAAATGGTATAGGGATGGACAGTTCGAATATGATATACTTGCATTGGTAAGTCGAATTTTTTCGCAACATGAAACAAAAATGATGAGGCTTTGGTATGTGTTTGAATGTTCTAATGGCAGAAGGGAAAAAATGGAGCGAGCGAATCCTCGTATGCTGAGAAACTGTAAAGTTTGAAATCTGATGTACATTTATTAAACTACATACTTTATGCACCAAAAACAAAAGGCCAAAAAAAGGGATCAAATTGGTAATATCCATGCGGACAACCAACAGCAACAGATCAACAGTTACAAGCATTAATCTGCATAAACTAAAATAACATCCCTCAACCTCAAACAATCTCAAAGTGGAATTTTGAGGTTACTAGGATCGAAACTTTAGGCTACGTATTGATATCCCAATTTCAATGAAGTGGGCGATTGGAAATAATACATTGAGAATGGCCCACCACCAGAGAAGAGGTCAATTCTGGACGGCAAAACTTGGTGGGGTTGTGGAGTAATGACAGTACCTAAAATTAATGGTCAACTGGTGTGGAATTATATGGCGAATGGTTGGCAAAAACAGAAGCATCTATGAAGCTCATTCATTGAGCACAAATTGTTAGGGAAAGCTGTTAGAGGATAAACCCATGTCTGGCGCTTCAACGGTTCAACCACAATCTTAAGCTTTTGGTTGAATTGGTTCTTGAACATGGTATTAGAGCCTTTATGAGCAAGAGGTCTCAAGTTCGAATCTCAACAATCCTCATATTGATTTATTGCGTAAGGTAGAGGAGCCTTTGCAGCATCCATGCTTCAAGCCCAAAGGGCATTCGCGTGAAGGGGCGTGTTAATTAGAGAATAAACTTATTCCTGGGCCTTCAACCAAAAGCTTAAACTTATGGTTAAAAGCCAAAAGTCCAATGTTAATGTTGGGAGGAGAAAATGCAGTATGGCCTTTTGGGTGCCAACATTTACTCTTCTACCCACCGGGTCCAAATTTGTTCAAAAGTACTAAGCATGGACACGATATGCGACATGGAAACGACATTACGCTAAAATGTCTTAAAAATCGGATATTTTCACCCTCGGTGGTTTACCTTCGATATTTTTAGTGATGAAGAGAGTCATCTTCATGGTGTGTGCACTCCACCATAGTCAGATCAATAACAAACCCAATTTCTTGAAATCATTTGTGTAATTTGAGTTGCATTTCAAAATATGGGAAAAGTGTTTGGGAGTGTTGGTTTTGCACCAATATGTGAGGTGGTGGAGGATGTGCTTTTCTTATGTTTCGAGAAAATTCAGTTTAAATTTTGTGCTCAATTTGAATAAGACTGTTTAATATTAAATTCTATAAAAAGGTGAATCAAAGTGAAAACACACTCTAAAATTTTTTAAAAAGCCAAATGTGTATTCTGTTCAGCAAAGAATTAACAGTTAAATTAAACTGCACATTATTGGCTCATCCCTTAATAGTATGAGTACTCATCTTTACCATAGTTTGGCATAACCAAAATCAAAAGAGTAGGCAAGGGAAACTATGGTGCTGCTGATTGCATTATCATAGTTTTAGATTTCATGTCAACATATCATGAATTAAATTATTTGAATTTGGCTTGTGGGTGAAAATGAAATCATCTTACCATGAAACACACGCAAAAGGCTGTTTGCCATCTACGAAGGATGCCGACCAAAGAAGAATAACAAAAGGAATGAGGAAGCGCCATTACCTCCTAAGAGTAAAGCTTCCGACCGCGGCCGCTCATCAAAGACAATGCTTCTTCCTCCACAAACAATTAGTCGTTTTGTGGGTTGCTCCAATCAGGAAGCTTCTTTACAGATCAAATGGTGAATGGGACTGAATCAACCATCCTACAACGCAAATGCACATCTCTTGAGGTTGAGAAGATAGCAACCAATTGCCCCTGAAATATTATGAATATCATATCCAACTCAGCTTTTTTTTTTTTTTGGGGGGGGGGGGGGGGGGGGGAGCAACACCCTTGCACAAAAATGTGAAAATGGCATAGTATGAGAGCATGTTGGCATTAAGCCATAACAAACACAACATTTCTCATCCAAATTCTTTTTTTTTCCTGCTACTTAAAACCAACTAAGACGTTCCTACTTAACTTCCTTCAACCCTGAAAACCTTAGATTTATCTCGAAACCCCCCGGTCCAACTTTTGTTGACTTTGTAGGATGAATCAAGCCGACTTTCCATAAAAGTATAGACAAAGCACTAAAACACAGCTACATGTGGTAACTAGCATACAATTGAGCAAAATTGATGGCTTGACGCATATAATTGCATCAACAAAAAGAATTTTCCACTTAAATAGCAGTTCTATAACACAACTCCACAAATTAAAACAAGAGAAATTCCACCAATTAATCGGCTAATTCTACACCAATAGGCCGCAATGACCCCGCAGTATTCGCTCTTCACTTCTTCCAAATGCATACACCGCTCAACAAAACCAGCATTTCTACTACACGAAGACATACTAGAAATTTATAATCAACATCCAAAGGTAACAAAACAAAGCAAGATGGCAAGAAAGAAAACTTCACCTTCGAAGTGGTTTTTTCAGTCATATAACAAGGTCTTTTCAACTGCTCCTCTTCTTCTTCTCTTTCTTCACCAAACCCTTCCCCCGAATCCCCTCTGTCAAGAAGCCCAGAACAGTGATACAGCTCAATACAGTTGGTAGGGGAGTCACGTGAAGGGCTCGTGGTTTAGCGGCAATTCAAGGAACTATTAACAGCTTTGCAAGTGGGACCCGAGTTTGTTATTTCCGTTGGGTATTAGGAAGAGAGGCATCGTAATGGCTGAATATGACATGAATATACAATCAATTCTCTCTCTCAAATTCTCTCTACTTGAATTCTGCTTTCCTTCTTTTCGAGAAAGGAGTAAGCAAACGTTTCTGCCAGCAACTCAGCAATCATAAACCAATTCAGTCTCCTTCGTAACTCCAATACTCAAATGCCCAGATGGCAATTCCGAAGAATAAGTGCAATTATCTAAGAATCTGAACCTTGGGGGCTCCTGTGTCATGAAAAATGGCAAGTTCTTGGCGGGTTTTAGGTGTCATAATCAGTAAAGAAGGAAAGAAGTGAGCAATCGAGAAAACGAAAAAATAAAATAAAACTGGAGACAGATAGAAGGAGCAATCGAAGGTTGAAGTAGGGATTGAGGTGAGTTTCGAATGTGGAAGGCGCACTGCTGCACAAGTCCTGCTACTCAAGTCCAGATGATTCTGCTGGCGTCCCACATCGCAGAGAAGAACGAGGCTCCGCATGAGGAGACTATAAAAAGAAAAAGCGCAGGACGCCGGGAGATACGTACTTAGACGGGGTCGATGGGTGATCGGGAAGGCTAATGGCCTGGGTAGGTGGCTACTATTTCACTTAGGCAGTGCGCGTGTCTAATGTCTGCCCAAAGTGGGTGAGCATACGTCATAAGCTGTGGCGGCGGGGGGTTGTGATCTCGCGGCCCCTGGTACATGTCGAGTTTCAAAGTTTTCTTAACCCTCCGAAATGAAAACTGTTGAGTGGAGGCGAGAAAAATAGATGACTCCCAAAATAGTTGAATGGATTGGTACTTAGCCAACTGCAATGTCTTAGTTATCATTCCAGGTCCCCAGGTGCTTCGACATTCTGTGTTAAACAAACAACAATCAACGAAACGCACCCACATGACCATGCCATTTCAGGATTGCAGAGGTCTGTCATGGCGGAGGTTGTGAACATTCAGGCTTATCCCTGCTTGCTGAGGCTTTAGTAGCACCAAAAACACCAGCATACTCATCAGACTGTAGATGAATACTCTGCAAGTATTAGCTATGGCCTTCCAATTAATATTCTGTCATTCATTTGTATCACAATTGAAGATGCAGTCATTTTGCAGTTCTCGCGGTCTTATCACGGAAGGCGTACGCAAAAAACATCCTTCATGTCAAATATTTTGCCTCCTAGAAAATCTGATCACATAGAACGTCTTAACATGATTATATGAAGCAATATGGCCACCTGTGATGTCCATGACTACCACCGGGGCTATCACTACCAAATTGCCAAGTTCAGAGAATAACTACGAAAAATGTTTTAGCATCAAACGCTTAATCACTTTTCCTAGGTTGCGTACCTCTAATTTACCTAAACGTTTTGAGCTCATTTCATACGTACAATCATGCAACCTAACCTTTCAATTTTACATCAATTGACATGTGAGGCGATCGAGATTTCCTCAAAATAAAAATCATAACTTTCACCAAAAAAAGGCAAGTCGAAAAAAAGTAATTCAAAAATAAAAATAAAAAGCTGAATCCAAGTAGCGAAACAGTTGCTCCGATGGCCTAATAGTTTCCTTTGCAATTCCAGGCCCATAGAGTATACAACTGAGACTGCATCACGCAATGATAGATACAAATCCCCTAAGCATTCAAATAGGATGGTTGTCAAGGTAGATTTCCTTCGATGAGAGCTCCCTATACTGAATTGAGGGTGGGGGGTACTCATGAAGGCCTTGCCGTTACTATCAAATAAGCACCATTTGCTAGCACCAACAGACAGCAGTGTCTTCCTGTTTTTTGTTGTCATTTCTACTTTATCAATGTCTCCAAAAAGACATTACATTCACTTTCCACACCTCAGGGTCTCATTACACGTGGCACCCAAAGGCATATATGCCCTCATTCTGCAACAATGAACCATTTGATTGATCTAGGCAAATATATGTTAATAGGTAACCCGCTCCCCCCCCCCCCCCCCAAAAAAAAAAAAAGCCCTTCCAAGCAAGCAGGGTCACCAAATTCATCCTCTGATGACAGAATGGTAGATGTTAGGATCAAGGCTTAATCACCGTCGCAAGAGCAAACATCACAACTACCGCAAAATATCTTCACTTATTGCAACCTCACGTTTATGTTTCTGGGGCTTTTCATTTCACATGAACTATAAGGCTTGATAACTAGACAAGATTATTTACACTTGATCCTTTATTTAAGGCTAAAGTACTAAACATATTTTCTAAAAAGGAACAAATCTGAAATCTAGAGAGTAGAGAAGTTATTGCATTAAAAGTTCTAGCTGGATCTAAGCAATATAGCATTTTCTATTTAGAAGTATCTGTCCACAACAACATAAACGATGGGATTGCTTTAATAACTTCGTCATAATTTGAAACTGCACACAAAGAGAGCTGACAACTGAAACTACACTTGCCAGAATTTGTGAAAAGCCTATTAGCTGCCCTTGGGCTCTAGTAATAGTGGCTTTCTCTTAAGGCGGGCTTACCATCCCACATCCAATGAAAGGAATATGCAGCTGAAGAAAAATTATTCAAAAGCAAGATTTGAACAACGGATACACATACTTACCTGGACGGGGTCACTGAGTGATCAAGAAGGCTCATGGCCTAGATAGGTGGCCTCCATTGCACTGAGGAGGTACGCTTGCTTAACGTCTCCCAAAGTAGGAGAGTGTACGTCATAATTTGTAACAGTGGGGGCCTGTGTTTGCGCAGCCCCTGTCCCAGTTCTAGTTTAAACATTTTAATCTTCACGTGGTGACGGTTGAGATGATTTGCCCAAGAGCCAAGCCAAATCAATCCATGTATCCCGAACTCCACGGCTTGCACAGCAAAAACATTGTGCTTCAGCATTGTCCATGCCTCCGGCTCCATGGTATACTCTAAATGTACAATACAACCTCAAAATCAGGCCTTAATGATGCCATTGTACAAACCCCCTGCTCCTGTTGCGAATGAATTGACATGCTGGATCTCGATTCTGGCTGGATGAGTTAAGTAGCAAACCATGTTCCTATACCATGATGCGCTACTGCATGAACCGCTAGAGGCGGAAACAACCTGGATTATCAAAGCTTATCTATCCATCAAGGCCCTTCAACTTTAATAGAACCATCATACATAACAATATGTTTCAACACCAATCAGGGAATAGAATTAGACATGATATGTGTGCCAACTCGGATTCTATAAGTAAGCAGTTTATCGCAAACAGAAAACAGCAGATATTACATACTAAAGAAATTTCTGGCGACCCTCTCAAGCCTTTGGAACGTCCTTAGAGTTTAAAACAACTCAATCCAAGGAACAAGGTCTTTTCAGCTAAGTGGCCTTGGTGCTTTCCCAAAGTCCTGCGTAGAGGCCACTGGGATACTAACAATAACTCCAGGACCAATGTGTGCGCCATCCTTGTGCAAGCACCATCTTATTAAGCCCATTACCGAATAGAAGACATGTCTCCCGCTCTCCCTCCCCAGCAAGATTGAGTAACAAAGATGGTGACAGAAAATAGAATTCCAGTGCAAGAAACAATTGTCAACCTGCAAGTGTTGCAACCCATCAATGCGGCAATCTTGCCTGAAATTTCTTTTTGCGAGAAAGTGACCTGCAATCTTGCAACATCTGGACTCTGGAGTATAGTTACCAAAAGTTGCCATCCTCCCACCAAACTATAATCCGGGCCCAAGCAACCTAAAGCTCCCAAATCCATGCTCTTGCTCAAGTGATTCAAGATGCTCTTCGTAAATCCTGCAGTGGAGCGTCAGCCTAGGGTGGGCGCTACTGGCAGAAAATAGTTTGAGGAACTTTCTCAGTTCTCGCACACAAAAACTAGACGTACTAGAAGGAAGCAACAAAGATAGCAGGTTGCGTTTGGCAGAATTTCGGTGCAACGAATGGATACTGTCACCAGTACCGCAAAATGTCAAAATCGAGGGACGTTTTTGCCTGTGGAGGTCCACGGAAGAGTGGCACAGCTAATTGCCAATGCGCATATGGTAGCTTTCATGTTAACAACACGTAATCCACTCAGTGAAGTAAGGTCATGAATTGAGATGATAATTGATAGCTTGATGAATGACTGTAATTATTTCTAGTAACTGAAGACTTTGTGTTTGCTCTTGTAATTATTTCTTGTATTTAGTTTGAGACTTGTAGGCTACCCTCAGCACTAGCTCTCTTGTATATATACCCATATTGTAACTTCACAGAGGCTCAAGGAAAAGACAACATTGTTATCACACGTTTTTCCTTCAGTGCTCAGAATATTCTCATGGTATCAGAGCAATCTTTCTGATCTTGCTGCTCAGTTTCTGCTCATAAACACGCTTTGACTCCTCCAATGGAAGCAAACCAGACTCCATCATCCAGACAGCAGTCAATTGTGAGCAAATCGTGAGCAAACACAAAGTCTTCAGTTACTAGAAATAATTACAGTCATTCATCATAGCTCATGTTTTTCTAAGGAGTTTAGAACAAGACCTAACCCCTTTTTTCTGGAGTACCAATGGTACCATTTATGTGAGTCGGAGATGTAAAAGACTGATTTTTTAACTGCTAGCACACCCAAGACGCTAATTAAACACGCTTTAAGCTTCAGTGCCAAAAAGATCTTAGAATTATTTAAGTGGGGTGCACTAGTCTCATGCTGTAATGCAATGCATGGACGATGGGACCTCAGTAGCAAGCCACTGTGATGGACCCTATCCCTTTCAAAAATTCATTTAAGATCATTGTGTGTCAATGGCCCACGTATCAGATATTAAACTGATAAGAGCGGATCCTACACTTGATCTTAGCCAAAAGGTCGAGAAAGGTATGCTATTGCCCATCTCAAAATGCTCGACAATATGCAGGCGAAGGTAGCTCAGATGCTATGAGCTCTGCTGCCAAACACCCCTTGACGAATTACCAGAACAGGAAACTATACTATTAGCTATTAATGCACACACAGCAGAATACAAAGTAGCAAAACTTCTGTGCATACCTGCAAAGAAACTCATATTTTGAAGGGAGAGCTGGCCCGAAATTGATCACTCATTATAACCTAACATTCAGCATGAATGTGACTTGACCTGAGCCTTATAACCTAAACCAGCGGTCAAAGTCGGCCTGAATATTTCTCAGCCCGAACCTTACACTAACTGACACTCCGTGGACCCAACTCACCATACCCAAAGAATTATCCAAGCAGAGCACAAGAATGGAGTACAGTAGTCAGAAATAATTCACAAGCACAGAAGCAGCTTCTGTAGATGATTGGAGAACTAGTTCATGGCAAAATACCCGACAAGGATGGCCGGACTTCGCCAGCATAAAAAGATTTACACGCGATTCTAGCGCGAAGTACTTGAGAAATTTCCCTGTACAGGCGCAGGATGAAGAAAAATTGCAAAACAAATTTGCACCATTGCTTAATGTGCGGGGCAATACTGATCTTCTCTGTACCGGTCCAATTTTAATGTTTCGAAGCAAGCGCCGCATGGTTTATTCTTTGCAAGATGAAGTCAGACAAATTTAAAAACATAGCAATGTGGGAACTACTTTTACGAGACGCACATTAGGTTCAGAACCCCGACTGTCACAGGGCTACCATAAGCCATTCCACCTCAAAAGATCCCCCCTCCAATACTATTTTGACCACAACTATCAAGGATAGAAATGCTGCACACCAATTAATTTAACAAATACTCCCTCATAAGATACCTGAGGCACTTTCAATGAGAAAAACCCAGTGGCATACAATGATGTGCCAGATAAACTCAGGAGTCTTATGCAACTATAATTTACAAACAGCAATAATCTGGATTATACTCAACACAGTTATTAAAAAGCATACAACACGACAAACCTAACCGAGCTAAAGTATTCATCTTGTTAGTAACAAAAGACTTATGTTTTATTGAACCGCTTTGCATTCTGTGGCTAAAAACACTAGAGGTTGGCTCTTAAGTCCTACATGTATCAGGGTGAAAATAGTATTGGAGGTCCGAACCCCTCTGTTTGCAGAATGTCCCACCACATCTTAGCCTTTTTTGAAGAATGTTCTCGTGAGCCAAACAAAAGTACAATAATCACGCAAACAGAAATTAGACTAATCAAACTCAAATAAGAATTGCCATGGCAAATTACTAATGTTCATCCAAAAATTAAACTCTGTGCAGGTGCGGACCTACTCAGACTGTCCAGAGAAATGCAAGGAGGTTCATCACCAGGACTTATTTCACTTACTTAGAAGTAACATCTGAGGCAGCTTACTCTTTGCTTCTTATTTCCAATGCGATTAATGTTCATCAAGACTTCTTCACCAATAGCATTTGAAACAATTATAAGAAACGGTAGCCAGAAGACGTGATCGCATGCTCAAATGGAAACATAGCCAAATGGAGCAATAGCAACAAACACGCATTTATGTGAAGTGCAAAACCTGGCACCAAAGCCTAATCAAATAAAATTGTAAGTCCGAAAACAACCCAATGTGAATCCCATAGAACCTGGTGTGTGAGATCTACATGAAGCCAACCCTACCCAGGAATGAGATACGCTTACAAGAAGCTAGAAGAACACTTAGTGTAGGTCCCCATGTGAGCAGTGTGTGTGGAGATGCATATGCAAGCAGCCATGCCCTACAAGCAAAAAGGGATTCCAAGATGCTTCCATAGACCATGAAGTGTCAACTTGAAATTTAAATATCATACTCTAAGCCATAAAATTTTTACTAATGAGCTAGCGATACAACTGACATACCACAGCAATGTAAGTCCTTGGTGGAATACAACAACTAGGGCGTCTGCTCCATGCCTTAAAGTCAGCTTGCATAAACCAGTGTCTCATGCACCCAATAATGCTACAAAACTTCAAAATTTATTGTCCAAGTTAATAATTTTTCTCAAAAAAAATGCTTCCATAAAAATTAATCAATACGTACAAAATCATAGGGATTTCAGAAAAGAGATCGTTTTGAGTTTTTGGATTCATCACGGGAGGCACATAAATTAGACTGGACATGTTGATCATCACTACCATGACTTCTTGGAGACAAGTGAGACATATTTGGTAGAGATCCATTGGTAGTAATTAAACAAAGCGTTTTTCTCAAAGTAACACCATGAACGAATAGTGAAGATAGCATTCCAAAACCTACAATATGTTGAGGAGAACTAGTATCAGTATTTGCTGGGGGTGTGCAAGGACAATGTAGAATTCTAAGACCTACAGTATGCCGATGAAAACTAATATTAGGATTTGACAAAGTGAACCTAACCAATGGGAACAAAAATTGGTCTACAAACTGATATGTTTAATCACATCTAAGATTCTAAAACAAGCTTGAAATTAAGGTGTTTCCAACCTTTTATTCAACAAGGGAAGCTGCCACATAAAATGAAAGAGAACTGGCAATACTAGGAGTTGTCCTTGTATACTAGAGACACTAACCTTAGCATAAATATGCCCAGAGAATGGACAGTGGTATTGTGAATAAGTTCAAAAGGAACTGTGCAATGACATTAAAGACTCATGTGAGAATTGTTCTGCAAGTTAAAAAGAAGCAGTGCAGCAACATTGACGGCGAATGAAACTGAATTTCTTTCCGCAATTTAATTGTTCTGTAAGAATACATACACAACATCGGTTCAGTCCCTGAAACTAACCGCTATCGCTGCCTAAAGTTGTCACTGAAACTAACTTCTATCTTAAGTTGTCACAAAAAGTGGCACAAAGACCACTCACTAAGCAGATTTCCATTATTTCGCATGCCTACATCTCACATTAGTTGAACCAGGTACAACAGCAGCATCAAACAATTCTTCGAGTAATTAAGCAGACTTCCATTATTTCGCATGCCTACATCTCACATTAGTTGAACCACTTACGACAGCAGTATCAAACAATTCTCTTGAATAATTTGGTGGGCTGTGCCAGGCCCATGCAATGGTGCAACACATGGGCGACACTAAAGGTCCCAGCAGCAAGCTGCTGTGATGGATCCTCTCCCTCAAAAAATTAATTTAATATCATTGTGAGTCAATAACCCACGTATCAGATATTAAACTGATAAGAACAGATACTACACTTGATCTTAGCCAAAAGGCCGAGAAAGGTATGCTTTGCTCAGTCTCAAAAACCTTTCTTTATTTTCTTTCCGCTCCTGCACTCACCTATTTCCGACTATGTGGGGCAAAGGTAATCTCAGATGCTCTGAGCCCCACTACCGAACACTTGTTTCAGAAATGACCCAGACAGGAAGCTACGAAAGTGCAAATGAGAGAAAGCAGCAAAAACTTCTATACATAGTTGGACAAACTCTAACATTTAAAACTAGCAAGTCAGCACAAACTTGACAAGTCAATGTAACCCAAAAACTGCCCCAACCTAAACCCGCAAATGAGGCAATCACAAAGACTGACCTACTGAAGCATAATTGGCCACTGTGCACTTTACTGGCAAGCTTATTGGATGAACCGACAATTGGGCTCATCTGAACCAACATCCTGTTGACCCGAAACTCACCCCACTCGAATTCCTAGGTTTGTTCACAATGCCACCAGCTAGCTCAAAGCAGAGAACAGGAATAAGATACAGTACTCAGGTAGTCAGGTTCAATATATTAATAACAACCGCATAACCGGCAAGCAAAGCTTCTCCAGATGATCAACAACCAGTACAGGCAGCAAACATGGTGGGAAAGTGCAAAAGACCCTAGGCGTGAAGTCCTGAGGAATCTCCTCCTGTGGTAAGGTCAAACAAGGGAGTCTCTCATGCAATCTCATTGCAGTCTAGCGTAAAGTCGAAAGAGTTTTGGATGCAATCGAATTGCAATTGGAGAAAAAATCTGCCCATAAAATTTGGACAATTTTTCATTTTGTGCATGTCATATCCTTGTACAGGGACCATGCAAATGGTCTCTACATCATTCCAATTTCATTAAATCCTTCTAACCCTTGGAGACATAAAGTAGGTAGGAATATCACAAAGCCTTGATTGGAGCTAGTTTCTACAATAACGTGTACGTATCTCTCATATGATCAACAAATTAAGCACACAGCAATAGTGCCTTCAGGCTGCTATAAGCCCATTCCATCTCAACAGAACTATGTCACTTTGATGGTTTCGGCCCCCTCTACTTCAATTGTTAAGCGACGTACTAAGACTACGCAGACTTGGACAATGAAGGATGAAAGTACTAGCCCAACTATTCAAAGAGGATGCAATTGTTGCAAGCCAACTGAGGTCACAAAGGTAACATGATAATGCAGCAACAAATTGCTAATGAATTCCCTTTCAGGATAGTTTATCAAAACAGTAGTAATTTTTATGAAGAGTCAGTTAAAAGTGTTACTTCACTAGTATCAAAGACTACTTTTGTTTGTAACCGCATTAGGCAGTTAAGGCATGGTTCCTTCACTTGTTGCAAGGCTGAGAGAAATCATAAGGTCAAAAGTGGTGCTTGAAGAATATCCCAGGCTTTCCAGCAGCATGAGTTACACAATGAATGGAATGTTGCCTCGTATCCCGTTCAACCTAGCATTTCTGAACATGAATACTGCTGTATTGTTACTTCCATGGTTCCCCACCACATGGAAATAGAACTTAATAACCGCAAATACAAGCGTACCGCTGGCAAAAGGGCTTGTCCTGAGGCAGTAAGTTACACAGTTAACTTCATTGCACTGCAGGATCAGATAGAACTGCATGCGTGTGGAACTTGATCCAACAGCATGGAGTCCATAGGCTGACATATAAGCCTTGCCCGGTAAATGAGACGATCAAATGCCAAACTTAAATCAACATACCTATCCAGAAATTTGTTTTTAATTAAAAAAAAAAATCTAGGTTCACGTTGTGAAGTACCACAACTGATTTGGCAACTGGTGAAAGGCTAGAATAATTTATTTGGCAAACCAACAGTACACTAGACAGCACCCGCACGGCTGCTACAGACCGGGTAACTCCTCTTCTCAGAACCATTTCATTTTACCTTCTGTATCATTTGAACCACATATTGTCATCGACTTCTAATTATTTAATTAACTGGTTCCAATAAACAGATTTTGACACTGATTTGATAGGTGCGCACGCCTCTGCTATAATGCAACGCATTGGCGACACCCCAGGATCCCAATAGCAAGCTACTGTAGTAGACCTTCCCTCTCAAGAAGTTAATGTAATATCATTGTAGGCCGCTGACCCACATATCAGATATTAATCTAATAAGAACAGATAATACACTTACTCTTAGCCAAAAGGCCGAAAAAGGCATGATTTGCAGAGTTTCATGTACCTCGTTTTGCTTCTTCCTCAATTGTCCTTCGCCTCTCATGTATCGGTGTGGGAGATAGGGTTGACATTCAATGCTTGAGAACGACCAATGAAAACTTGGAAATACAATACAGTAGCATTCCTCAAGAACACGCTGCAAATGGAAATGAACAAAATTAAAACTCTGAATAGGCACAAGCGGAAATGTCTGCTATCTCTGCAGACTAATCAATCACATAGCGGTAATAGAAATTAGCACAAAGTACAGAGACAAAGATTGGACAAGGACACATTTCAACTGCAGCAGGATTCTCTGTCGATCTTCTTCCGATCGTTTCAATTTCATTATCAAGAAAAAGCAGAATCAGGTGCATCGGCATTATTATTTGTTGTATTTACAAGACAATTACTAAGAAACACTGCTACGAATGGAAAACCTACCCAAAAAGAAAGTGCCTTATATAATCAATAAACAATCAACTACACAACTACGATGCTATGTAAGCGATGCCTACAATAAGTCAGAAAAACCCTCAATAACTGAAACTTGTTAAGATCTTGCAAGTTGGTAACTCCAGTAAACAGGGTGAGATATCCAAAATAACACAGACAACCCTTAACTTTCAACGTAAGGAGTGACAAAGCTGATTAGTAAATCAGCTATTTACTCGTTCACGCTTATCAATAGGTCATATGGTGTAACGCCCCTAACTGTAACGCCCCCACCGGCTAATACTGGTTGCCCTAACTAACCATGATTTTATGAATTTGCAGCGGAAGACTCAAAGCAAAAGTCTTCCGCTACAAATTCATAAAATCATCGTTAGTTAGGGCAACCAGTATTAGCTGGTGGGGGCGTTACATATGGTGATGCACTTACCAGAAGTAAACGGTCCTTAGTTGATCTTGGAGCCACTAGCTGCTCTTGGATCAACGGCATTGATTGCCTGTGTAGGCTTTGTGTAATCAAATTTTGTGGTAAGGTGATGCAGGATTGAGCATAACTTATGCAATCTATTGACGTGAACTTTTACAGGCCTCCATCATTAGCTTTTAATAATTAGAATACTCGCCTCCAACATTTTCTCCTGATCATTAGAATAAAGATACGTGGTGTACTTCTTTTGTTAACTCTTCAACCAAGCTTATTTTAATTTCCCATATCCCAAATACCAACCAATGAGTACAAATGCACAAATTATAGAGGAACTTGAACCACGGCTCAGCTTTAAAACTTCTGATATTATTAGGCATTCAACAAACATCCTTAGCAAATACAAAATGCTATTCCCAAATAAACTGTTGCGAAAGTGAAGATGGTTTCATTGCTATTACCCACTTATTCTAGCTAGCCATACATACATTATACAACATTATACACATAACTGCATCGCGAAGTTACAGCCACTGAGTACTATTCGTTGGCCTTGATTCCCTGGATTTAGCAGACGTTCTTAATGTGTCATCTCAAAGAATAAAAACAACCAAGTTTCTTTGCTTCTCAAATTGTAAATAGTTTGACATCCATCAGTGACTCCCCCAACCTAATGCAAATGAGATCCACAAGCTAAGAAGAAAATCGCGCTCAATCATGTCAATAATATCAGATATCAACCTATAACCAATGTCAAGCAATGAATTCAAATGCTGTCAGGTTCCAGTGACGAGTACATGATTTTCCAAAAGTAAAATCCAAGGCCATCAAGCTCCCATGCATATGCGACACTTACCTTCTTTTTTGGTGGAAGTTACAGCTCATGCCATCCTAGAAACCCTGTGATTTTCATGGAAGCACAGCCCTTCTTATTCTTTTTCCTTCAGCTTTTGTGATTTTTTTTTTGGGGGGGGGGGGGGGGAAGGGGGAGGGGATCAACCTAACAATTACACAATAAGGTAGGCGGAATTGAACCGAAAATCTAATATACATAATTAAGGCCTCAATGGCAGTGCCACCTTCACCCTACTTGCCCAATACCAGATAGTGTACAATACAAGTGCATAAATGTCAGCATTATCTCTACAATCATAATTCAAAGCAAAACATTCACACATCCTACCCTACAATAAAACAAGCCTGAGCTCAGCTAGCATACTTTCTATAGTAAACAAAAGCCTTAATTATAACCAAGAACAACATGAAGAAATAAGACCACAATATACCTTAGAAAACGGCCGCATGTGGAAACAGGAATTAACAATAAGGTCTCAGCTAGTTAACTTCAATCACTTTACAGAGCTCTCAATCGAAACCCAGGATTTAAACGTGGTAAACCCACAGACCCACAAATTGCAAAGCCCTAAACATTAAAAATTAAAACTAATTATATAAGGAATGTTCAACAGATAAAGTTTCGACAAAATACTCAAATACAGAAATTGCCCATTTCCATTTCCCAAAAATTAATACCATGCATTCATTCTATCTAGCATCATATACATCAAAATAGTGGGAAAAAGAGAGTTACAAGACAATGAAAACTATGGGAGATAAACCTCTGTAAATCTCCTTCTAAGAAGCAACCCATAATAGATTAAGCGAAATCAACCGAAAAACTTCAGCGAATGAATGCATGGTTCATTATTCATTAACAGCTTCCACCACTTGCACACAATCTGATTCAAAGAAAGCACCATGGATGTCCGGCCCTTCAGTGCATAATAACTATAAGCCTCAACCAGCTCTGGATTTAACACACCATGTAGTTTCTTTGCAAAGCATGCTATCACATGGCCTTGGTTATTCCTTATAATTGCTCCAATCCCTGCAATTCTTTCACCTTTGTTTAAAGCAGCATCTGTATTGACTTTTGACATGATCTACACGTGGCTTGGACCATTTGTGTGAACTCTGTGAAACCTTATCCCTCGGCTTGTTAGCTTCTCAGAAAGCTTCAGTCCATGCTTCAGCTTCTGTCATGATCAACAGCGGGCCTTGAATGGCTTGACTCCACACACGATCATTTCTGGCCTTGCAAAAGCAAGCAAGCCATAGTCGTAATCATCTAGCAGATTCCTTCTGTGGCAAACTGACCAAAGTTGGGGAGACCCAGCACCGAAATCAGTTGAAGGCGTGTATGAGCAAAACTGCACAAGTGAGATAAATTTCCAGTACAGTCAAACCATGGAGACATAAATGAGTCTTGAATTAAGGTGCGTATGAATACGTCTTTATAATACAAGAAACAAAAGCAACAGATGGCAATTATATTGAACATTTGCACCTTTATAGCTGAGTACTTGTGCAGAAGGGGCAAACATCTTCGGTATTGAGAGAGTCTGACCTTTCTGAAAACAGGCCTTCAAAGTTCCACTGCTTTAAGCATTGTAGGATAAACTCATTGACACTTTTGAGGAACAGGTGGGTCATGCATAGGTTAAATCCAGCTCAACATAAACCGGAATTTCAGCTGATCTCTAAGAACTGATAGTACATCCTGGTTTTTCTTCTCACTATAAAACCTGCCTATAAGCAAAAAAATAAAACAAAATAAAGAGTCCCCACAAAGAACAAGTAATGATCTGTCCAAAAATTTGCACAATTTCTCAATTTGTGCACGTCATCCCTGCGCAGGGGCCATGCTCATCTTCTGTGTATCGTTCCAATTTTATCTGATGTCTCCAAAGAGACAATAGGACACCTGAGGCTCAGATGTATAAATCAAAAAAGTATTTCAATAAAGTTGTGATTTCGACTCATAGGCAACAAATATCAGCTTGCTGGGACTTAGGACCACATGAATATTCAATAAATTAAAGGTAAACACACAACTGACCCCAGGATACCAAAAGCCTGGTCGCCCCAGCAGATCCAGTTCACTCTGATCCCCTTTGCTCCAATATTTCAACAGAAATTATCAACGAAAGTGCCACCGCATCAAAGGAGTTTTCATCCTTGCATATCGTGCTGACCAAGATAATGCTCTCTATAGTATCAGAATCATCAATATGTCTCCTAAGAGCCAAATGAAATAGCATTGAACCAGAATGGCCATGTAATCTTCGAAGGTTTAATACAGACAATTATAGATATATTCCTTCATGCTGCCGAAATGGATTCAGACCAACCCCCCCAAAAAAAAAAAACAAAACCCAACCTGCCCCTGGCAGGGGCCCCTAATTGCACAAGGAGTTACCAAAATATCCGGCTGCTTTCAAAATTCTAAGATAAAACGCATTTAATGAAATTTAGCTTGTAAATAAGAACTGAACGGGGAATCCAGTTGATAAACATGGAAACATATTGGACACAAATTTCCCTTTCACATAGAGCAAAGAATGATCACACCACCTCCGATATAAAATATGCAGGTCCTTACAGTCATGGAAGGCTGCTGTCAGGGAACTGACAAAGGAGTGATAAACAGTAACAAGACTTCAATAACAAATTGGTGGGGCACGAGAGGCCCATGCATTAGTGCAACACACGGGCGACGCATGAGGGTCCCAGCAGCAAGCTGCCGTGGTGGACTTTCCCCCCTCAAAAAATTAATCTAATATCACTGTGAGTCGATGACCCACATATCAGATATTAAACTGAGAAGAACAGATACTACACTTGATCTTAACCAAAAGGCCGAGAAAGGTACACTTTTCTCAATTTTGCGTACCTCTATTTATTTCTCTGCATTCCAGCGTTGCGCCTCCTGATGTGGGATACAATCAGCACCCTAAAGGTTGAATGTATATTTTTGGAATTTCCATTCCTGAAGAAAATTAGACCCTGTAACGTGAGCAAATGGACATAAACTGACAGTAAAACCTGCAGATAGGAATAAGGGGAAAATAGCTGAGAAAGGATCTGAACAGCCTCAATGAGACTCCACCGAACAGAGCTGAACAGAAGTCGGAAATACAAATTGGATGATCATATCAATTATCTAGATTGGATAATCATGTGAATATTGTTTGTATCAGTCCAATTTTATCATTCAAAATACAGAAAGGTATATTTGAAGCGACAGAAGGCATCATGCCTAGTGGCATAAACATATTGCCATTGGAAACCAGGCAGGAAATGGCCAGTGGTCTGTGGCCATGGATTTGGACATTGTAATTGTGAGTACTGAAAGACAAATCAACGATCATTATTGGAAAAGCTTCCCTGAAGAGAAATTGTCTTTGTACATTCAAATAATAAGTAAGCCCAAACGCATACAACAAGTGCAAAACTCATCCAAGCACGGACCAAAATTGAGCAGCATTCTCTAAGCTGGTAACACAGAGAGTGAAAGCTCTGTTCAAACAGGTAACATCTCTGCAAGCACAGCCCCAGGTGCAGAAACAGCTGATTAGCAAACCGACTGTTCACGCTTAACAATAGATCATGTCACCATCCATCAACCAGAAGCCAATGACAGACGCCATTGTCAATAACACTTAGTCTTATCACCATAGGTTTAAGAGTCCTCATGTTGAAGAGATTGTATGAACTTAGGTTTCAGCAGAATGAAGGCTTCCTACAAGTGAAGTATACACTTTATTGTCCGGGGTGAGGCCAGCCTGTATCATTTGATCATACAGTGCAAAAGCCTCATCTGATTTCCCCTCCTTAGAAAAGCCTGAAATCATTGCAGTATAAGTCACTACATTTGGGACCAACCCCATGGAAGACATTTCATTGAACAATGTTTGTGCATAATCTATCTTTCCATGTGTGCATTCCCCGTGTATTAGTGCTGTATATGTGTAGACATCTGGCTTTAATCCTCTCCCCTCCATCTCATCTTTGAGCCTGTGTGCTTCCTTCATTGTACCTCTCTTGCAATATCCATCAATCAAAGTGTTATAAGTAACGACATTAGGACCATCCACCTTCTCGTCCATCTCTCTTAAAAGCCTCTTTGCTTCAGCAAAGTTTCCCTCTCTACAATGTATGTCAATTAAAGTACTATAGTTCACCGTATTCAGGGGCAATCCTTGCTCTAACATTGTGTACAACAATTTCTTTGCTTCCTCATGTTGATTCAACCTACACAACCCACTTGCAATACTGTTATATACAAATGCATCAGGCAACAACCCTTTCTTTTCCATGACATCCTTAAGTACCAGTGCTTCATCAATCATCCCTTTTTTGCAATAACCATCTATCAAGGTATTAAATATCACATAATTGAAGTCAAGCCCTTTGCTTAGCATCTCATTTACAAGCATCTTGGCTGCGTCCAACTGCCCAGCCTTGCACAAACCATGTATCAAAGCTCCATAGCTGTAGGCATTAGGAGAAAGGCCTTTCTCTGTCATTTCATCAAATAGACAGCATGCTCTCTTCAGATCATCTTTCCTGCAGTATAAATTAATCAGTACTGTGTACAACTGCACATCTGCCTTAATATCCTTTTTTTGCATTTCCTCATAGATCTTCTCAGCCTCCTCAATCTTGTCATTATTCACATACCCATCTATTAAAAGCGTATATGTGGCCACATTAGGTGCCAAATTTGCCTTCACCATTAGCTTCAATACCTCACCAACTTCCTTATATTCATGCTTCTTAATGTAAAACTCTATCAAAGAGTTGTATGTAAATTCATTTCCTTTGATTCCCCTATTACCCATTTCACCTATCAATTGTTTAGCTTTTTCAATCTCTCCTCTCTTACACAAACTATCAACCACAAGTGAGAGTGAATAGACAGTTATCTCAACTCCAGCCTCAACCATTTTGGTAAAAAATTCGATCAACAACTCATATTTATCAGCACTTTTTAAGGCAACCAGGCAAACCATACAAGACCTCTCCTCAATATCAATCCCTCTCTCAGTCATATAGTCGAACATCTGGAGGGCATAATTGAACTGCTTATTATCAGCACGCACCCGCATCAACATATCATAAAATTTCGCCACTTTCCCACCTTCCACACCACATTGCTCCACAACAGAATCAATTTCCGAAACTGGGCATCGAAGATTTTCATCAATACACACAGAATTCAAAACATTTTTAGCAACCGCAAACTTTCTGGCTTCGAATAGCCTGAAAATGAGGCTGATATGGGCACGAAGATTGGGTTTTGGGGACGAGAGAGATGGGTTCCGTTGCAGGTAGTTGAAGAATTGCAAGCAAGAAGGGACAGGAACCAGTCGATTTGAGAGAACAATGTGAACTATTTGAGGATTCACACCGCTAAGCAGAGATGATTTCTGGAGCGCTTTGAAGTTGGGGGAGTGTGTTAGGAATTTGCATATTTGTTCAGCAATTTCTTGATTGGATTTCAGATAACTAGGGACGTGGTTGTTGAATGTTTGCACCAGTTTTCTAATGGACATTTTCAGAAAGGCGGAGTTTTGGCAAAGTAGAGAACCAGTTCGCTTTCGGTGCCTGATTTCTGAGTTGTTACATTCCTGTGCACCAAGAGCCAAGAGGGCATAAAAAAAGATCGGTGAGGGCAAATGTGTCATTATACATATGTTACTTAACAATGAGAAATGTTTTGTTAAAAAACAAAGAAAAAAAATTTCCCACTTTGGAGGGGCACTAGATAGAAGCAAACTATATGATATTATTTTTTAAAAAAATAATCTCCTATTTCTATGGTTTTTCTTTTTTAAAAAAAAGTCAAGTTCTTTTTGTCCAGATTATGCTACATTACCATGTCTACGAATCCAATTTTACAATATAAGTGTTATCAAATAGGTAACTAAACTTAGTATATTTAAATGATCCTCATCTACCATTTACAAGTTCATAGTCAAACATAAAGTACGTCCAAGTTGATAGCTTATTGGGCGATATGAAAATGAATAATTCTTATAAAAGCACTTCTTATATTAATATTTGAGAACTTGGTTAATTACCTTTTATATGCGAATAAAGTTTTATATTTGACAGATGTCAAATGAGAAAACATATAAGCAACTAAAACACATGTATTCACCAATTCAATTTTACTAATGATAAAATCCTCCAAAATTGCTTCACCTTATATTTTAGATTTGGCTCCTTGTTGATCGACTTCGTTACCTTTTCAATTTGTACCTCTTATAATGCTCTATAGGTTAACGATATCGTGTTTATTATACGTTAACAAAATCTTGTAAACACATGACAAATTTGCATTGGTATCATATAGTTTATTGCATAGTTAAAGACTAATTTGTAGGTGTCGTGAAATTATGAGTTTTTATAGACTTCAAATATGATGTAGAAAACAAATATGATGTAGAAGACCAACGCCGGGGAAAAAAATTTCAAAAAAGTTAATGAGTGCATGCGGCACAGAGCAGATCCTTGTTACTTTATGCTCAATAGGGGACAACAAAAAAGAGAAGGAAAAGAAAGGCAAATTCTAATAAAGATAGGCAAACTAATAAGGGAATCAAAACTTTGAAATTTGAGTTTCTCGCGCACTTGTCTCATATAAACATAGATGAGCTCATATTTTATCCGTAGGCGAATACATAACAGCTTAAATGCTACTAGTAATATATTAATAAACTTCATTTTTTCTATCTAAATAAACTTGAACCTCTAATAATCAAATTAAAGAATAATTTAACTGTTGAAATCTACACCACTTTATCATGGTCCTGAAATTTCATGTAAGAACTTCCATGAATCTTCATCATCTCTGCATCAAAATGGGCCTACAAATCTGAACAGAACAAAAATATCCACTACTCCCATGTAAGTCCATTGAAGCAAGATCCAAAGTGCAAGCTCATTGAAGCCAGATCCAAAAAGATGCAGACTTAGGCACCCTTTCATCCAATAAGGAGAGGGGTCAGGCGGTCAGCATAGAGGACCCACCAAAAAAACACACAAATCAAAAGAATTCTATTAGCATATTACACCATTTTGGATGTAATTTCCACTTCCACGTCAACTTCATTAGGCACACGAGGAGGCGGCCAAAGTGCAACACTAGACGAAGGAAAGCCAATAATCTACATTCTCATCTCATTGATGATACATGCCATCTCTTCGCAATATCCAACAAGACCTCGTTCCATGTATCAATTGGCCCGGGTAAGCACCAATGCACACAGTCATTCTGAACATGTTCCTTAATCCCATCCGCAAATGGGAATGGATACATGTAAGGGCCAGGGTGACCATCTGGCCTTAGCAATGCCAATTTGGTCACATCTAATGCCTCGATTCTAACCTTAGGCAAACCATCGTCAGCATTCAACATGGTCTTAGCCTTTGTCACCTCTTCTACCTCTCTTCTTCTCATTTCGGCATCCATTCCTTCAACGGTTTTCTCCCCTTCTTTGTAGGGTTCTGTTCTAGGGCAGGCCCCTAGCTTGTCCCATTCTCCCTCAAAGTGGTGTGGTGAAAATGCGGTCACAATCACATCAATGCCATTGCTCTTGAAGCCTTTCCTTTGAATTATGGTCTTAAGAGCAGTGTTAAAAGCTTTGCCAAACACATTATAGAACCCTATCTCAGTACAATTTAAGCTTTCAAGAGCATGACATCCCACTATGAGATCCCCATCATGGTATATAGCACGAAGTAAATACCAATGCCCGATTGACAAAACCACCATATCAATTGAATCCAAATCTGAAGCCCACATCTCATCGACAGAATCCAAGTACAATTCGTTATAATCTCGGTCACCATCTTTCTCAATCCCTTTTACAAGAAAAGGCGACCAGTACACTGAAATATTGACATAATGTGAAGGGAAATGCCATCTCCTAAATTTATTGTCATCCCCCTCTGAATACACCAAATTAGGAGGAGAAAAGGATGACAACATGCAAAGTAAAGACTCCAATTGGTTCCTAGCCATTGAATCCCCAACAAAAGCTAAGTGTTTGCCCTTGAGAATTTGCAAGAATAATTGAGGGTTAAACCTGGGGAGATTGCAGTCCCTTGGCTTCCACCTCCAATAAAGGTAACCCTTATCAGGCCTTCCATGGGCCATGCAATTTTGTCCATCCTTAATTGTCCCACAATTACTACCATTGTACAGAGGATCACGGCTATCTCTGAGCCATTCCCCATTTGTGTAATCACAGTTAGATGTGACTTCATTTCTTTTGGCATCTGATAAAACCCCATTTCCACTTTCTTCTGCTCGAAAGAAGACCCATTTAGCAAAGTATCCATATCAGTTTTTTAGCACTAAAAATATGGAATTTGCAAGTGAAAATTATAGGTTATTCCCCTTTCAAAAACACAAAAAATAAGCAGAAGTTCTTACTTTTTGCCGGTGAGGACGCTGGATGCAAGATCTCATTTACATTTTTCCCTTGAGCTGAAAACAAAATCCATTGATCAGTTTCAATGTCACTTTCAGTGCCAGTAATGATCACGAGGGAATGGCACATAAACGCTTACTCTGGCCAACACTCAACAACAACAACAACTGTTTTTTTTAAATTAAAAATAAAACTCACCTTTAGGTGCGATTGATGATGGTTGTGAAAATCCATTTCCACTTTCTTTTTCTGCTCAAAAGATACCCCATTCAACAACTAGCCACGTTCAAACACACCAAAATCCAGAAAGTAGGAGCATCCGCAATCAAAGTATTATTTTTTGGAACTCAAACTTGCCACATCAGTAAAAATTCCATATTTTTGAAACTTGCATGCCATCACTTCTCCAACCCATTGAACTTCAATTTTAATAACCCAATAAAAAAAAAATTTATCATGGACCCACCTTATAACACACAATCCATTTTTTAATCATATAAAAATTATATATTAACTCAAAAAAAAGAAAAAAGAAAAATAAATAATAAAAAATCCAAAAGTTCCACGCGTGGAGGAGTGACCACAGGTTCCTCGACACGTGAGTGCTTTTTGCTAAGCAAATGAAATGATGACACTTGGCTATAGAGGGGCCCGAGCGGCAATTCTTTCCTCGCATGTCATGTGACTGCTAATGCTCTAATACAATTTATTTCCCAAAATCCAATGAATTAGCACAGGATACCTTACCTTGAGGCGGTGGTGATGCCGAATGTGATAAAAGTGTAGTAGAAATAGGAGTGAATCGAGGAAAAGGGTAAAAATACACAGTGACGAGGGCAACTCCGAGAGTAGCACAGAACACGTAAGGTAGCAACTTATTAATTTCAGCAAGTAAGGCAGCCAAATTAAATATGTAGGTGGGTTTCATCAAATAATTTGTCGTGCAGAAATTCCATGAGAATTTGTGAAGGCATACTAGTCGTACAACATGTGGCTTCTTCGTACTACCTCAAATTACGTCTAAATTAATTTGGCTCGAAGGATTTAGGCCTTCAGTTCAGTGTTCATCGGTAGTGGTTTCAGTGTTTCACCCACTAGCTAGCTTTGGAGAATTATCGATTTTGCCCTTGTATTAGGGTGACTATTGCTGCTTAACATAGGGTAAAAGCGTCTTTGTGCTCGTAGAAAAACATTACTATATTTAGTTTTTTTTTTTTTTGGGAGGTGTGGATGTAGTTATTTGTATTAGGTAACGATGGTCAAGATTAACAATGGAAAAAGGGGAACGTGTTTAAACAATAGAAATGTATCAGATTAAATTATTGTTTACCTAGCTTAATATACGAATCAACAATCATAATAATTTAATTACAACAAATTATAGCCATGTGAATTGAGATTGTATATGGCTAAAACAAGTGAGAATCGACAATATTAAAGAGTATCAGGAAAGTTTTCGCATTGCAATTAATATTTAAAAGTATCCAATACTTTAATATATGAAATTTCTTAACTTAACTGGTAAAGTTTTTGAGAATATAATCGTTATTAAAGGTATGAAAAAAATCTAGTCACATTGATCTTTATACCTAATTTGTATTTAAAAAAATCGTAAATTTAACGAAATCTCAAATTTCATTCGGGAAGCCACACAAAATCCACAAATTAAACAAGTGAGTATTCCCCAAAACCCAAAGAAATTAGAAAAAGATAGTACCTCGAGAAGGTGGTGATGCTGAATATGACAAAGGCGAAGTAGTAGAAACAGCAGGAGTGACGTGAGAGAAATGATCAGCAGCGGGAGGTTGAGGGAGACGAGGAAACGGGTAAAAGTAGAAACTAAAGAGGGCAATGGGGAGAAGGGCATAAACTACGTAAGGTAGAAGCTTCTTGATTAGATGTTGAGGCTGTTGGGATTTCCATCGATTTGTATTGCTCATTTTCTCCTAATCTCTCTCTCTCTCTCTCTCTCTTCCCCCTCCAAACTCTTGGTCAATTAATGAACTCTTTATTTTCCTTTCCTTTCCATTCTTTCATTTCATCCTTATTCTGTTATGTCCCCAGTCCCACCCCAGTAATTTTATGATACATGCCCTTATACTTAACTATGTAGACACTTATATAAGAGGATATATATTGTGTTCCAAAAATGTTTAGATACCACCATTTCTTTTCCCTCCCTCTGCCACTTCTTTGGACAATTTATGACGTACCCCAAGGGCATAAATGCGCACATTTTATTTGTATATTTTGTTAGCGTGTGTTTTTTATATAATTTTTTAATATATATCTACTGATGTGTGTTATAGAATACATTTGTATATGCTATTAAAAGTACGGTATAGACTTTAGTTTCTTTAAGTAATTGAATCATGATCAAAGGCAGAAATGACATACAACAAGTTGAGTAATAATAGGTGTTTTGAAGAAGGTTTTTTAAAAATTTATTTGATTTAGTTTAGTTTGAATATATGTTTTAGGTGACATAAAAATACCAAAATTAAAAATACCAAATTATTGACGGATATAATTAATAATTAATTATTTAGTTGAAGACTTTGTTGGATGTAACAATGAATGTATATTAAAAGACACTTTGATAAAACTATTGTTGTATAAAAGAAAATATTTTGTGACTAGAAAGACTATAAGCAACATAATAGTCTTATAGGATCTGCAAAATTCCTATACTGTCTATCCAATATAATTTTATATTCATCGAATTTATAATATGTATTAGTTCTCAAACAAAATTAAGATGAACTTTTTTATCTTAATTGAAGATGAATATCATTCTTGTTTTGTTTAATTTGAGAACGACGCAACCTAAGATGTCGTTGAGTAGTTGGGTTAGGTCAACTAATTTGCAATTTGTGAAAAGTCATCTGTTAATTTGTCTTCGCATCGATCACGAGGAGCCCAGCAAGTGTGCCGTTACATCAATTATAATGCCTCAAATTCAACCTTCCTATATCTAGGCTGTAAGGTTTTTGGCATTTATTTGAGTGCTCAATGGTAGTGGTTTTACAAAACCTACATCATAAATAAATCCTAGCGTATTTAATATCAGAAGTCACATAAGTAAAATATACTTTAATAATTGCTATTATGACAAGTAATATATATATATGTGGGTGTGCGTGCATGTGTAATGGGGGTATACACTTATAAGTGTATGTAATAATTTGTTGTGATTTTACCCACTAGTTTCAGGAAACTCGGCTTTGCCTTTGGAGTTCAGGAGTTGTATTATTGTGATTGTTGTGGTTTGACTCTTGAGTTCTAGCTTGGGATAATTAAAATAAGAAGCTGGTTCATATATATGATTGTACAAGACTTGTATCATAGAGGCGAAGTGGGAGATTGAGAGGTGATCATTATTAAGTAAAACACATTAATAATATGGCACAATTTTAAAGGAAGTTTTACATGTTTTTAATTCTCCCCTAACTAGTTTCAATAAGGTTTTTGAGTATTGTAGAGTACATTGGGTTAGAAGTTTATCTTTACTAGTCTTTATGTCACATTTTCAACTATACAAATACAACGAATTGATCTAAAAATAAGAGACAATGTTTTAAGGTGTACTAGAAATTAAGATATGTTATGAGTTGCTTGGCTCTGTCTCTATCTTCCCTCGAATCGAATCAACACTAACAAGCAAAATAGTAGGTAGCGACCCCCCCGATGAATCCGAAACCCTAGTTTTGTGCTCCTTGGCTGGGTCGCATCAGTGCTCATCTCTGCTGCGATTCCCCAGTGTTCCTCTTTGCAGTTGGCGCGGTGATCTCATACTAATTTCGTTGCCTTCTAATTGCATTGTTCTTTTGTCTAATGAAGCGCTTTCGCCGTTTTCCAAGGCATTTATATTTGTAATGAAAATGGCATGGGAAGCAGGTTATCGCAATGTTATTGTTGAATGAGGCAACATGGTGCTAATTTCCAAGCTGAAAGCATTAGCAATTAGCTTAGTTTACTTATTGATGAAATTAAGTCTTTATCAAACTCGTCTTCTTTTATTTCGTGGTCCTATGTTAAAAGGGACGGGAATATGATAGCCCATTTATTAGCTTATCTTCAACCTATAGAAATAGGTGAGCGGCGGTGGATTGCAGATGACCCGGGTTATGTGTTGGATTTGGCGGCTGAAGATTGGTGTGAATTTCTTAATTTGAGAAATGACTAATACCCCGCTCTTTCTTTGATCCCCCCCCAAAAAAAAAAAAATTCACGATAAATTAAGATTATCCCCTCCTCCCCGCAAAAAACTTCTCAAACCTAAGTGGATGACAACGCGTGAGTAGAACGCGGGCCATTATTGAGACAGCCCACGGCCCCTATCTACAGCGTCTAGCATTGGCCTGCCATCCAAAAAGCCCAACAGCTCTAACCCATCTCGTCCGTCTTGGCCCAAACCCAATCCCAAACCACGTGTCTCTCTCTGTCCAACTCTCTCACAGTTTCGCGGCTTTTCAACATCCCTTTCCCTCGCTGCCTTTCTCTCTCCTCCCCCAAAATCTGCCTCTCTTTTCAAAAATACGACAGAGCAGAAGGCTGTCACTGTCCGTGTCAGGCTCTTTCTCGGTTTTATGAAAATGGCGATCTCTCACCTTCTCTCTCGTTTTTTCAAGAAATTCTACCAAAATGTGATGATTTCGCGGCTTACTTCTTCTGGTCCATCCTTTTAGGTTTCTTTCTTTCCTGCTTTTGAATTTTGTCTCGATCCTTCGCGTCTTCCCGTTATTTAGCTTCTTCGGAGTTTTAAGCTTTATTTTATTGTTAGATTTTCATACATGGATTAGTGTACTGTTGCTGTAGAAATTCAAGTTTGCAAACTCTCTGATAATTTGCGGGTGACTGATTGTTCAAGCTTCCATTCTGGGCTTATTGTCACGAACAAATGGTCCGAAAGTTTAGGTGAATGAAGGATTCTGGATTTTTCTGTTTTAAAAAGTTAGGATAAAGAAGAAAATATGCTGCTCTTGCTTCTCAAGCGCTGCATCAGAAGTTTACTGTTGAAAATGGTCGATGATGGACAAGGACTTTGCTGCAAATTTCTATTTGGTCACAATAATAGCCTATTTCAATGGTGAAAGATAAGCGCAGTTGGATGGGTTTTATTATTATTTTTTCTTTTTTTTGTGAATAAGATTTTTCGGCCTATTGCTGGTACAGAGTCTTAAGACTGTTCTTTAGGTTGTATTTCTGCAGGTTCACATGTTGCAAAGCGGGGGAAGCATCTCAGGATTGAAATCTTTTGCATAAATGAGGCAATAGACAGCCAGATGATTCCTCGCTGTAGCCTTAGATGCCCCATATTTGCTCTGTGATAATTTACTCCTACACTTGACACCTGGCAGTCAGTCTATTGGAATCATCTTTGACTTGCCTTCTTTGTTTCCAGGGTAAGTCTGTCTGCATCTATATCTCCCACACCCTTCGTAGACGGGTTCTGCACTGAGTGCTCTTCTTTTAGTTACTCAAAAGCATCTATCTCTCGGTCGTAAGGTTGGCTACGTCGGTGACTGTCAAGTGTCACATTGAGTGTTTGTTGTTGGACTTTCGATTTGAGACTTTGTTGCCATACTTTATCTCCTGTTAGTTATATTTTGATTTGAACATGCGATCACATCTTCTACAGTTTAGTTTCTTTTAGTTATTTTAAATGCGAATGCTCAAGAACTCTCAATGAACATCAATCGCATTGTAAGTGAGCAAAGAGGAACCTTCTGAGGATGTGAATTAAGTCATGACTCCTTGTATTTCTCTAAGCTATCTGAGCACTTCAGCACTTGTATACTTCAACTTTGTGATCAATACTCTAGTATTCAGCAACAGCAATCCTTTTTTGAGACTGATTAGTTTGAGTTCTGCGTGTGTGATGGTTAGTGCTTTTGTCCAACTTATGAGAGCATCCTACAAATGTGGCAGAAGATGTGGTGCGGTGTTCTGCGGACATGATAGAGTTCAGACCTATGGTGCTATTTTCACCTCGAGACAGGTCAAGGAGCCAATCCTCCGGAGTTTGAAGCCACAGAAATCCCCAGCGGTCCAGGAAGACAGGAGTGGTTTGTTACTAATAAGGTGAATACTTTTGCTGCGTCACTGTTGTCATGTTATATGCATCTTACTTACTGTTTTTAGTTTAGCCCACATAACTGCTGCTTGCAAATAACGGTTGCATAGAACTCCTAGATTATTTACAAATCATGGTATGTCACCGGTTTTCCCCCCGGTATAAGTTCATCAAATAACTTACAACGAGTTTGTGAAATTAATTGGTGTGCAGTACTTCCACCCTTGTTAATTGTGGTTCAAATTGAAGGGTACTTTGGCGGGAGAGGGGATTTGCAGGCAGGAGGGCTTTGCATAGCCCCTTGTCAATCGGGTTTGTAAGTTCATAGAGGCGTGATGTGGAGCTAGTGTGCCTAATGCAGAGGAAAGTCCCACATTGCCATTTGTGTAGTTCAGTAGTTGTTTATATTCTTGCAGAACAGGCTTGCGGCTGTCTCTTCGGAGACATCTGATAAAATTGGAACGATACAGAGAAGATTAGCATGGCCCCTGCGCAAGGATGACACGCACAAATCGAGAAATGGTCCAAATTTTTTTGGTACCTTGGTGAGATTGGTATCCGTTAACAACAATTTTTTTTTTATTTTTTTTTTTTTGGGGGAAGTTGCAATACAGGAGTATTTTGATTCCAATTTAAATGGCTCCTTTATTTTGCAGCAAATTGTGCTGCAGGAATCTCTGTCTCTGTCTGCCTGAAGAGAGCACTTGATCACCTCGTTCGTTGCTCGTGGGCATTAGCTGATAGCGCTATTTAGGAACTCAGCTGGTCTGTCGCAACTTCCCCAGAGTATTCCTTTATGTGCATTGCGGTGGCATCACTTGCAAATTTGCTACAGTACATTAACCACTACCGGCGAATGCCCAACTTTTGCATCTCGTCAATGGCTTGTACCAGGCGACAGCAATGTAAAAATTTCTCTCTCAGCTCATTCTATGAGTGGCAATTCTTCTCCTCTTTACCCTTCTGTTTTATTGCAGCTCCAACCTGCAAAGACTTTCGCTGCTGGGGTGTGTCAGTTGTATTGCTGCCTCATTAGTCAAATCTTAGAATATGACATTTATGTGTTAAAAGGTTGCAATTGTTCCTTTGGTAAGCCGAACTGCTCAAATGAAGCTCTAACATGTGGATCTGTTATGTTTGCATGCTGTGAGAACTGCAGGAACAGGTAATGGTTATTATTTATTTTCCAGGTAACCTGCTTCATCATTTCCCAGATGTTCCTTGTGCACAGTTGCTCTACAAACCCACCTTTTTGTTTGGTCAATGTGGTGTATGGAGCCCATCTTGAAAGGAAGTTATTTTGACTACAGTCCTATTTGAATAGTAGCCAATGGGCTCTGTTTTTATTTTTGCTGGATGGATTCTCAACTATTGGCTCTCTGGGTATTTTGGAATTGAAATGAAACACCCAAGCAATTGAAACATCCCCCCAACTATTCAAGCCAGGATGCCAATGCCTAATGAATGTGAAGCTATGTTACTTGGTTTGAGATACGATTAATGCAAACAAGTGTATATCTAGGTTTCAAACTTGGCCTTGTTTTTGCAAAATTATGTGTTTCTAAATGTCCCTAATCTTGTCCAAGTCTTGATTACCTGACATGTCTTGAGTTACGTGAATGCAAATATGGAATCAGTTAATACATTTTATGCTTCTCTGTGATGCAGTCTTGAAAAGGTAAACAAGAACTTGATCCGGACATCTACCACACTGGTTCTTGGTTCTTAGTTCTTAGTGATGTAGGAAGAAGTTGGTGACTCAGCAAACTCATGTCAGAAGGAGCTATTGGTACATTACTCTTTAGTTTCTTTGGGGTAGCTAAGCTACTTGGTGGCCATTCGTGACGAGTTTGGTTATTGAGTCTTGAATCTTGATGATACTGTGATTAGACATCAAAAGGATGCCTTATCCAATCATGCTAACTACTAATGTGAGATTAGATTAGTAGCATGCTAATAGGTGTGGGATCATTTTATGTGAAGGATGCTTCCGTAGATGTCCTGTGTAATGTGAGAAGTGCAAAGCAATTCCAACACCGTTCTAGAGACATCTGATAAATTTGAAAGGTCAATTAATCTGTGCTGCCAGCTGCCACGTTGAAAAAAGCTAGAAACGTTATGCTGATTCGGCTTTTTTCATCCCGTTCAAGTCAGTATTTCTGTAGAAATTGGAATGACTACTATTTTTCCGAGCATCATCTCTTCATTTCCTCAACCCTGATGTTGAGTTTTCTTTACCGCATGATCAGATGAAAGTTAAACATTTGAACTGGAATTGGTACAAGGGCCGCGCGAACGCAGGCCCCCGCTATCACAAATTATGACGTACGCTCTCCCACTTTGGGGAGACGTTAGGCAGGCGCACCTCTCACAGTGCAATGGAGGCCACCTACCTAGGCCATGAGCCTTGTTGATCGCCCATTGACCCCGTCCAGGTAAGTATGTTTCTCCATACTTGGTATGTTTCTTTTATATCGGCCTCTCTTTCCTTTCACTCGTTGTTCCACTGCTGTGGGTGTGGAACCCAACCTCATAATAATTGTTGTAAACGTTTTATTGATTCCAATGTTAGTTATCTTTTGGTGTATTCGTTAGTACCTTTACTGTCTGAAAAAAGATGATGAGCAAGCCCGGCTTCTTAATTGTTCAAGGCATCGAGGTGTTTCATTTTAAGCTAATGTTTTGAAGAGCCAATCATGGAGGCTTGTGACAAGTCATTTTCCAAAAGATTGCCCTGGTTGTTGCTCTGAATTACCAACATCATGCAAAATCAGTTCACACAAACCTCACAAAAGCCATCAATGCCTTTGGTGCAAAAGTGTTGGCTCTGACAACAACCGGTGGCCTTCTACCTCTCTCTTGGGTGGAGAATGAGATGGCCTACTGTTAAATGGGAAGGTTTGACAGTTGGTTTGCTAATCAGCGGTCTACCCACTTTCACATGTTGCAGGGTGTCGTGATGATTGTGGAGATTCATCTGCTTTTCGAAGGTTACCCACCTGCAGAATGGTGATCCATTTCAGTTGTTAGATACCCCCCCCCCACCTGTGGGGGCTGCATCCTTGTTACATAATGGATAGGTCTTCTGTCATAATTGTCTTTCTGTGAAGTTATGACGTATAAGAGCTCGGCTGCTGATCTTTCCATATCACGCTGGCAGTTGGTGGCAATATGTTTTCTGCTGCTACATGTTTCTTCCATTTGATATACTTTTTCTGCTTTAATAGAACTGGAATGATATACCTGCTCGAGGAGGACATCCACATAGTTACAGTTTTTGCTTATGTGTTTCTTATTTCTGTTTGCAAAGTTTGACTGAGGTCGTTTAGGTACTTTCCACCTCAGCCATTTTCTGTTTCTATATGTTGTCTGCAGATTTTACTTTCTGCTCGTCTGGTTGGATATTCTGATTTTCTTCGTGGATGGCATGCTGTATCTTCAAGTTTTAACTGAAAATTCTGTCATTCTAGTGTATTAAATATCAATTTCATCTCCCACACCAACAGGAGAAAAGGCGAGGCTGAGACGATGAAGAAATAAACAGAGGTATGTGACACTGAACAATGCATACCTTTCTCAGCTTTTTGGCTAATATCAAGTGCAGTATCTGTTGTTATTAGTTTAATGTCTGATATCTGAAACATTGGTCATTGACTCACAATGCTTGGTGCACCCCACCAAACTATTCCTAAGAATTGGTAACTGAACCAGTTGATTAAATACATAGACTTGGGTAACAATTAAAAGTTCAGATGATACAGAGAGGATAAAATGAAATGGTTCTGAGAAGAGTTGTTAACTGATCTCTAGTAACTGTGTAGAGCGCTTTCTAGTCTTCACTGGTTTGCCTGTAGGGTTCTTTTGGGGATGATTTTAAGTATCACCTGGTGGAATGGGCCATTGTTAAGCAACCTTTCCCTAAAGGTGGCTTAGACATTAGAGACTTGATCACATTTAATGAAGCCCTTCTTGGTAAATGGTTGTGGAGGTTTATGAATGAGAACGACAAGCTTTGGAGAGGTATGATCAAGGCAAAATATGGGGCTGAGGGTCTCGATTGGATTCCAAGCAAGTATAATGGCTCTTACGGAGTAGGTCTTTGGAACTTTATTTCCAGAGGTTGGGATCGTTTCTTCTCTCACATCGTTTGCGGCATGCTGAGTTAGCATCCTTCCTTGTATATCCCCCCTTTTTAATATATATCATTTTTTTTTTCCTTATATACAAACAAAGGTGTTTCACCAGTTTGCCAAATGAATGATGGTACTTCACATTTAGCAATGTGAGCAATTTTTTTTTTTTTGGGGGGGTTAGTACGTACAAATTTCTAGACAGGCTTGCTGATTTTAGTTTGTTATTTGCTTGCCGCATTTAAAGGGTATGTCGGCCTATGGATTCCATGGTGGTGGATCATGTTTCACACACTTGTAGTTCCATCTGATTCTGGACTGCAATGAGGTCAACAGTGTAACTTACTGCCTCAGGACAAGGCCTTTTACCAGCGGTGCACTTGTATTTGCGGTTGTTAAGTTCCATTTCGATGTGGTGAGGAACCGTGGAAAGAACAATACTGTAGTATTCATGTTCGGAAATGCTAGATTCAACGGGATACAAAGGCAAAATTCCATTCATTGTGAATTCATGCTGCCGGGAAGCCTTGGATATTCTTCAAGCACAACTTACGACCTTGTGATCTTCTCTCAGCCTTGAAACAGGTCAAGGAACCATTCCTTTAACCGCCTAATGCAGTTATGAACAGAAGTAATCTTTGATACTATCGAGGTAACACTTTTAACTGACCCTTCATGAAAATTACCACTGCTTTGCTAAATTTTGCTGAAAGGGAATTCATTAGCAATTTGCTGCTGTATTGTCGTTTTTCGATGTGACCTCAGTTGGCTTGTAGCAATTGCATCGTCGTCGAATAGCCGGGTTGGTACTTCCATTCTTCATTATCCAAGTCTTTGTAGTCTGAGTTTAACAGCCGAGGTAGAGGAAGCCAAACTGTCAAAGTGAGGTAGATCTGTTGCGATGGGATGGACTAATAGTAGCCTGAGAGTGTTTTTGCTTTGTGGTTAATTCATTGATCATCCGAGATATGTGTGCAAGTTATTTCAGAAACGATTTCCATACCTAGGCTTTATGATAATTGCTACCTACTTTATGTCTCCAGGGCTTTGAAGCATTTGATGAAATTGGAAGGCAGAGAAGATTGGCATGGTCCATGTGCAAGGATATGACATTCACAAGTTGAGAAATGGTCCAAATTTTTGCACAGATTTTTTTCCCCTCTTGCAATTGGATTGCATCTGTAGGAAAATAAGAGTCGAAAACTCCCTCAACTTTATGCTGGTCTGCAATAGGATTGCATCAGAAACTCCCTTGTTTGACCTTAACCAGAGCAGTAGATTCCTCAAGACTTGATGCTTGAATCCTCAGCACTTTTCCTCCATGTTTGCTGCCCGTACTGGTTCTCCGATCATCTGAAGAAGCTTTGCTTCCTCGTTATGTGCTCGTGTATTAATGTAATAAACCTGACTACCTGAGTACTGTCTCTTAATCTCGTTCTCTGCTTTGAGCTAGCTGGTGGGATTGTGAACAGGCCCAGGAATTTGAGTGGGGCGAATTTCGGGTCAACGGGATGTTGGTTCAGATGAGCCGAATTGTTGGTTCGTCCAATAAGCTTGCCAATGAAATGCACAGTGGCCAATTACGCTGCAGAAGGTCAAAGCCTTTGTGATTGCCTCATTTGAGGTTTAGGTTGGATCAGCTTTTGGGTTACGTTGACTTGTTGAATTCGGGCTGGGCGCCCGTTTTAAGTATTTGAGTTTTTCACCATGTATAAAAGTTTTTGCTGCTTTCTGTCATTTGCGCATTCATAGCTGTGTAGTTTCCTATCTGGGTCATTTGTGAGCGAGTGTTTGGTAGCGGAGCTCTTAGCATCTGAGATTACCTTCGCCCCACATCGTTGGACTTAGGCGAGCGCACGAGCGGAGAAAAAAATAAAGGAAGGCTTTTGAGACTAAATAAAGCATACCTTTCTCGGCCTTTTGGCTAAGATCAAGTGTAGTATCTGTTCTTATCAGTTTAATATCTGATACGTGGGTCATTGACCCACAATGATATTAAATTCATTTTTTGAGGGGGAGGGTCCATCACAGCAGCTTGCTGCTCGGACCCTCAAGTGTCGCCCATGCGTTGCACTACTGCATGGGCGTGGTGCACCCCACCGAATTAGTCCCAGATTTGTTTGATACTGCTGTTGCAAATGGTTCAACTAATGTGAGCTGGAGGCATGCGGAACGATGGAAGTCTGCTTTGTGAGTGGTCTTTGTGCCACTATTTGTGACGCCTAAGATAGCAGTTAGGTTCTAGGACCTCACCGAGCAACTTAAGATAGTTGTCTTGTCATGTCAGTTTATTTTATGTGAATTAGATTTCTTGGCCTATTGCTGGTAATAGTCTTTAAGACTGTGCTTTACGTTGTACAGCAGGGATAAGTATCTCGAGACTGGAATCTTCTGCATAAATGGAGCAATACAGGGCCAACTGATCCCTCACTGTAGCCTAGATGTCCCATGTATACTCTTCGGCTTGACACTTGGGAGTCAGTCAATTGGAATCATCTTTGACTTGCCCTGTTTGCTTCCAGTGTAGGGCTGTCTGCATCCATATCTCTCGCACCCCTCATAGAAACACAGTACACTGACGGAGTCTGCACTAAGTGCTCTTTTAGACCATTTCCAACGGTTGGCTCGCGAGCCAAAAAGGACCTCGGTTTACGTGCGAGCCGCCCGTGGCCGGGCAACGGATGGCTCGCGCCTCACGGCTCTCGAGCAGGCTTGCCCTGGTGAGCCGCTCGCCAGCCAGCTCAGGCAGTGCAACCGAGGTGTGAATGGTGAAGAGAGAGAATCGAGGGGGTGAGATGTGTTGATGATGGCAAAAACAAACGGCTGAGATTCGATCAAACAAGGGGATGAACATCTAGGATTCTTCCTACAACAATCCATAAAATTCAAGTTGAACTCTGGGATTTCCTGTTTTCCCCAGCGTCGATGAGACAGAAAGCAAGAATGGAGGAGAGAGAATGAGAAATGGAGGAGAGAGAACAAAGCTAGAAATAAGGGTGGATGACTATTGGTTTTTCCTTGTTTTCTTTTTGATTCAAGTTTGATTTTTCTTTTTTTTTTGAGCAAAAAATATTTTGAGTTGGATAATTGTACTTATATTATTTTTCACAAAAATAATTAAGCTAAATACAAACCATAACATAAAAACTAAACCAATTAAATATGATTAGTGTAGGATTCATATGTATTATTTTATTTGGTGAGTCAAAATGGTGAGTCTTGCATGGGAGAGGTGGAAGATTGTGAGCCAAAAAGTTGGCTCACAAGCTGATTTGGCAGAGATAGGCCCCCACTGGTGAGCCAAAAAATTGGCTTACCATTGGGGATGCTCTTAGTTTCTCAGGAGCATCTATATGTTGGTTGTTAGGTTGACTTCATTGGTTGGCTGTCAGGTGTCATGTTGGGGGGTTGTTGTTGGACTTCCTATTTTAGACTTTCTTGCCATATTTTGCACTTCACAAAAATGTGTGGCGCTATTTCTCCAATTAGTTCTATTTTGATTTGAGCATGCGATCACATCTTCTAACTACTATTTGTTTTAGTTATTTTGAATGTGAACGTTCAGGAATCTCGATGAACATCAATTCAAAGTAAATAAGCAAAGAGAACCCTTCGCCAATGATTGCTTCTGAGAATGTGACTGAGTCATGGTGAAGAATCTCCTTGTAATTCATTAAGCAATGTGAGCAGTTCAGCACTTACATATAGTTTAACTTTGGGATCAATGCTCTAGTATTTTGCAAGAGCAATCCTGATTTGAGACTGATTAGTTTGAGTTCCACTTGTGTGATGGTTAGTGCTTTCGTCCAACTGATGGGAGGATTCTACAAAAATGGCAGATGTGCTGGGATATTCTGCTGACACCTTGGAGTTCGGACGTCTGATGCTACTTCAACTTGACACAGGTCAAGGAGCCAATGCTCTGGAGTTTGAAGCCACAGAAATCCCCAGTAGTCCACAAAGGGAGGAGTCTTCTGCTATTAATAAGGTGCGTACTTTGGCTGCATCATTGTTGTCACATTATATGCATCTCACTGTTTTTATTTTAACACACATAACTGCGGCTTGCAAATAAGTGGGTGCACAGACCTCCTAGATTAGTTTGCAAATTACAATATGGCACTGGTCTTTTCCCGAGTATAAGTTCATCAAATAACTTACTTCGAGGCATTCGTAAAGTTAATTTGTGTAGAGTACTTGTGCCTTTGATAGTTGTGGTCAAAATTGAAAGGAAGGGTCCTTGGCGCGAGAGGGGGTTTTAGGCGGGATGGCTTTCTCTAGCCCTTTCGTCAATCAGGTTTGGTACTTTTTGCAGAGGTGTGATGTGGACCTAATATGCTTTATTGTATAAGTAAGTCCGACATCATTATTTGTGAAACTCATTTCGTAGTTCTATTGCCGCAGAAGATGGTTTTTGTTGTCTCTTCGGAGACATCTGATAAAATTGGAACGATATAGAGAAGATTAGCATGAACCCTGCGCAAGGATGACACGCACAAATCGAGAAATGGTCCAAATGTTTTTTTATTATTTTTTGTACTTTAGTGAGTTTGGTATCTGTCAATGACATTTTTTTTTTTTGAAAACATTGCGGTACAGTAATAGTTTGGTTTCAATTCAAATGGTTCTTTTATTTTGCAGCTAATTGTTCTGCAGGAATCTGTCTCTGTCCGCCTGAGGATAGCACTTGATCATCCCATTCTTTTCTCGTGGGCATAGCTGATAGCGCAATTTGGAAACTCGGTCTATCCCAACTTCCGTTTGAGCGTTCCTTATGTGCATAAGTGCATTGTGCGGCACTGCTTGCAAATTTACTACAGTGTACGCTAACTACTACCAGTAAACGCACAGCTTTTCCACCTCGTCACTGGCTTGTACTAGGTGACAGCGATGTAAGAATTTCTCCCAGAGATCATCTATTACTGGCAAATCTTCTCCGGTTTTACCCTTCTGTTTTATTGCAGCTCATGGACCTCCCAAAAGTCATTGAAGCCTTTGCTCGAAGGGCTACAAATTGGCTCCATGTGTGGATCTTCCATCCCTTTGTTGAGTGCAAATAAGGGACGGATCAAATGTCCTAGCTGTTACATACCTTCAAAGACTTCCGTTTCTGTGGTATGTCTGTTGGATTGCCACCTCATTAGTCAAAATCTGATGACTTAAGAGTATGACATTTATGTAGTAAAAGGTGGCATTTGTCCGTTCTATGATTTGTTTCGTCAATGTGGCATATGGAACCCATCTTGAAAGGAACCATTTTGACTGCAGTTGTATTTGAATACTAGCTAGCGGGTTCTGTATCTATTGTTGAGGGATGGATTCTCAATTGTTGGTTCTCTGGGGTTATTGAAATTGAAATGAAACAACAAAACCATTGAAATGTCTCCGTTGTTCAAGCCAGCATGCTAATGCCACTGAATGTGAAGATATGCAACGTGGATTCAGCCACAATTTTTGTGAAACAGTATATATCTAGGTTTCAAACTTGTGCCTTCTTTTTTCAAAAACTATGTCTAAGTGTCCCTAGACTTGTCCAAGTCTTGATTGCCTGACACGTGTATTAGTTACATGAATGCAACTATGGAATCAGTTAATATACTTTATTTTACTTCTGTGATGCACAGTCTTGAAAAGGTAAATCTGTAATCACTGGTTGTTATCAATGTAGGAAGAAGTAGGTGGCACAACATTGTCCTGTCAGAAGAAGCTATTGGTACATTACTCTATAGTTTCTTTGGGAGATTAGCGAAGTAGACTAGGCAATTCACGGTGAGTTTGGCTACTGAGTCTTGATGGTGGGTGTAGACATCAAGAGTTCTGTGACGCTTTATCCAATTATGTTAACTACTAATGTGTGGTTAGATCAGTCACACGCTAATTGGTCTGGGATCATTTACATTCAGGATACTTCGGCAGAGGTCCTGTGTAGTGAGACTGAGATGTGCACAGCAATTCCTACGCCATTTTAGAGTCATCTGATAAATTTGAAATGCCAATGAATCTGTGCAATGTACCTATGCTGGTAGAGACTGCTTGTTTACATCAAGAGTCAAGAGAATTCATTTTTGCCTGTGTATTTATGTTGGATTTTTGTATAACTCAGACATCTCTCTTGGAAGGGGCTGACGTTTCATGACATTGGAATCTCATCAATTCTACTTTGGTGGGATTCATACTGGCTGGTTTTTGCTTGTTGATCTGACTCTGCCATCTTCTGCGATTTCCTAGGCCATAGTTCAGAGGGTTCCCCTTCGAGCATGTTGGTTGATGAGCTAAACTTTGATGAAGCCCTCAGATCTGATAGTTCTGCCACCAGCCGGGTTGAAAAGTTCTAGAAAGGTAGGCGTCTTGTGGCTTTTTCCTCCATTCCAAAATTCATGTTGCCGTAGGCATTGGAATGATTAATAATTTTCTGGTCACCTTTTGTCTCTTCATCACTTCTGATGTTGAATTTTCTTTGCTGCATGATCAGATGACGGAATTAGACCTAGAATTGGAACAGGGGCCGCGCGAACGCAGGCCCCCACTGCAACAAATTATGACATACACTCTCCCACTTTGGGGAGACGTTAGGCAGGCACCCCTCCCAAAGTGCGATGGAGGCCACCTACCCAGGCCATGAGTCTTCTTCATCACCCATTGACCCCATCCAGTTAAGTATGTTTCTCCATACTTGGCATGTTTCTTTTATAGCGGCCTGTCTTTCCTTCTGCTTGTTATTCCACTGATGGGGTCTGGAACCTAACCTCATAAGAATGCTTGTAAACATTTCATAGATTCAAATGTTCGTCAATTCTTGACGGTGTTTTCTTTGGTGTCTTTTGGTGGCTGAAAAAAGAAGCAATCCTGAGGAACCCTGGTTTCTTCATTCATTGTTCAAGCCATCAAGGTTTTTCATCTTAAGCTAAATTTGAAATTGGTTAGTTAAAGCTATGAGGCGAATTTCTTCTATTACATGGGGCCAAATTTTGTTTGAAATTAGTGTATCTTGATGGATTTGGGCAGAGCTTTGAGGGTTTATAGAGTTTGATGGATTTTGAAATCACTTATAAGAATGAAGAAAAAAAAGTACTAGAAGAGTATTGTACTGTTGCATTTTTCGTTCTTCTACGTTACCTGAACTTGGTCACAAAGTGCCTACTACCTGGCACGACTCATGTCCAGGAGTCCTTTAGTATCTGCCATGATGTATACCTCCCTCCAAGCTTTGGCTGGTCATTCGGTCATTCTAGGGTATTTAATATCAATTTCGTCTCCCACACAGACGGGGCGAAAAGGCGAGGCTGAGATGACGAAGAAATAAATAGAGGTAGGTGAGACTAAACAAAGCATACCTTTCTCGGCCTTTTGGCTAAGATCAAGTGTAGTATCTGTTCTTATCAGTTTAATATCTGATATGTGGGTCATTGACCTACAATGATATTAAATTAATTTTTTGAGGGGGAGGGTCCATCACGGCAGCTAGCTGCTGGGACCATCTAGCGTCGCCCATGTGTTGCACTATTGCATGTGCCTGGCACACCCCACCAAATCATTGTCAAGAGTTGGTAACTGGAACCAGTTGAGTAAATCATTAGAATTAGATGATTTATAGTTAAAGTGATAGAGAGAGGATGTGAGCCGAGTTATTCGAAAGAGGGAATTAGATGGGCTTTTGTTATTTGTTTGTCTTATCTACAGGGTAAGGGCACTGCAATGAAGTTGACTATGTGGCTCACTGTCTATGGACAAGCAGTCTAGAAAGGCAAGTCCTTTTACCAGTGGAATGCTTGTGTCTGCAGTTATTAAGTTCTATTTCCATGTGGTTGGGGATCATGGAATTAACAATACTGCAGCATTCAAGTTCAGAAATGCTAGATTGAATAGGGTACAGGGCAAAATTCCATTGATAGCATCTGGGATATTGTTGTTGCACAGTTTATGACCTTGTGATCTCGCCTCAGCCTTGAAGCGTCTCCCATGCGTTGCACTATTGCATGGCGTGGCGCACCTCACCAAATTACTTCAAGATTTGCTCGATACTCTGCCGTTGCAAATGGTTCAACCGCGCAAGCTGGAGGCATGCATGGTGGAATCCGTAGCATAGGTATATTGGCTAACTGATTAGCGGTTGACTGCAGAATTGAAGGGCTCTTTAGTAAGTCACAGGACAGAAACGGTGGAAGTTTACTCGGTGAGCGGTCTTTTTATCACTATTTGTGACTACTTAAGGTAGCAGATTGTTAGTTCCAGGGATCGAACCGACCCAATCATTAGCTAGGCAGGCCGTGATGTACTTTGATCTTTTGTTTGGGGGGGGGGGTAGATGTTGAGTAAGTATGGTCTCACACAACAATGAAATTGCAGAAACGGATTTTTAGTCTCACGTGCTGTCAATCCCAAGGGCAAAAGGAATTCGACAGGAGTATTTGATGTTGATGTACTGCTCCGTGTTAACATATTCACATTGTCACTCTCCATTTTCTGGGCATAAATATTCCTACAGTTGGCGCATCTGCTCTACAAGCCGACTCGTACTACCATCCTAACTGAATCAATGACTATTAATGATTCCATAATCGAGTCAGCCGCATAGTGGTTCGAAATTCGAGGAAGGTTATGCAAACCTTCATTTGAAATTATGTGCTAGAAAACAACATATGACTTGAAGGACATGATCTGTTGTGGATTCTTATGTCCATCATTCTCTAATCTAATTTAATGATGCTCTATTCCATTCGAACCCACATTTTTTGTAGTGTTGTAATGGAAATAGTACATGATGGAGCTCAAGTAGAAGGCATTGATTCATTTCTTGAGGGGGGAGGGTCTAGGATTGGTGTCAATCAATAAGTTAGAATAGCTTTGTTAGTATTTCTTTAACAGAGATATTGGTACCAAGTTTCAAATCTTAGAGGAAATTTTGTTGGGATTGATAAGACCTTTTGGATAAAAATTTTATATATTGGGTGGGAAACCTCCCTTTTTGAATAAGGTTGGAAATGCCTTATTTTTGAACCTTTTTCAAGATCTTAGATGTGGTCAAACATACTAGTTCGTAGAAGGACTTTGTCCCCTGTTGGTTATGTTCACTTCGTCTATATGAAATTAATTGTATGGTTCAGGATTGTAGAAGATTCTTGACATTTAAAAGGAGAAATGGACTTTTGTCTGCAGGGGAATTCACAATCTATATACGTAAGACCTGATTGTAAATATTGAGATGAATGAACACTGTTATTATGTTGGAGGCGTATAAATAGGATAGGATCAAGTGTAGTATTTGTTGTCGGTTTAACACTGAAATTAGTGAGATGAGCTATGTTAGTGATGAACGCTATTCAAAAGTAGCTTGTGGGGTTTTTGATTATTGTGTGTTTTGCATTCCTCTGCTGCGATCTGCATTGTACACCCTAGGAAATCTGATATTAGTTCTCCTCAACATATTTTAGGTCTAGAATTCTGCATCATCCTTGCACAATCCAAGCAAAGCCTGACATTAGTTTTCCTCAACATATTTCTCCAAGCAATATGAGTAGTTCAGCACTTACGTACACTTCAATTTTTCTGTACTCTGGTATTTTATGGCAGCAATCCTTATTTGTGATTGATCAGTCTGGGTTCTGGTTGTGTGATGGCTTGTGTTTCGTCCAGAGTATTCTGCAAAAATGGCAGATGTGGTGGGATATCCTGCAGACTCATTGGACTTTAGACCTCTGATGTTATTTTCACCTTGATACAGATCAAGGAGCTAGTCCTCCAGAGTTTGAACTTTGAAGCCACAGATCCAGCGCGGTTCAGAAAGACAGGCGTCTTTTGTTACTAAGAAGGTGAATGGGACTCTCTTTACTGCTGGGGGAACTGCACTGTGCTGAGATTGAGACAGAGAAAATAACAAAAGAAAAGAAAAGCCAGAAGACCTTTTACTCTGCATTCTTTGGTCTTGCGTTAGAAATAGCTATGTTGTCGCCACACCCTTGATCCTCTTCCCTTTTTTCTTGTTTAGCCTTTTGTTTTTTTGGGTGTCTCGTATGTAATACATACTTGCATTTACGTTTGCTGGACTAAACATCAAGGAAGACATCTGAGTGTATTGGTGGCCCTAGCCTTAGCACACATGAGCGTATGCATAATAGCAGTTGAATGGGCTTGACATAACTATTGTTGATTGTTCTCTCTGTTTTTGCAATCGGTTCCATACTTATTATTTGCAAAAAATGAACTATAGTTAGGTAATTTTTCTTGAAATAAAACCTATTTGGTATGCATATAAATGCATCACATTTTTTCCCACCTCATCGTGTTCTTTGGACCATCTCAGTCCTTGGTTCAATGAGAATTATGAGGAGAGATGGCATACTACAGATAGCACCTTTGTTGATTGATAACTTTCTATTTTTATAGATGTACGGGGAGATGTGGTATGCTGAACTACTTTGATGCTTCATAATTCATATTGACATGCTTAGGATTATGCTGCTTAAACTCTGCTTCATTTTAAGAAGATTGGACTAAAAATCTGAAATCATATTCTATCATCCTTATTCTGAGGTTTTGTTAGGCTTGCTAACTATAATATGATAGATAATGCAGCGACATTTTTTATATGAAGTAAAATTTTGTATGTTTTAGTTTGGCCCGAGTGTCCAAATCCATGGCATTGTTTAGTACTTGACATAGGTGATTGATTGTGAAATTAAGAATAAAAATAACATAGATTTGCTTACAGGATTGATTTGCCCATAGGATTTCTTGATGTATGCTTTAGCTTGCTACTGGGATTCTCAAGCGTCTCATTTGTCGCGCTACTACCTGAGCTGGCACCCTTCAAGGTGATTACCGGAACTACAGTTGAACAAATAACCAGACTAAGGTAACAGTTTATAGTTTATTGATATAGAGAATATAAATTGGAACGATCAGAAGAAAATATTCGTTTCTAGTAATTCAGCGAAGCGTTTGTTTGTTTTTCAGTGGTTTGCTAAATCAGTTAAAGAAGTGTTTTGTAGCAAGGCGTTTATCGTCTTGCTACTGCACTTTAGGCTTACAGTTTAGTTGTCCAATCAATTATCGCACAACAATATGACTCATGGTGACTCTGCTTGTTTGATAGCTTTGTTTTTTCTACAAGGCTCGGCTCGTATATTGGCCTACAGTCTGGATGCTATTGGATCGAGTCTGGCATGTAGGGGTGTTCATGGTTCGGGTATCCGAATCAAAGGAGATTTCGGTTCGGGTACCCGAAATTTCGGGTCGGCAAAATGGTGAACCGTATCCGAACCGAGACTTTCGGGTACCCGAAAATTTCGGTTCGGATTTTTGGTTACCCAATAACCCATTTTTTCTAAAATATTTTTTACTACTTTGCCTAATAATTTTGTTGTGCCCATAATATAATTATTTCTATTTATGCTATAAAAAGTTGTTGTATTGAGCCAAGTTGCACTTTAAATTATTACACAATATGACAATATAATCGGATATCTTATCACCATTCACATTTCAATTAATCTGCACTTCCATAAGGCATAAGCTTGTTAACATTATATTTATGCCCAACAAATTCAAATAAAATAATGCAACGAAGTCAAAGTACTTGTCTTCTTTGGATTTCTGAATACTTGACTTACAAAGTCTTTAGGGAATGGACGATATAAAAAAAAGTTTTGAAAAAGTTTTAAAAAAAGTTTCGGGTTTTCGGGTACCCGAATCTTCAAAATGCTCGAACCGTACCCGAATCAATAACCGACAAAAAATATTGGTTCGGGTACTCGAACCAAAATTTTCAAATATTTCGGTTCGGATACCCGAGATTTCGGATCGGGTAGCGGGTTTTCGGTTCGGGTTATTGGTTACGGATATTTTTGAACACCCCTAGTGGCATGCATGTAGTCCTATCTGATGCTGAATTGCAATGGGGACAATTGTGTAACTCACTGTCTCGAGACAGGTAGTCTAGATGACAAGTCCTTTTACCAGTGTTGTTGCTAGGATACTCCAATTCATTTAACTGATGATGCTGGGATATTGTTGAAGCACGAGCTGTGACATAATGATCTTATGTCATCCTTGGTGCATATCAAAGAGCCAGTACTCTGAATGCCTGATGCTGTTTCAGAAGAAAGTAGCCCTTTGACACTAGCAAGGCAACCCTTTTCTCTGACTCTCCATGAAACAACCATTGTTTTGGTAAATTTTGCAAAAGGGAATTCATTAGCAATTTGTTGACATAATATCATTTTTCAATACGAATTCTTCAGTTGGCTTACAGGGAGGCATCCCTCTTTGGATGGTGGGGTTGGTGCTTCTGTCCTTCATTGTGGAGGTTTTGGCAGTCTCAGTGTAACAGGTGAGGGAGATAGGGTCAAAGTGAGGTAGATCTGTTGAGATGGGATGGGCTAATAATAGCTTGGGATAGGCACATGTTAAAGAGGTATAATTAGGCTTGAATCAAGTGTAAGTACCTTTTGCCAGCTTAAACTAACATCAATGAGATGTGCCTAAATAAGCCAAGCCCAATTGATTGCGAGACCAAATAGCCCAGTCTAATTTTGCTAATCTTACATAATCATGCATCAACCTAACTTTGACTAAGCCTGCTAACTTCACGCAAACACGTGATAAATCAAGAAAATTTTGTCCTTAAGAAAATTTTGTCCTCGAAATTCTGAAGTGTATGGTACAATAAAACACGAGACACATGTACACATGACACAAACTCAAAACTTTACTCTGTAATTAACTATAACTTTCAAAGAGGAAAAAAAAAAGTTTATAGTATCCAGTCTTCTCCTCGCCAAACCTCTTTAAGTATCCACCCACTATATTGAAGGTGCGGAGAGCTAACTGCATAGAAGGTGAGGGGCAGATGAGTTAGCAGGGATAATCATATCAAAACTTGTTTTAAAACGAACATAAACTTTCAATCTTATATATAAGATAAGTTGGCACCTAATGGCTTTTCACATGTGACAATCAATGGAGCAATCAAAGGCATTCCATTATAGTAAGACTAAATCAATGTCATTCCAAAGCATGAAGAAATCGAAACGTTTTGAAATCACATCAATAAACCAGGGAGCGTTCATGTCGCAGTATGACATTACATAGCATCACACCTGTATCAACACTCATATAGCATCCAAGGTTGTAATGACATTACATATAATATCAATTCAGCACTACGAAGACCAAGAATAAAAAGCAACATCAACCAATTTTAAAAGAGTATGCCGAGTAAATTACTGGGGATTGGATGACAAATGAAATTATCAATTAACAAGTAAGTAGACAACCCGGGAACAATGATATAATAGAAGTGCAGGCCGATTGGCAGAGGAGGTTCATCACGTCTATTGAACACAAGTAATTTAAAAAGGCTAAGGAAGTTTTTTCTTGGTCCAATAGATTTGGTGCACTGTCTGTATATTTAGCAATGCAATTACATAGTCTGGACACTATTCCCTGTAATATTAGACCAGAGATTGGTTATTTCGAATTAGGATAGCAACTGAGGAGGCGTGCCGTTTCCTAGAGCAAAGAGAAAATTCGAGCATCCAATTTTCATTTGTGGTGTTTAAACGTTAGTTGCTCAATCAGTAAGATACAAGATATAACATGGCAAGAGCATGGCATGGGCTAGGTTGGTGCTTCCATCCTTCACTATTCAAGTGTTGGCAATCTCAATGTAACAAGTTAAGGGGAGATGATCAAAGTGAGGTTCAGATGTCGAGTGGACGTTCAAGACAACACTTGAAGCATAGGATGAATAATCTAGAATGAGCTCGTGTTGAGGCGATATAAATAGGCTTGAATCAAGTGTGGTATCTATTTAACATTCCTTTCCCAATGTCCCAAGGCCATCCGACTTGGCCCAAACCCAACCCACATGACACTGACTCTCTCTCTCTCTCTGTGTTTCGCGGCTTTTTAACATTCCTTTCCCTCCCGGCCTTTCTATCTCCTCCCCAAAATCTAGTTATCCTTTCCAAAATACAACAGAGCTGAAGGCTGTCACTATCAGTGTCAGGCTTTGTCAGTTCTACGAAAATGGCGATCTCTCGCCTTTTTCTTTTTCCTCTCTCTCATATTTTTCAAGAATTCTACGAAAACATGACGATTTCGCGGCTTACTACTGAGTCAGGGGAGACTGCAAAATCATTTGCTTCTTCTGGTGAATGCTTCAACGTTTTTTCTTTCCTGCTTTTGAACTCTGTTTCGATCCTTTGCATTTTCCCGTTATTTAGCTTTCTCAGAGTTTCATGCTTCATTTTATGGTTAGATTACCATTCTATGGAACATGATCGGTGTGTTGTAGGTTACGATTCCTCACGTATGGATTATGTGTATGTATTGTTGCTGTAGAAATTCAATTTTGCAAACTCCGTGATGATTTGTGGGTGACTGATTGCTCAAGCTTCCATTTAGGGCTTATTGTCAGGAAGACATGGTCCAAAAGTTTGGGTAAATCAAGGATTCTGGATTTTTCTATGTTAAAAATGGTCGATGATGCACAAGGATTTTGCTGCAAATTTCTCAATGGAGAAAGATAAGCGCAGTTGGATGGGTTTTATTATTATTTTTTCTTTTTTTTTTTGTGAATAAGATTTTTTGGCCTATTGCTGGTGCAGAGTCTTAAGACTGTTCTTTAGGTTGTATTTCTGCAGGTTCACATGTTGCAAAGCGGGGGAAGCATCTCAGGATTGAAATCTTTTGCATAAATGAGGCAATAGACAGCCAGATGATTCCTCGCTGTAGCCTTAGATGCCCCATATTTGCTCTGTGATAATTTACTCCTACACTTGACACCTAGCAGTCAGTCTATTGGAATCATCTTTGACTTGCCTTCTTTGTTTCCAGGGTAAGTCTGTCTGCATCTATATCTCCCACACCCTTCGTAGACGGGTTCTGCACTGAGTGCTCTTCTTTTAGTTACTCAAAAGCATCTATCTCTCGGTCGTAAGGTTGGCTACGTCGGTGACTGTCAAGTGTCACATTGAGTGTTTGTTGTTGGACTTTCGATTTGAGACTTTGTTGCCATACTTTATCTCCTGTTAGTTATATTTTGATTTGAACATGCGATCACATCTTCTACAGTTTAGTTTCTTTTAGTTATTTTAAATGCGAATGCTCAAGAACTCTCAATGAACATCAATCGCATTGTAAGTGAGCAAAGAGGAACCTTCTGAGGATGTGAATTAAGTCATGGCTCCTTGTATTTCTCTAAGCTATCTGAGTACTTCAGCACTTGTATACTTCAACTTTGTGATCAATACTCTAGTATTCAGCAACAGCAATCCTTCTTTGAGACTGATTAGTTTGAGTTCTGCTTGTGTGATGGTTAGTGCTTTTGTCCAACTTATGAGAGCATCCTACAAATGTGGCAGAAGATGTGGTGCGGTGTTCTGCGGACATGATAGAGTTCAGACCTAGGGTGCTATTTTCACCTCGAGACAGGTCAAGGAGCCAATCCTCCGGAGTTTGAAGCCACAGAAATCCCCAGCGGTCCAGGAAGACAGGAGTGGTTTGTTACTAATAAGGTGAATACTTTTGCTGCGTCATTGTTGTCATGTTATATGCATCTTACTTACTGTTTTTAGTTTAACACACATAACTGCTGCTTGCAAATAACGGTTGCATAGAACTCCTAGATTATTTTACAAATCATGGTATGTGACGGTTTTTTCCCCGGTATAAGTTCATCAAATAACTTACAACGAGTTTGTGAAATTAATTGGTGTGCAGTACTTCCACCCTTGTTAATTGTGGTTCAAATTGAAGGGTACTTTGGTGGGAGAGGGGATTTTCAGGCAGGAGGGCTTTGCATAGCCCCTTGTCAATCGGGTTTGTAAGTTCATAGAGGCGTGATGTGGAGCTAGTGTGCCTAATGCAGAGGAAAGTCCCACATTGCCATTTGTGTAGTTCAGTAGTTGTTTATATTCTTGCAGAACAGGCTTGCAGCTGTCTCTTCGGAGACATCTGATAAAATTGGAACGATACAGAGAAGATTAGCATGGCCCCTGCGCAAGGATGACACGCACAAATCGAGAAATGGTCCAAATTTTTTTGGTACCTTGGTGAGATTGGTATCCGTCAACAACAATTTGTTTTTTTTTTTGGGGGAAGTTGCAATACAGGAGTATTTTGATTCCAATTTAAATCGCTCCTTTATTTTGCAGCAGATTGTGCTGCAGGAATCTCTGTGTCTGTCTGCCTGAGGAGAGCACTTGATCACCTCGTTCGTTGCTCGTGGGCATTAGCTGATAGCGCTATTTAGGAACTCAGCTGGTCTGTCGCAACTTCCCCAGAGTATTCCTTTATGTGCATTGCGGTGGCATCACTTGCAAATTTGCTACAGTACATTAACCACTGCCAGCGAATGCCCAACTTTTGCATCTCGTCAATGGCTTGTACCAGGCGACAGCAATGTAAAAATTTCTCTCTCAGCTCATTCTATGAGTGGCAATTCTTCTCCTCTTTACCCTTCTGTTTTATTGCAGCTCCAACCTGCAAAGACTTTCGCTGCTGTGGTGTGTCAGTTGTATTGCTGCCTCATTAGTCAAAAGTTAGAATATGACATTTATGTGTTAAAAGATTGCAATTGTTCCTTTGGTAAGCCGAACTGCTCAAATGAAGCTCTAACATGTGGATCTGTCATGTTTGCATGCTGTGAGAACTGCAGGAACAAGTAATGGTTATTATTTATTTTCCTGGTAACCTGCTTCATCGTTTCCGAGATGTTCCTTGTGCACAGTTGCTCTACAAACCCACCTTTTTGTTTGGTCAATGTGGTGTATGGAGCCCATCTTGGAAGGAAGTTATTTTGACTACAGTCCTGTTTGAATACTAGCCAATGGGGCTCTGTTTTTATTTTGCTGGATGGATTCTCAACTATTGGCTCTCTGGGTATCTTGGAATTGAAATGAAACACCCAAGCAATTGAAACATCCCCCCAACTATTCAAGCCAGGATGCCAATGCCTCATGAATGTGAAGCTATGTTACTTGGTTTGAGATGTTTCTAGGTTTCAAACTTGGCCTTGTTTTTGCAAAATTATGTGTTTCTAAATGTCCCTAATCTTGTCCAAGTCTTGATTACCTGACATGTCTTGAGTTACGTGAATGCAAATATGGAATCAGTTAATACATTTTATGGTTCTCGGTGATGCAGTCTTGAAAAGGTAAACAAGAACTTGATCCTGACATCTTCCACACTGGTTCTTGGTTCTTGGTTCTTAGTTCTTAGTGATGTAGGAAGAAGTTGGTGACTCAGCAATCTCCTGTCAGAAGGAGCTATTGGTACATTGCTCTTTAGTTTCTTTGGGGTAGCTAAGCTACTTGGTGGCCATTCGTGACGAGTTTGGTTATTGAGTCTTGATGATACTGTGATTAGACATCAAAAGCATGCCTTATCCAATCATGCTAACTACTAATGTGAGATTAGATTAGTAGCATGCTACTAGGTGTGGGATCATTTTACGTGAAGGATGCTTCCGTAGATGTCCTATGTAATGTGACTGAGAAGTGCAAAGCCAACACCGTTTTAGAGAGTAAATTTGAAAGGTCAATTAATCTGTGCTGCCAGCTGCCACGTTGAAAAAAGCTAGAAACGATTCGGCTTTTTTCATCCTGTTCAAGTTAGTATTTCTGTAGGAATTGGAATTGGAATGATTACTATTTTTCTGAGCATCGCCTCTTCATTTCCTCATCCCTGATGTTGAGTTTTCTTTACTGCATGATTAGATGACAGTTAACAATTTGAACAGGAATTGGCGCAAGGGCCGCGCGAACGCAGGCCCCGCTATCACAAATTATGACGTACGCTCTCCCACTTTGGGGAGACGTTAGGCAAGCGCACCTCACACAGTGCAATAGAGGCCACCTACCTAGGCCATGAGCCTTGTTGATCGCCCATTGACCCCGTCCAGGTAAGTATGTTTCTCCGTACTTGGTATGTTTCTTTTATATCGGCCTCTCTTTCCTTTCACTTGTTGTTCCACTGATGTGGGTGTGGAACCTAACCTCATAATAATTGTTGTAAACGTTTTATTGATTCCACTGTTAGTTATCTTTCTGGTGTATTCATTAGTACCTTTACTGGCTGAAAAACGATGATGGGCAAGCCCGGCTTCTTAGTTGTTCAAGGCATCGAGGTGTTTCATTTTAAGCTAATGTTTTGAAGAGCCAATCATGGAGGCTTGTGACAAGTCATTTTCCAAAAGATTGCCCTGGTTGTTGCTCTGAATTACCAACATCATGCAAAATCAGTTCACACAAACCTCACAAAAGCCATCAAGGCCTTTGGTGCAAAAGTGTTGGCTCTGACGACAACTGGTGGCCTTCTACCTCTCTCTTGGGTGGAGAATGAGATGGCCTACTGTTAAATGGGAAGGTTTGACAGTTGGTTTGCTAATCAGCGGTCTACCCACTTTCACATGTTGCAGGGTGTCGTGATGATTGTGGAGATTCATCTGCTTTTTGAAGGTTACCCACCTGCAGAATGGTGATCCATTTCAGTTGTTAGATACCCCCCCCGGTGTGGGGGCTGCATCCTTGTTACATAATGGATAGGTCTCCTGTCATAATTGTCTTTCTGTGAAGTTATGACGTATAAGAGCTTGGCTGCTGATCTTTCCATATCACGCCGGCAGTTGGTGGCAATATGTTTTCTGCTGCTACATGTTTCTTCCATTTCATATACTTTTTCTGCTTTAATAGAACTGGAATGATATACCTGCTCGAGGAGGACATCCACATAGTTACAGTTTTTGCTTATGTGTTTCTTATTTCTGTTTGCAAAGTTTGACTGAGGTCGTTTAGGTACTTTCCACCTCAGCCATTTTCTGTTTCTATATGCTGTCTGCAGATTTTACTTTCTGCTCTTGTCTGGTTGCATATTCTGATTTCCTTCGTGGATGGCATGCTATATCTTCAAGTTTTAACTGAACATTCTGTCATTCTAGTGTATTAAATATCAATTTCATCTCCCACACCAATAGGAAAAAGGCGAGGCTGAGACAACGAAGAAATAAACAGAGGTATGTGACACTGAACAAGGCATACCTTTCTCAGCTTTTTGGCTAATATCAAGTGCAGTATCTGTTGTTGTTAGTTTAATGTCTGATATCTGAAACAATGGTCATTGACTCACAATGCTTGGTGCACCCCACCAAACTATTACTAAGAATTGGTAACTGAACCAGTTGATTAAATACATAGACTTGGGTAACAATTTATAGTTCAGATGATACAGAGAGGATAAAATGAAATAGTTTCTCAGGAGCATCTATCTGTTGGTCGTAAGGTTGACTTCATTGGTTGGCTGTCAGGTGTCATGTTGGGGGGTGGTTGTTGGACTACCTATTTTAGACTTTCTTGCCATATTTTGCACTTCACAAAAATGTGTGGCGCTATTTCTCCAATTAGTTCTATTTTGATTTGAGCATGCGATCACATCTTCTAACTACTATTTGTTTTAGTTATTTTGAATGTGAACGTACAGGAATCTCGATGAACATCAATTCAAAGTAAATAAGCAAAGAGAACCCTTCGCCAATGATTGCTTCTGAGAATGTGACTGAGTCATGGTGAAGAATCTCCTTGTAATTCATTAAGCAATGTGAGCAGTTCAGCACTTACATATAGTTTAACTTTGGGATCAATGCTCTAGTATTTTGCAAGAGCAATCGTGATTTGAGACTGATTAGTTTGAGTTCCACTTGCGTGATGGTTAGTGCTTTCGTCCAACTGATGGGAGGATTCTACAAAAATGGCAGATGTGCTGGGATATTCTGCTGACACCTTGGAGTTCGGACGTCTGATGCTACTTCAACTTGACACAGGTCAAGGAGCCAATGCTCTTGAGTTTGAAGCCGCAGAAATCCCTAGTAGTCCACAAAGAGAGGAGTCTTCTGTTATTAATAAGGTGAGTACTTTGGCTGCATCATTGTTGTCACATTATATGCATCTCACTGTTTTTATTTTAACACACATAACTGCGGCTTGCAAATAAGTGGGTGCACAGACCTCCTAGATTAGTTTGCAAATTACAATATGGCACTGGTCTTTTTCCGAGTATAAGTTCATCAAATAACTTACTTCGAGGCATTCGTAAAGTTAATTTGTGTAGAGTACTTGTGCCTTTGATAGTTGTGGTCAAAATTGAAAGGAAGGGTCCTTGGCGCGAGAGGGGGTTTTAGGCGGGATGGCTTTCTCTAGCCCTTTCGTCAATCAGGTTTGGTACTTTTTGTAGAGGTGTGATGTGGACCTAATATGCTTTATTGTATAAGTAAGTCCGACATCATGATTTGTGAAACTCATTTCGTAGTTTTATTGCCGCAGAAGACAGTTATTGTTGTCTCTTCGGAGACATCTGATAAAATTGGAACGATACAGAGAAGATTAGCATGGCCCCTGCGCAAGGATGACACGCACAAATCGAGAAATGGTCCAAATTTTTTTGGTACCTTGGTGAGATTGGTATCCGTTAACAACAATGTTTTTTTTTTGGGGGGGGGGGAAGGGGGGGGAGTTGCAATACAGGAGTATTTTGATTCCAATTTAAATGGCTCCTTTATTTTGCAGCAAATTGTGCTGCAGGAATCTCTGTCTCTGTCTGCCTGAAGAGAGCACTTGATCACCTCGTTCGTTGCTCGTGGGCATTAGCTGATAGCGCTATTTAGGAACTCAGCTGGTCTGTCGCAACTTCCCCGGAGTATTCCTTTATGTGCATTGCGGTGACATCACTTGCAAATTTGCTACAGTACATCAACCACCACTAGCGAATGCCCAACTTTTGCATCTCGTCAATGGCTTGTACCAGGCGACAGCAATGTAAAAGTTTCTCTCTCAGCTCATTCTATGAGTGGCAATTCTTCTCCTCTTTACCCTTCTGTTTTATTGCAGCTCCAACCTGCAAAGACTTTCGCTGCTGTGGTGTGTCAGTTGTATTGCTGCCTCATTAGTCAAAAACTTAGAATATCACATTTATGTGTTAAAAGGTTGTAATTGTTCCTTTGGTAAGCCGAACTGCTCAAATGAAGCTCTAACATGTGGATCTGTCATGTTTGCATGCTGTGAGAACTGCAGGAACAAGTAATGGTTATTATTTATTTTCCAGGTAACCTGCTTCATCGTTTCCGAGATGTTCCTTGTGCACAGTTGCTCTACAAACCCACCTTTTTGTTTGGTCAATGTGGTGTATGGAGCCCATCTTGAAAGGAAGTTATTTTGACTACAGTCCTATTTGAATAGTAGCCAATGGGCTCTGTTTTTATTTTTGCTGGATGGATTCTCAACTAGTGGCTCTCTGGGTATTTTGGAATTGAAATGAAACACCCAAGCAATTGAAACATCCCCCCAACTATTCAAGCCAGGATGCCCATGCCTAAGGAATGTGAAGCTATGTTACTTGGTTTGAGATACGATTAATGCAAACAAGTGTATATGTAGGTTTCAAACTTGGCCTTGTTTTTGCAAAATTATGTGTTTCTAAATGTCCCTAATCTTGTCCAAGTCTTGATTACCTGACATGTCTTGAGTTACGCGAATGGAAATATGGAATCAGTTAATACATTTTATGCTTCTCTGTGATGCAGTCTTGAAAAGGTAAACAAGAACTTGATCCTGACATCTACCACACTGGTTCTTGGTTCTTAGTTCTTTGTGATGTAGGAAGAAGTTGGTGACTCAGGAAACTCATGTCAGAAGGAGCTATTGGTACATTACTCTTTAGTTTCTTTGGGGTAGCTAAGCTACTTGGTGGCCATTCGTGACGAGTTTGGTTATTGAGTCTTGATGATACTGTGATTAGACATCAAAAGTATGCCTTATCCAATCATGCTAACTACTAATGTGAGATTAGATTAATAGCATGCTAATAGGTGTGGGATCATTTTACGTGAAGGATGCTTCCGTAGATGTCCGGTGTAATGTGACTGAGAAGTGCAAAGCAATTCCAATACCGTTTTAGAGACATCTGATAAATTTGAAAGGTCAATTAATCTGTGCTGCCAGCTGCCACGTTGAAAAAAGCTAGAAACGTTATGCTGATTCGGCTTTTTTCATCCTGTTCAGGTTAGTATTTCTGTAGAAATTGGAATGATTACTATTTTTCTGAGCATCACCTCTTCATTTCCTCATCCCTGATGTTGAGTTTTCTTTACCGCGTGATCAGATGAAAGTTAAAAATTTGAACTGGAGTTGGTACAAGGGCCGCGCGAACGCAGGCCCTGCTATCACAAATTATGACGTACGCTCTCCCACTCTGGGGAGACGTTAGGCAGGCGCACCTCTCACAGTGCAATGGAGGCCACCTACGTAGGCCATGAGCCTTGTTGATCGCCCATTGACCCCGTCCAGGTAAGTATGTTTCTCCATACTTGGTATGTTTCTTCTATATCGGCCTCTCCTTCCTTTCACTTGTTGTTCCACTGATGTGGGTGTGGAACCTAACCTCATAATAATTGTTGTAAACGTTTTATTGATTCCAATGTTAGTTATCTTTCTGGTGTGTTCGTTAGTACCTTTACTGGCTGAAAAAAGATGATGAGCAAGCCCGGCTTCTTAATTGTTCAAGGCATCGAGGTGTTTCATTTTAAGCTAATGTTTTGAAGAGCCAATCATGGAGGTTTGTGACAAGTCATTTTCCAAAAGATTGCCCTGGTTGTTGCTCTGAATTACCAACATCATGCAAAATCAGTTCACACAAACCTCACAAAAGCCATCAATGCCTTTGGTGCAAAAGTGTTGGCTCTGACAACAACTGGTGGCCTTCTAACTCTCTCTTGGGTGGAGAATGAGATGGCCTACTGTTAAATGGGAAGGTTTGACAGTTGGTTTGCTAATCAGCGGTCTACCCACTTTCACATGTTGCAGGGTGTCGTGATGATTGTGGAGATTCATCTGCTTTTCGAAGGTTACCCACCTGCAGAATGGTGATCCATTTCAGTTGTTAGATACCCCCCCCCCACCTGTGGGGGCTGCATCCTTGTTACATAATGGATAGGTCTTCTGTCATAATTGTCTTTCTGTGAAGTTATGACGTATAAGAGCTCGGCTGCTGATCTTTCCATATCACGCTGGCAGTTGGTGGCAATATGTTTTCTGCTGCTACATGTTTCTTCCATTTGATATACTTTTTCTGCTTTAATAGAACTGGAATGATATACCTGCTCGAGGAGGACATCCACATAGTTACAGTTTTTGCTTATGTGTTTCTTATTTCTGTTTGCAAAGTTTGACTGAGGTCGTTTAGGTACTTTCCACCTCAGCCATTTTCTGTTTCTATATGTTGTCTGCAGATTTTACTTTCTGCTCGTCTGGTTGCATATTCTGATTTTCTTCGTGGATGGCATGCTGTATCTTCAAGTTTTAACTGAAAATTCTGTCATTCTAGTGTATTAAATATCAATTTCATCTCCCACACCAACAGGAGAAAAGGCGAGGCTGAGACGATGAAGAAATAAACAGAGGTATGTGACACTGAACAATGCATACCTTTCTCAGCTTTTTGGCTAATATCAAGTGCAGTATCTGTTGTTATTAGTTTAATGTCTGATATCTGAAACATTGGTCATTGACTCACAATGCTTGGTGCACCCCACCAAACTATTCCTAAGAATTGGTAACTGAACCAGTTGATTAAATACATAGACTTGGGTAACAATTAAAAGTTCAGATGATACAGAGAGGATAAAATGAAATGGTTCTGAGAAGAGTTGTTAACTGATCTCTAGTAACTGTGTAGAGCGCTTTCTAGTCTTCACTGGTTTGCCTGTAGGGTTCTTTTGGGGATGATTTTAAGTATCACCTGGTGGAATGGGCCATTGTTAAGCAACCTTTCCCTAAAGGTGGCTTAGACATTAGAGACTTGATCACATTTAATGAAGCCCTTCTTGGTAAATGGTTGTGGAGGTTTATGAATGAGAACGACAAGCTTTGGAGAGGTATGATCAAGGCAAAATATGGGGCTGAGGGTCTCGATTGGATTCCAAGCAAGTATAATGGCTCTTACGGAGTAGGTCTTTGGAACTTTATTTCCAGAGGTTGGGATCGTTTCTTCTCTCACATCGTTTGCGGCATGCTGAGTTAGCATCCTTCCTTGTATATCCCCCCTTTTTAATATATATCATTTTTTTTTTCCTTATATACAAACAAAGGTGTTTCACCAGTTTGCCAAATGAATGATGGTACTTCACATTTAGCAATGTGAGCAATTTTTTTTTTTTTGGGGGGGTTAGTACGTACAAATTTCTAGACAGGCTTGCTGATTTTAGTTTGTTATTTGCTTGCCGCATTTAAAGGGTATGTCGGCCTATGGATTCCATGGTGGTGGATCATGTTTCACACACTTGTAGTTCCATCTGATTCTGGACTGCAATGAGGTCAACAGTGTAACTTACTGCCTCAGGACAAAGCCTTTTACCAGCGGTGCACTTGTATTTGCGGTTATTAAGTTCCATTTCGATGTGGTGAGGAACCGTGGAAAGAACAATACTGTAGTATTCATGTTCGGAAATGCTAGATTCAACGGGATACAAAGGCAAAATTCCATTCATTGTGAATTCATGCTGCCGGGAAGCCTTGGATATTCTTCAAGCACAACTTACGACCTTGTGATCTTCTCTCAGCCTTGAAACAGGTCAAGGAACCATTCCTTTAACCGCCTAATGCAGTTATGAACAGAAGTAATCTTTGATACTATCGAGGTAACACTTTTAACTGACCCTTCATGAAAATTACCACTGCTTTGCTAAATTTTGCTGAAAGGGAATTCATTAGCAATTTGCTGCTGTATTGTCGTTTTTCGATGTGACCTCAGTTGGCTTGTAGCAATTGCATCGTCGTCGAATAGCCGGGTTGGTACTTCCATTCTTCATTATCCAAGTCTTTGTAGTCTGAGTTTAACAGCCGAGGTAGAGGGAGCCAAACTGTCAAAGTGAGGTAGATCTGTTGCGATGGGATGGACTAATAGTAGCCTGAGAGTGTTTTTGCTTTGTGGTTAATTCATTGATCATCCGAGATATGCGTGCAAGTTATTTCAGAAACGATTTCCATACCTAGGCTTTATGATAATTGCTACCTACTTTATGTCTCCAGGGCTTTGAAGCATTTGATGAAATTGGAAGGCAGAGAAGATTGGCATGGTCCATGTGCAAGGATATGACATTCACAAGTTGAGAAATGGTCCAAATTTTTGCACAGATTTTTTTCCCCTCTTGCAATTGGATTGCATCTGTAGGAAAATAAGAGTCGAAAACTCCCTCAACTTTATGCTGGTCTGCAATAGGATTGCATCAGAAACTCCCTTGTTTGACCTTAACCAGAGCAGTAGATTCCTCAAGACTTGATGCTTGAATCCTCAGCACTTTTCCTCCATGTTTGCTGCCCGTACTGGTTCTCCGATCATCTGAAGAAGCTTTGCTTCCTCGTTATGTGCTCGTGTATTAATGTAATAAACCTGACTACCTGAGTACTGTCTCTTAATCTCGTTCTCTGCTTTGAGCTAGCTGGTGGGATTGTGAACAGGCCCAGGAATTTGAGTGGGGCGAATTTCGGGTCAACGGGATGTTGGTTCAGATGAGCCGAATTGTTGGTTCGTCCAATAAGCTTGCCAATGAAATGCACAGTGGCCAATTACGCTGCAGAAGGTCAAAGCCTTTGTGATTGCCTCATTTGAGGTTTAGGTTGGATCAGCTTTTGGGTTACGTTGACTTGTTGAATTCGGGCTGGGCGCCCGTTTTAAGTATTGGAGTTTTTCACCATGTATAAAAGTTTTTGCTGCTTTCTGTCATTTGCGCATTCATAGCTGTGTAGTTTCCTATCTGGGTCATTTGTGAGCGAGTGTTTGGTAGCGGAGCTCTTAGCATCTGAGATTACCTTCGCCCCACATCGTTGGACTTAGGCGAGCGCACGAGCGGAGAAAAAAATAAAGGAAGGCTTTTGAGACTAAATAAAGCATACCTTTCTCGGCCTTTTGGCTAAGATCAAGTGTAGTATCTGTTCTTATCAGTTTAATATCTGATACGTGGGTCATTGACCCACAATGATATTAAATTCATTTTTTGAGGGGGAGGGTCCATCACAGCAGCTTGCTGCTCGGACCCTCAAGTGTCGCCCATGCGTTGCACTACTGCATGGGCGTGGTGCACCCCACCAAATTAGTCCCAGATTTGTTTGATACTGCTGTTGCAAATGGTTCAACTAATGTGAGCTGGAGGCATGCGGAACGATGGAAGTCTGCTTTGTGAGTGGTCTTTGTGCCACTATTTGTGACGCCTAAGATAGCAGTTAGGTTCTAGGACCTCACCGAGCAACTTAAGATAGTTGTCTTGTCATGTCAGTTTATTTTATGTGAATTAGATTTCTTGGCCTATTGCTGGTAATAGTCTTTAAGACTGTGCTTTACGTTGTACAGCAGGGATAAGTATCTCGAGACTGGAATCTTCTGCATAAATGGAGCAATACAGGGCCAACTGATCCCTCACTGTAGCCTAGATGTCCCATGTATACTCTTCGGCTTGACACTTGGGAGTCAGTCAATTGGAATCATCTTTGACTTGCCCTGTTTGCTTCCAGTGTAGGGCTGTCTGCATCCATATCTCTCGCACCCCTCATAGAAACACAGTACACTGACGGAGTCTGCACTAAGTGCTCTTTTAGACCATTTCCAACGGTTGGCTCGCGAGCCAAAAAGGACCTCGGTTTACGTGCGAGCCGCCCGTGGCCGGGCAACGGATGGCTCGCGCCTCACGGCTCTCGAGCAGGCTTGCCCTGGTGAGCCGCTCGCCAGCCAGCTCAGGCAGTGCAACCGAGGTGTGAATGGTGAAGAGAGAGAATCGAGGGGGTGAGATGTGTTGATGATGGCAAAAACAAACGGCTGAGATTCGATCAAACAAGGGGATGAACATCTAGGATTCTTCCTACAACAATCCATAAAATTCAAGTTGAACTCTGGGATTTCCTGTTTTCCCCAGCGTCGATGAGACAGAAAGCAAGAATGGAGGAGAGAGAATGAGAAATGGAGGAGAGAGAACAAAGCTAGAAATAAGGGTGGATGACTATTGGTTTTTCCTTGTTTTCTTTTTGATTCAAGTTTGATTTTTCTTTTTTTTTTGAGCAAAAAATATTTTGAGTTGGATAATTGTACTTATATTATTTTTCACAAAAATAATTAAGCTAAATACAAACCATAACATAAAAACTAAACCAATTAAATATGATTAGTGTAGGATTCATATGTATTATTTTATTTGGTGAGTCAAAATGGTGAGTCTTGCATGGGAGAGGTGGAAGATTGTGAGCCAAAAAGTTGGCTCACAAGCTGATTTGGCAGAGATAGGCCCCCACTGGTGAGCCAAAAAATTGGCTCACCATTGGGGATGCTCGTAGTTTCTCAGGAGCATCTATATGTTGGTTGTTAGGTTGACTTCATTGGTTGGCTGTCAGGTGTCATGTTGGGGGGTTGTTGTTGGACTTCCTATTTTAGACTTTCTTGCCATATTTTGCACTTCACAAAAATGTGTGGCGCTATTTCTCCAATTAGTTCTATTTTGATTTGAGCATGCGATCACATCTTCTAACTACTATTTGTTTTAGTTATTTTGAATGTGAACGTTCAGGAATCTCGATGAACATCAATTCAAAGTAAATAAGCAAAGAGAACCCTTCGCCAATGATTGCTTCTGAGAATGTGACTGAGTCATGGTGAAGAATCTCCTTGTAATTCATTAAGCAATGTGAGCAGTTCAGCACTTACATATAGTTTAACTTTGGGATCAATGCTCTAGTATTTTGCAAGAGCAATCCTGATTTGAGACTGATTAGTTTGAGTTCCACTTGTGTGATGGTTAGTGCTTTCGTCCAACTGATGGGAGGATTCTACAAAAATGGCAGATGTGCTGGGATATTCTGCTGACACCTTGGAGTTCGGACGTCTGATGCTACTTCAACTTGACACAGGTCAAGGAGCCAATGCTCTGGAGTTTGAAGCCACAGAAATCCCCAGTAGTCCACAAAGGGAGGAGTCTTCTGCTATTAATAAGGTGCGTACTTTGGCTGCATCATTGTTGTCACATTATATGCATCTCACTGTTTTTATTTTAACACACATAACTGCGGCTTGCAAATAAGTGGGTGCACAGACCTCCTAGATTAGTTTGCAAATTACAATATGGCACTGGTCTTTTCCCGAGTATAAGTTCATCAAATAACTTACTTCGAGGCATTCGTAAAGTTAATTTGTGTAGAGTACTTGTGCCTTTGATAGTTGTGGTCAAAATTGAAAGGAAGGGTCCTTGGCGCGAGAGGGGGTTTTAGGCGGGATGGCTTTCTCTAGCCCTTTCGTCAATCAGGTTTGGTACTTTTTGCAGAGGTGTGATGTGGACCTAATATGCTTTATTGTATAAGTAAGTCCGACATCATTATTTGTGAAACTCATTTCGTAGTTTTATTGCCGCAGAAGATGGTTTTTGTTGTCTCTTCGGAGACATCTGATAAAATTGGAACGATATAGAGAAGATTAGCATGAACCCTGCGCAAGGATGACACGCACAAATCGAGAAATGGTCCAAATGTTTTTTTATTATTTTTTGTACTTTAGTGAGTTTGGTATCTGTCAATGACATTTTTTTTTTTTGAAAACATTGCGGTACAGTAATAGTTTGGTTTCAATTCAAATGGTTCTTTTATTTTGCAGCTAATTGTTCTGCAGGAATCTGTCTCTGTCCGCCTGAGGATAGCACTTGATCATCCCATTCTTTTCTCGTGGGCATAGCTGATAGCGCAATTTGGAAACTCGGTCTATCCCAACTTCCGTTTGAGCGTTCCTTATGTGCATAAGTGCATTGTGCGGCACTGCTTGCAAATTTACTACAGTGTACGCTAACTACTACCAGTAAACGCACAGCTTTTCCACCTCGTCACTGGCTTGTACTAGGTGACAGCGATGTAAGAATTTCTCCCAGAGATCATCTATTACTGGCAAATCTTCTCCGGTTTTACCCTTCTGTTTTATTGCAGCTCATGGACCTCCCAAAAGTCATTGAAGCCTTTGCTCGAAGGGCTACAAATTGGCTCCATGTGTGGATCTTCCATCCCTTTGTTGAGTGCAAATAAGGGACGGATCAAATGTCCTAGCTGTTACATACCTTCAAAGACTTCCGTTTCTGTGGTATGTCTGTTGGATTGCCACCTCATTAGTCAAAATCTGATGACTTAAGAGTATGACATTTATGTAGTAAAAGGTGGCATTTGTCCGTTCTATGATTTGTTTCGTCAATGTGGCATATGGAACCCATCTTGAAAGGAACCATTTTGACTGCAGTTGTATTTGAATACTAGCTAGCGGGTTCTGTATCTATTGTTGAGGGATGGATTCCCAATTGTTGGTTCTCTGGGGTTATTGAAATTGAAATGAAACAACAAAACCATTGAAATGTCTCCGTTGTTCAAGCCAGCATGCTAATGCCACTGAATGTGAAGATATGCAACGTGGATTCAGCCACAATTTTTGTGAAACAGTATATATCTAGGTTTCAAACTTGTGCCTTCTTTTTTCAAAAACTATGTCTAAGTGTCCCTAGACTTGTCCAAGTCTTGATTGCCTGACACGTGTATTAGTTACATGAATGCAACTATGGAATCAGTTAATATACTTTATTTTACTTCTGTGATGCACAGTCTTGAAAAGGTAAATCTGTAATCACTGGTTGTTATCAATGTAGGAAGAAGTAGGTGGCACAACATTGTCCTGTCAGAAGAAGCTATTGGTACATTACTCTATAGTTTCTTTGGGAGATTAGCGAAGTAGACTAGGCAATTCACGGTGAGTTTGGCTACTGAGTCTTGATGGTGGGTGTAGACATCAAGAGTTCTGTGACGCTTTATCCAATTATGTTAACTACTAATGTGTGGTTAGATCAGTCACACGCTAATTGGTCTGGGATCATTTACATTAAGGATACTTCGGCAGAGGTCCTGTGTAGTGAGACTGAGATGTGCACAGCAATTCCTACGCCATTTTAGAGTCATCTGATAAATTTGAAATGCCAATGAATCTGTGCAATGTACCTATGCTGGTAGAGACTGCTTGTTTACATCAAGAGTCAAGAGAATTCATTTTTGCCTGTGTATTTATGTTGGATTTTTGTATAACTCAGACATCTCTCTTGGAAGGGGCTGACGTTTCATGACATTGGAATCTCATCAATTCTACTTTGGTGGGATTCATACTGGCTGGTTTTTGCTTGTTGATCTGACTCTGCCATCTTCTGCGATTTCCTAGGCCATAGTTCAGAGGGTTCCCCTTCGAGCATGTTGGTTGATGAGCTAAACTTTGATGAAGCCCTCAGATCTGATAGTTCTGCCACCAGCCGGGTTGAAAAGTTCTAGAAAGGTAGGCGTCTTGTGGCTTTTTCCTCCATTCCAAAATTCATGTTGCCGTAGGCATTGGAATGATTAATAATTTTCTGGTCACCTTTTGTCTCTTCATCACTTCTGATGTTGAATTTTCTTTGCTGCATGATCAGATGACGGAATTAGACCTAGAATTGGAACAGGGGCCGCGCGAACGCAGGCCCCCACTGCAACAAATTATGACATACACTCTCCCACTTTGGGGAGACGTTAGGCAGGCACCCCTCCCAAAGTGCGATGGAGGCCACCTACCCAGGCCATGAGTCTTCTTCATCACCCATTGACCCCATCCAGTTAAGTATGTTTCTCCATACTTGGCATGTTTCTTTTATAGCGGCCTGTCTTTCCTTCTGCTTGTTATTCCACTGATGGGGTCTGGAACCTAACCTCATAAGAATGCTTGTAAACATTTCATAGATTCAAATGTTCGTCAATTCTTGACGGTGTTTTCTTTGGTGTCTTTTGGTGGCTGAAAAAAGAAACAATCCTGAGGAACCCTGGTTTCTTCATTCATTGTTCAAGCCATCAAGGTTTTTCATCTTAAGCTAAATTTGAAATTGGTTAGTTAAAGCTATGAGGCGAATTTCTTCTATTACATGGGGCCAAATTTTGTTTGAAATTAGTGTATCTTGATGGATTTGGGCAGAGCTTTGAGGGTTTATAGAGTTTGATGGATTTTGAAATCACTTATAAGAATGAAGAAAAAAAAGTACTAGAAGAGTATTGTACTGTTGCATTTTTCGTTCTTCTACGTTACCTGAACTTGGTCACAAAGTGCCTACTACCTGGCACGACTCATGTCCAGGAGTCCTTTAGTATCTGCCATGATGTATACCTCCCTCCAAGCTTTGGCTGGTCATTCGGTCATTCTAGGGTATTTAATATCAATTTCGTCTCCCACACAGACGGGGCGAAAAGGCGAGGCTGAGATGACGAAGAAATAAATAGAGGTAGGTGAGACTAAACAAAGCATACCTTTCTCGGCCTTTTGGCTAAGATCAAGTGTAGTATCTGTTCTTATCAGTTTAATATCTGATATGTGGGTCATTGACCTACAATGATATTAAATTAATTTTTTGAGGGGGAGGGTCCATCACGGCAGCTAGCTGCTGGGACCATCTAGCGTCGCCCATGTGTTGCACTATTGCATGTGCCTGGCACACCCCACCAAATCATTGTCAAGAGTTGGTAACTGGAACCAGTTGAGTAAATCATTAGAATTAGATGATTTATAGTTAAAGTGATAGAGAGAGGATGTGAGCCGAGTTATTCGAAAGAGGGAATTAGATGGGCTTTTGTTATTTGTTTGTCTTATCTACAGGGTAAGGGCACTGCAATGAAGTTGACTATGTGGCTCACTGTCTATGGACAAGCAGTCTAGAAAGGCAAGTCCTTTTACCAGTGGAATGCTTGTGTCTGCAGTTATTAAGTTCTATTTCCATGTGGTTGGGGATCATGGAATTAACAATACTGCAGCATTCAAGTTCAGAAATGCTAGATTGAATAGGGTACAGGGCAAAATTCCATTGATAGCATCTGGGATATTGTTGTTGCACAGTTTATGACCTTGTGATCTCGCCTCAGCCTTGAAGCGTCTCCCATGCGTTGCACTATTGCATGGCGTGGCGCACCTCACCAAATTACTTCAAGATTTGCTCGATACTCTGCCGTTGCAAATGGTTCAACCGCGCAAGCTGGAGGCATGCATGGTGGAATCCGTAGCATAGGTATATTGGCTAACTGATTAGCGGTTGACTGCAGAATTGAAGGGCTCTTTAGTAAGTCACAGGACAGAAACGGTGGAAGTTTACTCGGTGAGCGGTCTTTTTATCACTATTTGTGACTACTTAAGGTAGCAGATTGTTAGTTCCAGGGATCGAACCGACCCAATCATTAGCTAGGCAGGCCGTGATGTACTTTGATCTTTTGTTTGGGGGGGGGGGTAGATGTTGAGTAAGTATGGTCTCACACAACAATGAAATTGCAGAAACGGATTTTTAGTCTCACGTGCTGTCAATCCCAAGGGCAAAAGGAATTCGACAGGAGTATTTGATGTTGATGTACTGCTCCGTGTTAACATATTCACATTGTCACTCTCCATTTTCTGGGCATAAATATTCCTACAGTTGGCGCATCTGCTCTACAAGCCGACTCGTACTACCATCCTAACTGAATCAATGACTATTAATGATTCCATAATCGAGTCAGCCGCATAGTGGTTCGAAATTCGAGGAAGGTTATGCAAACCTTCATTTGAAATTATGTGCTAGAAAACAACATATGACTTGAAGGACATGATCTGTTGTGGATTCTTATGTCCATCATTCTCTAATCTAATTTAATGATGCTCTATTCCATTCGAACCCACATTTTTTGTAGTGTTGTAATGGAAATAGTACATGATGGAGCTCAAGTAGAAGGCATTGATTCATTTCTTGAGGGGGGAGGGTCTAGGATTGGTGTCAATCAATAAGTTAGAATAGCTTTGTTAGTATTTCTTTAACAGAGATATTGGTACCAAGTTTCAAATCTTAGAGGAAATTTTGTTGGGATTGATAAGACCTTTTGGATAAAAATTTTATATATTGGGTGGGAAACCTCCCTTTTTGAATAAGGTTGGAAATGCCTTATTTTTGAACCTTTTTCAAGATCTTAGATGTGGTCAAACATACTAGTTCGTAGAAGGACTTTGTCCCCTGTTGGTTATGTTCACTTCGTCTATATGAAATTAATTGTATGGTTCAGGATTGTAGAAGATTCTTGACATTTAAAAGGAGAAATGGACTTTTGTCTGCAGGGGAATTCACAATCTATATACGTAAGACCTGATTGTAAATATTGAGATGAATGAACACTGTTATTATGTTGGAGGCGTATAAATAGGATAGGATCAAGTGTAGTATTTGTTGTCGGTTTAACACTGAAATTAGTGAGATGAGCTATGTTAGTGATGAACGCTATTCAAAAGTAGCTTGTGGGGTTTTTGATTATTGTGTGTTTTGCATTCCTCTGCTGCGATCTGCATTGTACACCCTAGGAAATCTGATATTAGTTCTCCTCAACATATTTTAGGTCTAGAATTCTGCATCATCCTTGCACAATCCAAGCAAAGCCTGACATTAGTTTTCCTCAACATATTTCTCCAAGCAATATGAGTAGTTCAGCACTTACGTACACTTCAATTTTTCTGTACTCTGGTATTTTATGGCAGCAATCCTTATTTGTGATTGATCAGTCTGGGTTCTGGTTGTGTGATGGCTTGTGTTTCGTCCAGAGTATTCTGCAAAAATGGCAGATGTGGTGGGATATCCTGCAGACTCATTGGACTTTAGACCTCTGATGTTATTTTCACCTTGATACAGATCAAGGAGCTAGTCCTCCAGAGTTTGAACTTTGAAGCCACAGATCCAGCGCGGTTCAGAAAGACAGGCGTCTTTTGTTACTAAGAAGGTGAATGGGACTCTCTTTACTGCTGGGGGAACTGCACTGTGCTGAGATTGAGACAGAGAAAATAACAAAAGAAAAGAAAAGCCAGAAGACCTTTTACTCTGCATTCTTTGGTCTTGCGTTAGAAATAGCTATGTTGTCGCCACACCCTTGATCCTCTTCCCTTTTTTCTTGTTTAGCCTTTTGTTTTTTTGGGTGTCTCGTATGTAATACATACTTGCATTTACGTTTGCTGGACTAAACATCAAGGAAGACATCTGAGTGTATTGGTGGCCCTAGCCTTAGCACACATGAGCGTATGCATAATAGCAGTTGAATGGGCTTGACATAACTATTGTTGATTGTTCTCTCTGTTTTTGCAATCGGTTCCATACTTATTATTTGCAAAAAATGAACTATAGTTAGGTAATTTTTCTTGAAATAAAACCTATTTGGTATGCATATAAATGCATCACATTTTTTCCCACCTCATCGTGTTCTTTGGACCATCTCAGTCCTTGGTTCAATGAGAATTATGAGGAGAGATGGCATACTACAGATAGCACCTTTGTTGATTGATAACTTTCTATTTTTATAGATGTACGGGGAGATGTGGTATGCTGAACTACTTTGATGCTTCATAATTCATATTGACATGCTTAGGATTATGCTGCTTAAACTCTGCTTCATTTTAAGAAGATTGGACTAAAAATCTGAAATCATATTCTATCATCCTTATTCTGAGGTTTTGTTAGGCTTGCTAACTATAATATGATAGATAATGCAGCGACATTTTTTATATGAAGTAAAATTTTGTATGTTTTAGTTTGGCCCAAGTGTCCAAATCCATGGCATTGTTTAGTACTTGACATAGGTGATTGATTGTGAAATTAAGAATAAAAATAACATAGATTTGCTTACAGGATTGATTTGCCCATAGGATTTCTTGATGTATGCTTTAGCTTGCTACTGGGATTCTCAAGCGTCTCATTTGTCGCGCTACTACCTGAGCTGGCACCCTTCAAGGTGATTACCGGAACTACAGTTGAACAAATAACCAGACTAAGGTAACAGTTTATAGTTTATTGATATAGAGAATATAAATTGGAACGATCAGAAGAAAATATTCGTTTCTAGTAATTCAGCGAAGCGTTTGTTTGTTTTTCAGTGGTTTGCTAAATCAGTTAAAGAAGTGTTTTGTAGCAAGGCGTTTATCGTCTTGCTACTGCACTTTAGGCTTACAGTTTAGTTGTCCAATCAATTATCGCACAACAATATGACTCATGGTGACTCTGCTTGTTTGATAGCTTTGTTTTTTCTACAAGGCTCGGCTCGTATATTGGCCTACAGTCTGGATGCTATTGGATCGAGTCTGGCATGTAGGGGTGTTCATGGTTCGGGTATCCGAACCAAAGGAGATTTCGGTTCGGGTACCCGAAATTTCGGGTCGGCAAAATGGTGAACCGTATCCGAACCGAGACTTTCGGGTACCCGAAAATTTCGGTTCGGATTTTTGGTTACCCAATAACCCATTTTTTCTAAAATATTTTTTACTACTTTGCCTAATAATTTTGTTGTGCCCATAATATAATTATTTCTATTTATGCTATAAAAAGTTGTTGTATTGAGCCAAGTTGCACTTTAAATTATTACACAATATGACAATATAATCGGATATCTTATCACCATTCACATTTCAATTAATCTGCACTTCCATAAGGCATAAGCTTGTTAACATCATATTTATGCCCAACAAATTCAAATAAAATAATGCAACGAAGTCAAAGTACTTGTCTTCTTCGGATTTCTGAATACTTGACTTACAAAGTCTTTAGGGAATGGACGATATAAAAAAAAGTTTTGAAAAAGTTTTAAAAAAAGTTTCGGGTTTTCGGGTACCCGAATCTTCAAAATGCTCGAACCGTACCCGAATCAATAACCGACAAAAAATATTGGTTCGGGTACTCGAACCAAAATTTTCAAATATTTCGGTTCGGATACCCGAGATTTCGGATCGGGTAGCGGGTTTTCGGTTCGGGTTATTGGTTACGGATATTTTTGAACACCCCTAGTGGCATGCATGTAGTCCTATCTGATGCTGAATTGCAATGGGGACAATTGTGTAACTCACTGTCTCGAGACAGGTAGTCTAGATGACAAGTCCTTTTACCAGTGTTGTTGCTAGGATACTCCAATTCATTTAACTGATGATGCTGGGATATTGTTGAAGCACGAGCTGTGACATAATGATCTTATGTCATCCTTGGTGCATATCAAAGAGCCAGTACTCTGAATGCCTGATGCTGTTTCAGAAGAAAGTAGCCCTTTGACACTAGCAAGGCAACCCTTTTCTCTGACTCTCCATGAAACAACCATTGTTTTGGTAAATTTTGCAAAAGGGAATTCATTAGCAATTTGTTGATATAATATCATTTTTCAATACGAATTCTTCAGTTGGCTTACAGGGAGGCATCCCTCTTTGGATGGTGGGGTTGGTGCTTCTGTCCTTCATTGTGGAGGTTTTGGTAGTCTCAGTGTAACAGGTGAGGGAGATAGGGTCAAAGTGAGGTAGATCTGTTGAGATGGGATGGGCTAATAATAGCTTGGGATAGGCACATGTTAAAGAGGTATAATTAGGCTTGAATCAAGTGTAAGTACCTTTTGCCAGCTTAAACTAACATCAATGAGATGTGCCTAAATAAGCCAAGCCCAATTGATTGCGAGACCAAATAGCCCAGTCTAATTTTGCTAATCTTACATAATCATGCATCAACCTAACTTTGACTAAGCCTGCTAACTTCACGCAAACACGTGATAAATCAAGGAAATTTTGTCCTTAAGAAAATTTTGTCCTCGAAATTCTGAAGTGTATGGTACAATAAAACACGAGACACATGTACACATGACACAAACTCAAAACTTTACTCTGTAATTAACTATAACTTTCAAAGAGGAAAAAAAAAAGTTTATAGTATCCAGTCTTCTCCTCGCCAAACCTCTTTAAGTATCCACCCACTATATTGAAGGTGCGGAGAGCTAACTGCATAGAAGGTGAGGGGCAGATGAGTTAGCAGGGATAATCATATCAAAACTTGTTTTAAAACGAACATAAACTTTCAATCTTATATATAAGATAAGTTGGCACCTAATGGCTTTTCACATGTGACAATCAATGGAGCAATCAAAGGCATTCCATTATAGTAAGACTAAATCAATGTCATTCCAAAGCATGAAGAAATCGAAACGTTTTGAAATCACATCAATAAACCAGGAAGCGTTCATGTCGCAGTATGACATTACATAGCATCACACCTGTATCAACACTCATATAGCATCCAAGGTTGTAATGACATTACATATAATATCAATTCAGCACTACGAAGACCAAGAATAAAAAGCAACATCAACCAATTTTAAAAGAGTATGCCGAGTAAATTACTGGGGATTGGATGACAAATGGAATTATCAATTAACAAGTAAGTAGACAACCCGGGAACAATGATATAATAGAAGTGCAGGCCGATTGGCAGAGGAGGTTCATCACGTCTATTGAACACAAGTAATTTAAAAAGGCTAAGGAAGTTTTTTCTTGGTCCAGATAGATTTGGTGCACTGTCTGTATATTTAGCAATGCAATTACATAGTCTGGACACTATTCCCTGTAATATTAGACCAGAGATTGGTTATTTCGAATTAGGATAGCAACTGAGGAGGCGTGCCGTTTCCTAGAGCAAAGAGAAAATTCGAGCATCCAATTTTCATTTGTGGTGTTTAAACGTTAGTTGCTCAATCAGTAAGATACAAGATATAACATGGCAAGAGCATGGCATGGGCTAGGTTGGTGCTTCCATCCTTCACTGTTTGGCAATCTCAATGTAACAAGTTAAGGGGAGATGATCAAAGTGAGGTTCAGATGTCGAGTGGACGTTCAAGACAACACTTGAAGCATAGGATGAATAATCTAGAATGAGCTCGTGTTGAGACGATATAAATAGGCTTGAATCAAGTGTGGTATCTATTTAACATTCCTTTCCCAATGTCCCAAGGCCATCCGACTTGGCCCAAACCCAACCCACATGACACTGACTCTCTCTCTCTCTCTGTGTTTCGCGGCTTTTTAACATTCCTTTCCCTCCCGGCCTTTCTATCTCCTCCCCAAAATCTAGTTATCCTTTCCAAAATACAACAGAGCTGAAGGCTGTCACTATCAGTGTCAGGCTTTGTCAGTTCTACGAAAATGGCGATCTCTCGCCTTTTTCTTTTTCCTCTCTCTCATATTTTTCAAGAATTCTACGAAAACATGACGATTTCGCGGCTTACTACTGAGTCAGGGGAGACTGCAAAATCATTTGCTTCTTCTGGTGAATGCTTCAACGTTTTTTCTTTCCTGCTTTTGAACTCTGTTTCGATCCTTTGCATTTTCCCGTTATTTAGCTTTCTCAGAGTTTCATGCTTCATTTTATGGTTAGATTACCATTCTATGGAACATGATCGGCGTGTTGTAGGTTACGATTCCTCACGTATGGATTATGTGTATGTATTGTTGCTGTAGAAATTCAATTTTGCAAACTCCGTGATGATTTGTGGGTGACTGATTGCTCAAGCTTCCATTTAGGGCTTATTGTCAGGAAGACATGGTCCAAAAGTTTGGGTAAATCAAGGATTCTGGATTTTTCTATGTTAAAAATGGTCGATGATGCACAAGGATTTTGCTGCAAATTTCTCAATGGAGAAAGATAAGCGCAGTTGGATGGGTTTTATTATTATTTTTTCTTTTTTTTTTTGTGAATAAGATTTTTTGGCCTATTGCTGGTGCAGAGTCTTAAGACTGTTCTTTAGGTTGTATTTCTGCAGGTTCACATGTTGCAAAGCGGGGGAAGCATCTCAGGATTGAAATCTTTTGCATAAATGAGGCAATAGACAGCCAGATGATTCCTCGCTGTAGCCTTAGATGCCCCATATTTGCTCTGTGATAATTTACTCCTACACTTGACACCTAGCAGTCAGTCTATTGGAATCATCTTTGACTTGCCTTCTTTGTTTCCAGGGTAAGTCTGTCTGCATCTATATCTCCCACACCCTTCGTAGACGGGTTCTGCACTGAGTGCTCTTCTTTTAGTTACTCAAAAGCATCTATCTCTCGGTCGTAAGGTTGGCTACGTCGGTGACTGTCAAGTGTCACATTGAGTGTTTGTTGTTGGACTTTCGATTTGAGACTTTGTTGCCATACTTTATCTCCTGTTAGTTATATTTTGATTTGAACATGCGATCACATCTTCTACAGTTTAGTTTCTTTTAGTTATTTTAAATGCGAATGCTCAAGAACTCTCAATGAACATCAATCGCATTGTAAGTGAGCAAAGAGGAACCTTCTGAGGATGTGAATTAAGTCATGGCTCCTTGTATTTCTCTAAGCTATCTGAGTACTTCAGCACTTGTATACTTCAACTTTGTGATCAATACTCTAGTATTCAGCAACAGCAATCCTTCTTTGAGACTGATTAGTTTGAGTTCTGCTTGTGTGATGGTTAGTGCTTTTGTCCAACTTATGAGAGCATCCTACAAATGTGGCAGAAGATGTGGTGCGGTGTTCTGCGGACATGATAGAGTTCAGACCTAGGGTGCTATTTTCACCTCGAGACAGGTCAAGGAGCCAATCCTCCGGAGTTTGAAGCCACAGAAATCCCCAGCGGTCCAGGAAGACAGGAGTGGTTTGTTACTAATAAGGTGAATACTTTTGCTGCGTCATTGTTGTCATGTTATATGCATCTTACTTACTGTTTTTAGTTTAACACACATAACTGCTGCTTGCAAATAACGGTTGCATAGAACTCCTAGATTATTTTACAAATCATGGTATGTGACGGTTTTTTCCCCGGTATAAGTTCATCAAATAACTTACAACGAGTTTGTGAAATTAATTGGTGTGCAGTACTTCCACCCTTGTTAATTGTGGTTCAAATTGAAGGGTACTTTGGTGGGAGAGGGGATTTTCAGGCAGGAGGGCTTTGCATAGCCCCTTGTCAATCGGGTTTGTAAGTTCATAGAGGCGTGATGTGGAGCTAGTGTGCCTAATGCAGAGGAAAGTCCCACATTGCCATTTGTGTAGTTCAGTAGTTGTTTATATTCTTGCAGAACAGGCTTGCAGCTGTCTCTTCGGAGACATCTGATAAAATTGGAACGATACAGAGAAGATTAGCATGGCCCCTGCGCAAGGATGACACGCACAAATCGAGAAATGGTCCAAATTTTTTTGGTACCTTGGTGAGATTGGTATCCGTCAACAACAATTTGTTTTTTTTTTTGGGGGAAGTTGCAATACAGGAGTATTTTGATTCCAATTTAAATCGCTCCTTTATTTTGCAGCAGATTGTGCTGCAGGAATCTCTGTGTCTGTCTGCCTGAGGAGAGCACTTGATCACCTCGTTCGTTGCTCGTGGGCATTAGCTGATAGCGCTATTTAGGAACTCAGCTGGTCTGTCGCAACTTCCCCAGAGTATTCCTTTATGTGCATTGCGGTGGCATCACTTGCAAATTTGCTACAGTACATTAACCACTGCCAGCGAATGCCCAACTTTTGCATCTCGCCAATGGCTTGTACCAGGCGACAGCAATGTAAAAATTTCTCTCTCAGCTCATTCTATGAGTGGCAATTCTTCTCCTCTTTACCCTTCTGTTTTATTGCAGCTCCAACCTGCAAAGACTTTCGCTGCTGTGGTGTGTCAGTTGTATTGCTGCCTCATTAGTCAAAAGTTAGAATATGACATTTATGTGTTAAAAGATTGCAATTGTTCCTTTGGTAAGCCGAACTGCTCAAATGAAGCTCTAACATGTGGATCTGTCATGTTTGCATGCTGTGAGAACTGCAGGAACAAGTAATGGTTATTATTTATTTTCCTGGTAACCTGCTTCATCGTTTCCGAGATGTTCCTTGTGCACAGTTGCTCTACAAACCCACCTTTTTGTTTGGTCAATGTGGTGTATGGAGCCCATCTTGGAAGGAAGTTATTTTGACTACAGTCCTATTTGAATACTAGCCAATGGGGCTCTGTTTTTATTTTGCTGGATGGATTCTCAACTATTGGCTCTCTGGGTATCTTGGAATTGAAATGAAACACCCAAGCAATTGAAACATCCCCCCAACTATTCAAGCCAGGATGCCAATGCCTCATGAATGTGAAGCTATGTTACTTGGTTTGAGATGTTTCTAGGTTTCAAACTTGGCCTTGTTTTTGCAAAATTATGTGTTTCTAAATGTCCCTAATCTTGTCCAAGTCTTGATTACCTGACATGTCTTGAGTTACGTGAATGCAAATATGGAATCAGTTAATACATTTTATGGTTCTCGGTGATGCAGTCTTGAAAAGGTAAACAAGAACTTGATCCTGACATCTTCCACACTGGTTCTTGGTTCTTAGTTCTTAGTGATGTAGGAAGAAGTTGGTGACTCAGCAATCTCCTGTCAGAAGGAGCTATTGGTACATTGCTCTTTAGTTTCTTTGGGGTAGCTAAGCTACTTGGTGGCCATTCGTGACGAGTTTGGTTATTGAGTCTTGATGATACTGTGATTAGCAAACCAACTGTTTTTAGTTTAACACACATAACTGCTGCTTGCAAATAACAATTTGAACAGGAATTGGCGCAAGGGCCGCGCGAACGCAGGCCCCGCTATCACAAATTATGACGTACGCTCTCCCACTTTGGGGAGACGTTAGGCAAGCGCACCTCACACAGTGCAATAGAGGCCACCTACCTAGGCCATGAGCCTTGTTGATCGCCCATTGACCCCGTCCAGGTAAGTATGTTTCTCCGTACTTGGTATGTTTCTTTTATATCGGCCTCTCTTTCCTTTCACTTGTTGTTCCACTGATGTGGGTGTGGAACCTAACCTCATAATAATTGTTGTAAACGTTTTATTGATTCCACTGTTAGTTATCTTTCTGGTGTATTCATTAGTACCTTTACTGGCTGAAAAACGATGATGGGCAAGCCCGGCTTCTTAGTTGTTCAAGGCATCGAGGTGTTTCATTTTAAGCTAATGTTTTGAAGGGCCAATCATGGAGGCTTGTGACAAGTCATTTTCCAAAAGATTGCCCTGGTTGTTGCTCTGAATTACCAACATCATGCAAAATCAGTTCACACAAACCTCACAAAAGCCATCAATGCCTTTGGTGCAAAAGTGTTGGCTCTGACGACAACTGGTGGCCTTCTACCTCTCGCTTGGGTGGAGAATGAGATGGCCTACTGTTAAATGGGAAGGTTTGACAGTTGGTTTGCTAATCAGCGGTCTACCCACTTTCACATGTTGCAGGGTGTCGTGGTGATTGTGGAGATTCATCTGCTTTTTGAAGGTTACCCACCTGCAGAATGGTGATCCATTTCAGTTGTTAGATACCCCCCCCGGTGTGGGGGCTGCATCCTTGTTACATAATGGATAGGTCTCCTGTCATAATTGTCTTTCTGTGAAGTTATGACGTATAAGAGCTTGGCTGCTGATCTTTCCATATCACGCCGGCAGTTGGTGGCAATATGTTTTCTGCTGCTACATGTTTCTTCCATTTCATATACTTTTTCTGCTTTAATAGAACTGGAATGATATACCTGCTCGAGGAGGACATCCACATAGTTACAGTTTTTGCTTATGTGTTTCTTATTTCTGTTTGCAAAGTTTGACTGAGGTCGTTTAGGTACTTTCCACCTCAGCCATTTTCTGTTTCTATATGCTGTCTGCAGATTTTACTTTCTGCTCTTGTCTGGTTGCATATTCTGATTTCCTTCGTGGATGGCATGCTATATCTTCAAGTTTTAACTGAACATTCTGTCATTCTAGTGTATTAAATATCAATTTCATCTCCCACACCAATAGGAAAAAGGCGAGGCTGAGACAACGAAGAAATAAACAGAGGTATGTGACACTGAACAAGGCATACCTTTCTCAGCTTTTTGGCTAATATCAAGTGCAGTATCTGTTGTTGTTAGTTTAATGTCTGATATCTGAAACAATGGTCATTGACTCACAATGCTTGGTGCACCCCACCAAACTATTACTAAGAATTGGTAACTGAACCAGTTGATTAAATACATAGACTTGGGTAACAATTTATAGTTCAGATGATACAGAGAGGATAAAATGAAATAGTTTCTCAGGAGCATCTATCTGTTGGTCGTAAGGTTGACTTCATTGGTTGGCTGTCAGGTGTCATGTTGGGGGGTTGTTGTTGGACTTCCTATTTTAGACTTTCTTGCCATATTTTGCACTTCACAAAAATGTGTGGCGCTATTTCTCCAATTAGTTCTATTTTGATTTGAGCATGCGATCACATCTTCTAACTACTATTTGTTTTAGTTATTTTGAATGTGAACGTACAGGAATCTCGATGAACATCAATTCAAAGTAAATAAGCAAAGAGAACCCTTCGCCAATGATTGCTTCTGAGAATGTGACTGAGTCATGGTGAAGAATCTCCTTGTAATTCATTAAGCAATGTGAGCAGTTCAGCACTTACATATAGTTTAACTTTGGGATCAATGCTCTAGTATTTTGCAAGAGCAATCGTGATTTGAGACTGATTAGTTTGAGTTCCACTTGCGTGATGGTTAGTGCTTTCGTCCAACTGATGGGAGGATTCTACAAAAATGGCAGATGTGCTGGGATATTCTGCTGACACCTTGGAGTTCGGACGTCTGATGCTACTTCAACTTGACACAGGTCAAGGAGCCAATGCTCTTCAGTTTGAAGCCACAGAAATCCCCAGTAGTCCACAAAGAGAGGAGTCTTCTGTTATTAATAAGGTGAGTACTTTGGCTGCATCATTGTTGTCACATTATATGCATCTCACTGTTTTTATTTTAACACACATAACTGCGGCTTGCAAATAAGTGGGTGCACAGACCTCCTAGATTAGTTTGCAAATTACAATATGGCACTGGTCTTTTTCCGAGTATAAGTTCATCAAATAACTTACTTCGAGGCATTCGTAAAGTTAATTTGTGTAGAGTACTTGTGCCTTTGATAGTTGTGGTCAAAATTGAAAGGAAGGGTCCTTGGCGCGAGAGGGGGTTTTAGGCGGGATGGCTTTCTCTAGCCCTTTCGTCAATCAGGTTTGGTACTTTTTGTAGAGGTGTGATGTGGACCTAATATGCTTTATTGTATAAGTAAGTCCGACATCATGATTTGTGAAACTCATTTCGTAGTTTTATTGCCGCAGAAGACAGTTATTGTTGTCTCTTCGGAGACATCTGATAAAATTGGAACGATACAGAGAAGATTAGCATGGCCCCTGCGCAAGGATGACACGCACAAATCGAGAAATGGTCCAAATTTTTTTGGTACCTTGGTGAGATTGGTATCCGTTAACAACAATGTTTTTTTTTTGGGGGGGGGGGAAGGGGGGGGAGTTGCAATACAGGAGTATTTTGATTCCAATTTAAATGGCTCCTTTATTTTGCAGCACAATGTGCTGCAGGAATCTCTGTCTCTGTCTGCCTGAAGAGAGCACTTGATCACCTCGTTCGTTGCTCGTGGGCATTAGCTGATAGCGCTATTTAGGAACTCAGCTGGTCTGTCGCAACTTCCCCGGAGTATTCCTTTATGTGCATTGCGGTGACATCACTTGCAAATTTGCTACAGTACATCAACCACCACTAGCGAATGCCCAACTTTTGCATCTCGTCAATGGCTTGTACCAGGCGACAGCAATGTAAAAGTTTCTCTCTCAGCTCATTCTATGAGTGGCAATTCTTCTCCTCTTTACCCTTCTGTTTTATTGCAGCTCCAACCTGCAAAGACTTTCGCTGCTGTGGTGTGTCAGTTGTATTGCTGCCTCATTAGTCAAAAACTTAGAATATCACATTTATGTGTTAAAAGGTTGTAATTGTTCCTTTGGTAAGCCGAACTGCTCAAATGAAGCTCTAACATGTGGATCTGTCATGTTTGCATGCTGTGAGAACTGCAGGAACAAGTAAGGGTTATTATTTATTTTCCAGGTAACCTGCTTCATCGTTTCCCAGATGTTCCTTGTGCACAGTTGCTCTACAAACCCACCTTTTTGTTTGGTCAATGTGGTGTATGGAGCCCATCTTGAAAGGAAGTTATTTTGACTACAGTCCTATTTGAATAGTAGCCAATGGGCTCTGTTTTTATTTTTGCTGGATGGATTCTCAACTAGTGGCTCTCTGGGTATTTTGGAATTGAAATGAAACACCCAAGCAATTGAAACATCCCCCCAACTATTCAAGCCAGGATGCCCATGCCTAAGGAATGTGAAGCTATGTTACTTGGTTTGAGATACGATTAATGCAAACAAGTGTATATGTAGGTTTCAAACTTGGCCTTGTTTTTGCAAAATTATGTGTTTCTAAATGTCCCTAATCTTGTCCAAGTCTTGATTACCTGACATGTCTTGAGTTACGCGAATGGAAATATGGAATCAGTTAATACATTTTATGCTTCTCTGTGATGCAGTCTTGAAAAGGTAAACAAGAACTTGATCCTGACATCTACCACACTGGTTCTTGGTTCTTAGTTCTTTGTGATGTAGGAAGAAGTTGGTGACTCAGGAAACTCATGTCAGAAGGAGCTATTGGTACATTACTCTTTAGTTTCTTTGGGGTAGCTAAGCTACTTGGTGGCCATTCGTGACGAGTTTGGTTATTGAGTCTTGATGATACTGTGATTAGACATCAAAAGTATGCCTTATCCAATCATGCTAACTACTAATGTGAGATTAGATTAATAGCATGCTAATAGGTGTGGGATCATTTTACGTGAAGGATGCTTCCGTAGATGTCCGGTGTAATGTGACTGAGAAGTGCAAAGCAATTCCAATACCGTTTTAGAGACATCTGATAAATTTGAAAGGTCAATTAATCTGTGCTGCCAGCTGCCACGTTGAAAAAAGCTAGAAACGTTATGCTGATTCGGCTTTTTTCATCCTGTTCAGGTTAGTATTTCTGTAGAAATTGGAATGATTACTATTTTTCTGAGCATCACCTCTTCATTTCCTCATCCCTGATGTTGAGTTTTCTTTACCGCGTGATCAGATGAAAGTTAAAAATTTGAACTGGAGTTGGTACAAGGGCCGCGTGAACGCAGGCCCCGCTATCACAAATTATGACGTACGCTCTCCCACTCTGGGGAGACGTTAGGCAGGCGCACCTCTCACAGTGCAATGGAGGCCACCTACCTAGGCGATGAGCCTTGTTGCTCGCCCATTGACCCCGTCCAGGTAAGTATGTTTCTCCATACTTGGTATGTTTCTTCTATATCGGCCTCTCCTTCCTTTCACTCATTGTTCCACTGATGTGGGTGTGGAACCTAACCTCATAATAATTGTTGTAAACGTTTTATTGATTCCAATGTTAGTTATCTTTCTGGTGTGTTCGTTAGTACCTTTACTGGCTGAAAAAAGATGATGAGCAAGCCCGGCTTCTTAATTGTTCAAGGCATCGAGGTGTTTCATTTTAAGCTAATGTTTTGAAGAGCCAATCATGGAGGTTTGTGACAAGTCATTTTCCAAAAGATTGCCCTGGTTGTTGCTCTGAATTACCAACATCATGCAAAATCAGTTCACACAAACCTCACAAAAGCCATCAATGCCTTTGGTGCAAAAGTGTTGGCTCTGACAACAACTGGTGGCCTCCTAACTCTCTCTTGGGTGGAGAATGAGATGGCCTACTGTTAAATGGGAAGGTTTGACAGTTGGTTTGCTAATCAGCGGTCTACACACTTTCACATGTTGCAGGGTGTCGTGATGATTGTGGAGATTCATCTGCTTTTCGAAGGTTACCCACCTGCAGAATGGTGATCCATTTCAGTTGTTAGATACCCCCCCCCCACCTGTGGGGGCTGCATCCTTGTTACATAATGGATAGGTCTTCTGTCATAATTGTCTTTCTGTGAAGTTATGACGTATAAGAGCTCGGCTGCTGATCTTTCCATATCACGCTGGCAGTTGGTGGCAATATGTTTTCTGCTGCTACATGTTTCTTCCATTTGATATACTTTTTCTGCTTTAATAGAACTGGAATGATATACCTGCTCGAGGAGGACATCCACATAGTTACAGTTTTTGCTTATGTGTTTCTTATTTCTGTTTGCAAAGTTTGACTGAGGTCGTTTAGGTACTTTCCACCTCAGCCATTTTCTGTTTCTATATGTTGTCTGCAGATTTTACTTTCTGCTCGTCTGGTTGGATATTCTGATTTTCTTCGTGGATGGCATGCTGTATCTTCAAGTTTTAACTGAAAATTCTGTCATTCTAGTGTATTAAATATCAATTTCATCTCCCACACCAACAGGAGAAAAGGCGAGGCTGAGACGATGAAGAAATAAACAGAGGTATGTGACACTGAACAATGCATACCTTTCTCAGCTTTTTGGCTAATATCAAGTGCAGTATCTGTTGTTATTAGTTTAATGTCTGATATCTGAAACATTGGTCATTGACTCACAATGCTTGGTGCACCCCACCAAACTATTCCTAAGAATTGGTAACTGAACCAGTTGATTAAATACATAGACTTGGGTAACAATTAAAAGTTCAGATGATACAGAGAGGATAAAATGAAATGGTTCTCAGAAGAGTTGTTAACTGATCTCTAGTAACTGTGTAGAGCGCTTTCTAGTCTTCACTGGTTTGCCTGTAGGGTTCTTTTGGGGATGATTTTAAGTATCACCTGGTGGAATGGGCCATTGTTAAGCAACCTTTCCCTAAAGGTGGCTTAGACATTAGAGACTTGATCACATTTAATGAAGCCCTTCTTGGTAAATGGTTGTGGAGGTTTATGAATGAGAACGACAAGCTTTGGAGAGGTATGATCAAGGCAAAATATGGGGCTGAGGGTCTCGATTGGATTCCAAGCAAGTATAATGGCTCTTACGGAGTAGGTCTTTGGAACTTTATTTCCAGAGGTTGGGATCGTTTCTTCTCTCACATCGTTTGCGGCATGCTGAGTTAGCATCCTTCCTTGTATATCCCCCCTTTTTAATATATATCATTTTTTTTTTCCTTATATACAAACAAAGGTGTTTCACCAGTTTGCCAAATGAATGATGGTACTTCACATTTAGCAATGTGAGCAATTTTTTTTTTTTTTTTGGGGGTTAGTACGTACAAATTTCTAGACAGGCTTGCTGATTTTAGTTTGTTATTTGCTTGCCGCATTTAAAGGGTATGTCGGCCTATGGATTCCATGGTGGTGGATCATGTTTCACACACTTGTAGTTCCATCTGATTCTGGACTGCAATGAGGTCAACAGTGTAACTTACTGCCTCAGGACAAAGCCTTTTACCAGCGGTGCACTTGTATTTGCGGTTATTAAGTTCCATTTCGATGTGGTGAGGAACCGTGGAAAGAACAATACTGTAGTATTCATGTTCGGAAATGCTAGATTCAACGGGATACAAAGGCAAAATTCCATTCATTGTGAATTCATGCTGCCGGGAAGCCTTGGATATTATTCAAGCACAACTTACGACCTTGTGATCTTCTCTCAGCCTTGAAACAGGTCAAGGAACCATTCCTTTAACCGCCTAATGCAGTTATGAACAGAAGTAATCTTTGATACTATCGAGGTAACACTTTTAACTGACCCTTCATGAAAATTACCACTGCTTTGCTAAATTTTGCTGAAAGGGAATTCATTAGCAATTTGCTGCTGTATTGTCGTTTTTCGATGTGACCTCAGTTGGCTTGTAGCAATTGCATCGTCGTCGAATAGCCGGGTTGGTACTTCCATTCTTCATTATCCAAGTCTTTGTAGTCTGAGTTTAACAGCCGAGGTAGAGGGAGCCAAACTGTCAAAGTGAGGTAGATCTGTTGCGATGGGATGGACTAATAGTAGCCTGAGAGTGTTTTTGCTTTGTGGTTAATTCATTGATCATCCGAGATATGCGTGCAAGTTATTTCAGAAACGATTTCCATACCTAGGCTTTATGATAATTGCTACCTACTTTATGTCTCCAGGGCTTTGAAGCATTTGATGAAATTGGAAGGCAGAGAAGATTGGCATGGTCCATGTGCAAGGATATGACATTCACAAGTTGAGAAATGGTCCAAATTTTTGCACAGATTTTTTTTCCCCTCTTGCAATTGGATTGCATCTGTAGGAAAATAAGAGTCGAAAACTCCCTCAACTTTATGCTGGTCTGCAATAGGATTGCATCAGAAACTCCCTTGTTTGACCTTAACCAGAGCAGTAGATTCCTCAAGACTTGATGCTTGAATCCTCAGCACTTTTCCTCCATGTTTGCTGCCCGTACTGGTTCTCCGATCATCTGAAGAAGCTTTGCTTCCTCGTTATGTGCTCGTGTATTAATGTAATAAACCTGACTACCTGAGTACTGTCTCTTAATCTCGTTCTCTGCTTTGAGCTAGCTGGTGGGATTGTGAACAGGCCCAGGAATTTGAGTGGGGCGAATTTCGGGTCAACGGGATGTTGGTTCAGATGAGCCGAATTGTTGGTTCGTCCAATAAGCTTGCCAATGAAATGCACAGTGGCCAATTACGCTGCAGAAGGTCAAAGCCTTTGTGATTGCCTCATTTGAGGTTTAGGTTGGATCAGCTTTTGGGTTACGTTGACTTGTTGAATTCGGGCTGGGCGCCCGTTTTAAGTATTGGAGTTTTTCACCATGTATAAAAGTTTTTGCTGCTTTCTGTCATTTGCGCATTCATAGCTGTGTAGTTTCCTATCTGGGTCATTTGTGAGCGAGTGTTTGGTAGCGGAGCTCTTAGCATCTGAGATTACCTTCGCCCCACATCGTTGGACTTAGGCGAGCGCACGAGCGGAGAAAAAAATAAAGGAAGGTTTTTGAGACTAAATAAAGCATACCTTTCTCGGCCTTTTGGCTAAGATCAAGTGTAGTATCTGTTCTTATCAGTTTAATATCTGATACGTGGGTCATTGACCCACAATGATATTAAATTCATTTTTTGAGGGGGAGGGTCCATCACAGCAGCTTGCTGCTCGGACCCTCAAGTGTCGCCATCACAGCAGCTTGCTGCTCGGACCCTCAAGTGTCGCCCATGCGTTGCACTACTGCATGGGCGTGGTGCACCCCACCAAATTAGTCCCAGATTTGTTTGATACTGCTGTTGCAAATGGTTCAACTAATGTGAACTGGAGGCATGCGGAACGATGGAAGTCTGCTTTGTGAGTGGTCTTTGTGCCACTATTTGTGACGCCTAAGATAGCAGTTAGGTTCTAGGACCTCACCGAGCAACTTAAGATGGTTGTCTTGTCATGTCAGTTTATTTTATGTGAATTAGATTTCTTGGCCTATTGCTGGTAATAGTCTTTAAGACTGTGCTTTACGTTGTACAGCAGGGATAAGTATCTCGAGACTGGAATCTTCTGCATAAATGGAGCAATACAGGGCCAACTGATCCCTCACTGTAGCCTAGGTGTCCCATGTATACTCTTCGGCTTGACACTTGGGAGTCAGTCAATTGGAATCATCTTTGACTTGCCCTGTTTGCTTCCAGTGTAGGGCTGTCTGCATCCATATCTCTCGCACCCCTCATAGAAACACAGTACACTGACGGAGTCTGCACTAAGTGCTCTTTTAGACCATTTCCAACGGTTGGCTCGCGAGCCAAAAAGGACCTCGGTTTACGTGCGAGCCGCCCGTGGCCGGGCAACGGATGGCTCGCGCCTCACGGCTCTCGAGCAGGCTTGCCCTGGTGAGCCGCTCGCCAGCCAGCTCAGGCAGTGCAACCGAGGTGTGAATGGTGAAGAGAGAGAATCGAGGGGGTGAGATGTGTTGATGATGGCAAAAACAAACGGCTGAGATTCGATCAAACAAGGGGATGAACATCTAGGATTCTTCCTACAACAATCCATAAAATTCAAGTTGAACTCTGGGATTTCCTGTTTTCCCCAGCGTCGATGAGACAGAAAGCAAGAATGGAGGAGAGAGAATGAGAAATGGAGGAGAGAGAACAAAGCTAGAAATAAGGGTGGATGACTATTGGTTTTTCCTTGTTTTCTTTTTGATTCAAGTTTGATTTTTCTTTTTTTTTTGAGCAAAAAATATTTTGAGTTGGATAATTGTACTTATATTATTTTTCACAAAAATAATTAAGCTAAATACAAATCATAACATAAAAACTAAACCAATTAAATATGATTAGTGTAGGATTCATATGTATTATTTTATTTGGTGAGTCAAAATGGTGAGTCTTGCATGGGAGAGGTGGAAGATTGTGAGCCAAAAAGTTGGCTCACAAGCTGATTTGGCAGAGATAGGCCCCCACTGGTGAGCCAAAAAATTGGCTCACCATTGGGGATGCTCGTAGTTTCTCAGGAGCATCTATATGTTGGTTGTTAGGTTGACTTCATTGGTTGGCTGTCAGGTGTCATGTTGGGGGGTTGTTGTTGGACTTCCTATTTTAGACTTTCTTGCCATATTTTGCACTTCACAAAAATGTGTGGCGCTATTTCTCCAATTAGTTCTATTTTGATTTGAGCATGCGATCACATCTTCTAACTACTATTTGTTTTAGTTATTTTGAATGTGAACGTTCAGGAATCTCGATGAACATCAATTCAAAGTAAATAAGCAAAGAGAACCCTTCGCCAATGATTGCTTCTGAGAATGTGACCGAGTCATGGTGAAGAATCTCCTTGTAATTCATTAAGCAATGTGAGCAGTTCAGCACTTACATATAGTTTAACTTTGGGATCAATGCTCTAGTATTTTGCAAGAGCAATCCTGATTTGAGACTGATTAGTTTGAGTTCTACTTGCGTGATGGTTAGTGCTTTCGTCCAACTGATGGGAGGATTCTACAAAAATGGCAGATGTGCTGGGATATTCTGCTGACACCTTGGAGTTCGGACGTCTGATGCTACTTCAACTTGACACAGGTCAAGGAGCCAATGCTCTGGAGTTTGAAGCCACAGAAATCCCCAGTAGTCCACAAAGGGAGGAGTCTTCTGCTATTAATAAGGTGAGTACTTTGGCTGCATCATTGTTGTCACATTATATGCATCTCACTGTTTTTATTTTAACACACATAACTGCGGCTTGCAAATAAGTGGGTGCACAGACCTCCTAGATTAGTTTGCAAATTACAATATGGCACTGGTCTTTTTCCGAGTATAAGTTCATCAAATAACTTACTTCGAGGCATTCGTAAAGTTAATTTGTGTAGAGTACTTGTGCCTTTGATAGTTGTGGTCAAAATTGAAAGGAAGGGTCCTTGGCGCGAGAGGGGGTTTTAGGCGGGATGGCTTTCTCTAGCCCTTTCGTCAATCAGGTTTGGTACTTTTTGCAGAGGTGTGATGTGGACCTAATATGCTTTATTGTATAAGTAAGTCCGACATCATTATTTGTGAAACTCATTTCGTAGTTTTATTGCCGCAGAAGATGGTTTTTGTTGTCTCTTCGGAGACATCTGATAAAATTGGAACGATATAGAGAAGATTAGCATGAACCCTGCGCAAGGATGACACGCACAAATCGAGAAATGGTCCAAATGTTTTTTTATTATTTTTTGTACTTTAGTGAGTTTGGTATCTGTCAATGACATTTTTTTTTTTGAAAACATTGCGGTACAGTAATAGTTTGGTTTCAATTCAAATGGTTCTTTTATTTTGCAGCTAATTGTTCTGCAGGAATCTGTCTCTGTCCGCCTGAGGATAGCACGTGATCATCCCATTCTTTTCTCGTGGGCATAGCTGATAGCGCAATTTGAAAACTCGGTCTATCCCAACTTCCGTTTGAGCGTTCCTTATGTGCATAAGTGCATTGTGCGGCACTGCTTGCAAATTTACTACAGTGTACGCTAACTACTACCAGTAAACGCACAGCTTTTCCACCTCGTCACTGGCTTGTACTAGGTGACAGCGATGTAAGAATTTCTCCCAGAGATCATCTATTACTGGCAAATCTTCTCCGGTTTTACCCTTCTGTTTTATTGCAGCTCATGGACCTCCCAAAAGTCATTGAAGCCTTTGCTCGAAGGGCTACAAATTGGCTCCATGTGTGGATCTTCCATCCCTTTGTTGAGTGCAAATAAGGGACGGATCAAATGTCCTAGCTGTTACATACCTTCAAAGACTTCCGTTTCTGTGGTATGTCTGTTGGATTGCCACCTCATTAGTCAAAATCTGATGACTTAAGAGTATGACATTTATGTAGTAAAAGGTGGCATTTGTCCGTTCTATGATTTGTTTCGTCAATGTGGCATATGGAACCCATCTTGAAAGGAACCATTTTGACTGCAGTTGTATTTGAATACTAGCTAGCGGGTTCTGTATCTATTGTTGAGGGATGGATTCTCAATTGTTGGTTCTCTGGGGTTATTGAAATTGAAATGAAACAACAAAACCATTGAAATGTCTCCGTTGTTCAAGCCAGCATGCTAATGCCACTGAATGTGAAGATATGCAACGTGGATTCAGCCACAATTTTTGTGAAACAGTATATATCTAGGTTTCAAACTTGTGCCTTCTTTTTTCAAAAACTATGTCTAAGTGTCCCTAGACTTGTCCAAGTCTTGATTGCCTGACACGTGTATTAGTTACATGAATGCAACTATGGAATCAGTTAATATACTTTATTTTACTTCTGTGATGCACAGTCTTGAAAAGGTAAATCTGTAATCACTGGTTGTTATCAATGTAGGAAGAAGTAGGTGGCACAACATTGTCCTGTCAGAAGAAGCTATTGGTACATTACTGTATAGTTTCTTTGGGAGATTAGCGAAGTAGACTAGGCAATTCACGGTGAGTTTGGCTACTGAGTCTTGATGGTGGGTGTAGACATCAAGAGTTCTGTGACGCTTTATCCAATTATGTTAACTACTAATGTGTGGTTAGATCAGTCACACGCTAATTGGTCTGGGATCATTTACATTCAGGATACTTCGGCAGAGGTCCTGTGTAGTGAGACTGAGATGTGCACAGCAATTCCTACGCCATTTTAGAGTCATCTGATAAATTTGAAATCCCAATGAATCTGTGCAATGTACCTATGCTGGTAGAGACTGCTTGTTTACATCAAGAGTCAAGAGAATTCATTTTTGCCTGTGTATTTATGTTGGATTTTTGTATAACTCAGACATCTCTCTTGGAAGGGGCTGACGTTTCATGACATTGGAATCTCATCAATTCTACTTTGGTGGGATTCATACTGGCTGGTTTTTGCTTGTTGATCTGACTCTGCCATCTTCTGCGATTTCCTAGGCCATAGTTCAGAGGGTTCCCCTTCGAGCATGTTGGTTGATGAGCTAAACTTTGATGAAGCCCTCAGATCTGATAGTTCTGCCACCAGCCAGGTTGAAAAGTTCTAGAAAGGTAGGCGTCTTGTGGCTTTTTCCTCCATTCCAAAATTCATGTTGCCGTAGGCATTGGAATGATTAATAATTTTCTGGTCACCTTTTGTCTCTTCATCACTTCTGATGTTGAATTTTCTTTGCTGCATGATCAGATGACGGAATTAGACCTAGAATTGGAACAGGGGCCGCGCGAACGCAGGCCCCCACTGCAACAAATTATGACATACACTCTCCCACTTTGGGGAGACGTTAGGCAGGCACCCCTCCCAAAGTGCGATGGAGGCCACCTACCCAGGCCATGAGTCTTCTTCATCACCCATTGACCCCATCCAGTTAAGTATGTTTCTCCATACTTGGCATGTTTCTTTTATAGCGGCCTGTCTTTCCTTCTGCTTGTTATTCCACTGATGGGGTCTGGAACCTAACCTCATAAGAATGCTTGTAAACATTTCATAGATTCAAATGTTCGTCAATTCTTGACGGTGTTTTCTTTGGTGTCTTTTGGTGGCTGAAAAAAGAAACAATCCTGAGGAACCCTGGTTTCTTCATTCATTGTTCAAGCCATCAAGGTTTTTCATCTTAAGCTAAATTTGAAATTGGTTAGTTAAAGCTATGAGGCGAATTTCTTCTATTACATGGGGCCAAATTTTGTTTGAAATTAGTGTATCTTGATGGATTTGGGCAGAGCTTTGAGGGTTTATAGAGTTTGATGGATTTTGAAATCACTTATAAGAATGAAGAAAAAAAAGTACTAGAAGAGTATTGTACTGTTGCATTTTTCGTTCTTCTACGTTACCTGAACTTGGTCACAAAGTGCCTACTACCTGGCACGACTCATGTCCAGGAGTCCTTTAGTATCTGCCATGATGTATACCTCCCTCCAAGCTTTGGCTGGTCATTCGGTCATTCTAGGGTATTTAATATCAATTTCGTCTCCCACACAGACGGGGCGAAAAGGCGAGGCTGAGATGACGAAGAAATAAATAGAGGTAGGTGAGACTAAACAAAGCATACCTTTCTCGGCCTTTTGGCTAAGATCAAGTGTAGTATCTGTTCTTATCAGTTTAATATCTGATATGTGGGTCATTGACCTACAATGATATTAAATTAATTTTTTGAGGGGGAGGGTCCATCACGGCAGCTAGCTGCTGGGACCATCTAGCGTCGCCCATGTGTTGCACTATTGCATGTGCCTGGCACACCCCACCAAATCATTGTCAAGAGTTGGTAACTGGAACCAGTTGAGTAAATCATTAGAATTAGATGATTTATAGTTAAAGTGATAGAGAGAGGATGTGAGCCGAGTTATTCGAAAGAGGGAATTAGATGGGCTTTTGTTATTTGTTTGTCTTATCTACAGGGTAAGGGCACTGCAATGAAGTTGACTATGTGGCTCACTGTCTATGGACAAGCAGTCTAGAAAGGCAAGTCCTTTTACCAGTGGAATGCTTGTGTCTGCAGTTATTAAGTTCTATTTCCATGTGGTTGGGGATCATGGAATTAACAATACTGCAGCATTCAAGTTCAGAAATGCTAGATTGAATAGGGTACAGGGCAAAATTCCATTGATAGCATCTGGGATATTGTTGTTGCACAGTTTATGACCTTGTGATCTCGCCTCAGCCTTGAAGCGTCTCCCATGCGTTGCACTATTGCATGGCGTGGCGCACCTCACCAAATTACTTCAAGATTTGCTCGATACTCTGCCGTTGCAAATGGTTCAACCGCGCAAGCTGGAGGCATGCATGGTGGAATCCGTAGCATAGGTATATTGGCTAACTGATTAGCGGTTGACTGCAGAATTGAAGGGCTCTTTAGTAAGTCACAGGACAGAAACGGTGGAAGTTTACTAGGTGAGCGGTCTTTTTATCACTATTTGTGACTACTTAAGGTAGCAGATTGTTAGTTCCAGGGATCGAACCGACCCAATCATTAGCTAGGCAGGCCGTGATGTACTTTGATCTCTTGTTTGGGGGGGGGGGTAGATGTTGAGTAAGTATGGTCTCACACAACAATGAAATTGCAGAAACGGATTTTTAGTCTCACGTGCTGTCAATCCCAAGGGCAAAAGGAATTCGACAGGAGTATTTGATGTTGATGTACTGCTCCGTGTTAACATATTCACATTGTCACTCTCCATTTTCTGGGCATAAATATTCCTACAGTTGGCGCATCTGCTCTACAAGCCGACTCGTACTACCATACTAACTGAATCAATGACTATTAATGATTCCATAATCGAGTCAGCCGCATAGTGGTTCGAAATTCGAGGAAGGTTATGCAAACCTTCATTTGAAATTATGTGCTAGAAAACAACATATGACTTGAAGGACATGATCTGTTGTGGATTCTTATGTCCATCATTCTCTAATCTAATTTAATGATGCTCTATTCCATTCGAACCCACATTTTTTGTTGTGTTGTAATGGAAATAGTACATGATGGAGCTCAAGTAGAAGGCATTGATTCATTTCTTGGGGGGGAGGGTCTAGGATTGGTGTCAATCAATAAGTTAGAATAGCTTTGTTAGTATTTCTTTAACAGAGATATTGGTACCAAGTTTCAAATCTTAGAGGAAATTTTGTTGGGATTGATAAGACCTTTTGGATAAAAATTTTATATATTGGGTGGGAAACCTCCCTTTTTGAATAAGGTTGGAAACGCCTTATTTTTGAACCTTTTTCAAGATCTTAGATGTGGTCAAACATACTAGTTCGTAGAAGGACTTTGTCCCCTGTTGGTTATGTTCACTTCGTCTATATAAAATTAATTGTATGGTTCAGGATTGTAGAAGATTCTTGACATTTAAAAGGAGAAATGGACTTTTGTCTGCAGGGGAATTCACAATCTATATAACTAAGACCTGATTGTAAATATTGAGATGAATGAACACTGTTATTATGTTGGAGGCGTATAAATAGGATAGGATCAAGTGTAGTATTTGTTGTCGGTTTAACACTGAAATTAGTGAGATGAGCTATGTTAGTGATGAACACTATTCAAAAGTAGCTTGTGGGGTTTTTGATTATTGTGTGTTTTGCATTCCTCTGCTGCGATCTGCATTGTTCACCCTAGGAAATCTGATATTAGTTCTCCTCAACATATTTTAGGTCTAGAATTCTGCATCATCCTTGCACACCCCAAGCAAATCCCGACATTAGTTTTCCTCAACATATTTCTCCAAGCAATATGAGTAGTTCAGCACTTACGTACACTTCAATTTTTCTATACTCTGGTATTTTATGGCAGCAATCCTTATTTGTGATTGATCAGTCTGGGTTCTGCTTGCATGATGGCTTGTGTTTCATCCAGAGTATTCTGCAAAAATGGCAGATGTGGTGGGATATCCTGCAGACTCATTGGACTTTAGACCCCTGGTGTTATTTTCACCTTGATACAGATCAAGGAGCTAGTCCTCCAGAGTTTGAACTTTGAAGCCACAGATCCAGCGCGGTTCAGAAAGACAGGCATCTTTTGTTACTAAGAAGGTGAATGAGACTCTCTTTACTGCTGGGGGAGCTGCACTGTGCTGAGATTGAGACAGAGAAAATAACAAAAGAAAAGAAAAGCCAGAAGACCCTTTTACTCTGCATTCTTTGGTCTTGCGTTAGAAATAGCTATGTTGTCGCCACACCCTTGATCCTCTTCCCGATTTTTTGTTTAGCCTTTTGTTTTTTTGGGTGTCTCATATGTAATACATACTTGCATTTACGTTTGCTAGACTAAACATCAAGGAAGACATCTGAGTGTATTGGTGGCCCTCGCCTTAGCACACATGAGCGTATGCATAATAGCAGTTGAATGGGCTTGACATAACTATTGTTGATTGTTCTCTCTGTTTTTGCAATCGGTTCCATACTTATTATTTGCAAAAAATGAACTATAGTTAGGTAATTTTTCTTGAAATAAAACCTATTTGGTATGCATATAAATGCATCACATTTTTTCCCACCTCATCGTGTTCTTTGGACCATCTCAGTCCTTGGTTCAATGAGAATTATGAGGAGAGATGGCATACTACAGATAGCACCTTTGTTGATTGATAACTTTCTATTTTTATAGATGTACGGGGAGATGTGGTATGCTGAACTACTTTGATGCTTCATAATTCATATTGACATGCTTAGGATTATGCTGCTTAAACTCTGCTTCATTTTAAGAAGATTGGACTAAAAATCTGAAATCATATTCTATCATCCTTATTCTGAGGTTTTGTTAGGCTTGCTAACTATAATATAGATAATGCAGCGACATTTTTTATATGAAGTAAAATTTTGTATGTTTTAGTTTGGCCCAAGTGTCCAAATCCATGGCATTGTTTAGTACTTGACATAGGTGATTGATTGTGAAATTAAGAATAAAAATAACATAGATTTGCTTACAGGATTGATTTGCCCATAGGATTTCTTGATGTATGCTTTAGCTTGCTACTGGGATTCTCAAGCGTCTCATTTGTCGCGCTACTGCCTGAGCTGGCACCCTTCAAGGTGATTACCGGAACTACAGTTGAACAAATAACCAGACTAAGGTAACAGTTTATAGTTTATTGATATAGAGAATATAAATTGGAACGATCAGAAGAAAATATTCGTTTCTAGTAATTCAGCGAAGCGCTTGTTTGTTTTTCAGTGGTTTGCTAAATCAGTTAAAGAAGTGTTTTGTAGCAAGGCGTTTATCGTCTTGCTACTGCACTTTAGGCTTACAGTTTAGTTGTCCAATCAATTATCGCACAACAATATGACTCATGGTGACTCTGCTTGTTTGATAGCTTTGTTTTTTCTACAAGGCTCGGCTCGTATATTGGCCTACAGTCTGGATGCTATTGGATCGAGTCTGGCATGTAGGGGTGTTCATGGTTCGGGTATCCGAACCAAAGGAGATTTCGGTTCGGGTACCCGAAATTTCGGGTCGGCAAAATGGTGAACCGTATCCGAACCGAGACTTTCGGGTACCCGAAAATTTCGGTTCGGATTTTTGGTTACCCAATAACCCATTTTTTCTAAAATATTTTTTACTACTTTGCCTAATAATTTTGTTGTGCCCATAATATAATTATTTCTATTTATGCTATAAAAAGTTGTTGTATTGAGCCAAGTTGCACTTTAAATTATTACACAATATGACAATATAATCGGATATCTTATCACCATTCACATTTCAATTAATCTGCACTTCCATAAGGCATAAGCTTGTTAACATCATATTTATGCCCAACAAATTCAAATAAAATAATGCAACGAAGTCAAAGTACTTGTCTTCTTCGGATTTCTGAATACTTGACTTACAAAGTCTTTAGGGAATGGACGATATAAAAAAAAGTTTTGAAAAAGTTTTAAAAAAAGTTTCGGGTTTTCGGGTACCCGAATCTTCAAAATGCTCGAACCGTACCCGAATCAATAACCGACAAAAAATATTGGTTCGGGTACTCGAACCAAAATTTTCAAATATTTCGGTTCGGATACCCGAGATTTCGGATCGGGTAGCGGGTTTTCGGTTCGGGTTATTGGTTACGGATATTTTTGAACACCCCTACTGGCATGCATGTAGTCCTATCTGATGCTGAATTGCAATGGGGACAATTGTGTAACTCACTGTCTCGAGACATGTAGTCTAGATGACAAGTCCTTTTACCAGTGTTGTTGCTAGGATACTCCAATTCATTTAACTGATGATGCTGGGATATTGTTGAAGCACGAGCTGTGACATAATGATCTTATGTCATCCTTGGTGCATATCAAAGAGCCAGTACTCTGAATGCCTGATGCTGTTTCAGAAGAAAGTAGCCCTTTGACACTAGCAAGGCAACCCTTTTCTCTGACTCTCCATGAAACAACCATTGTTTTGGTAAATTTTGCAAAAGGGAATTCATTAGCAATTTGTTGATATAATATCATTTTTCAATACGAATTCTTCAGTTGGCTTACAGGGAGGCATCCCTCTTTGGATGGTGGGGTTGGTGCTTCTGTCCTTCATTGTGGAGGTTTTGGTAGTCTCAGTGTAACAGGTGAGGGAGATAGGGTCAAAGTGAGGTAGATCTGTTGAGATGGGATGGGCTAATAATAGCTTGGGATAGGCACATGTTAAAGAGGTATAATTAGGCTTGAATCAAGTGTAAGTACCTTTTGCCAGCTTAAACTAACATCAATGAGATGTGCCTAAATAAGCCAAGCCCAATTGATTGCGAGACCAAATAGCCCAGTCTAATTTTGCTAATCTTACATAATCATGCATCAACCTAACTTTGACTAAGCCTGCTAACTTCACGCAAACACGTGATAAATCAAGGAAATTTTGTCCTTAAGAAAATTTTGTCCTCGAAATTCTGAAGTGTATGGTACAATAAAACACGAGACACATGTACACATGACACAAACTCAAAACTTTACTCTGTAATTAACTATAACTTTCAAAGAGGAAAAAAAAAAGTTTATAGTATCCAGTCTTCTCCTCGCCAAACCTCTTTAAGTATCCACCCACTATATTGAAGGTGCGGAGAGCTAACTGCATAGAAGGTGAGGGGCAGATGAGTTAGCAGGGATAATCATATCAAAACTTGTTTTAAAACGAACATAAACTTTCAATCTTATATATAAGATAAGTTGGCACCTAATGGCTTTTCACATGTGACAATCAATGGAGCAATCAAAGGCATTCCATTATAGTAAGACTAAATCAATGTCATTCCAAAGCATGAAGAAATCGAAACGTTTTGAAATCACATCAATAAACCAGGGAGCGTTCATGTCGCAGTATGACATTACATAGCATCACACCTGTATCAACACTCATATAGCATCCAAGGTTGTAATGACATTACATATAATATCAATTCAGCACTACGAAGACCAAGAATAAAAAGCAACATCAACCAATTTTAAAAGAGTATGCCGAGTAAATTACTGGGGATTGGATGACAAATGAAATTATCAATTAACAAGTAAGTAGACAACCCGGGAACAATGATATAATAGAAGTGCAGGCCGATTGGCAGAGGAGGTTCATCACGTCTATTGAACACAAGTAATTTAAAAAGGCTAAGGAAGTTTTTTCTTGGTCCAGATAGATTTGGTGCACTGTCTGTATATTTAGCAATGCAATTACATAGTCTGGACACTATTCCCTGTAATATTAGACCAGAGATTGGTTATTTCGAATTAGGATAGCAACTGAGGAGGCGTGCCGTTTCCTAGAGCAAAGAGAAAATTCGAGCATCCAATTTTCATTTGTGGTGTTTAAACGTTAGTTGCTCAATCAGTAAGATACAAGATATAACATGGCAAGAGCATGGCATGGGCTAGGTTGGTGCTTCCATCCTTCACTGTTCAAGTGTTGGCAATCTCAATGTAACAAGTTAAGGGGAGATGATCAAAGTGAGGTTCAGATGTCGAGTGGGCGTTCAAGACAACACTTGAAGCATAGGATGAATAATTTAGAATGAGCTCGTGTTGAGACGATATAAATAGGCTTGAATCAAGTGTGGTATCTATTTAACATTCCTTTCCCAATGTCCCAAGGCCATCCGACTTGGCCCAAACCCAACCCACATGACACTGACTCTCTCTCTCTCTCTGTGTTTCGCGGCTTTTTAACATTCCTTTCCCTCCCGGCCTTTCTATCTCCTCCCCAAAATCTAGTTATCCTTTCCAAAATACAACAGAGCTGAAGGCTGTCACTATCAGTGTCAGGCTTTGTCAGTTCTACGAAAATGGCGATCTCTCGCCTTTTTCTTTTTCCTCTCTCTCATATTTTTCAAGAATTCTACGAAAACATGACGATTTCGCGGCTTACTACTGAGTCAGGGGAGACTGCAAAATCATTTGCTTCTTCTGGTGAATGCTTCAACGTTTTTTCTTTCCTGCTTTTGAACTCTGTTTCGATCCTTTGCATTTTCCCGTTATTTAGCTTTCTCAGAGTTTCATGCTTCATTTTATGGTTAGATTACCATTCTATGGAACATGATCGGCGTGTTGTAGGTTACGATTCCTCACGTATGGATTATGTGTATGTATTGTTGCTGTAGAAATTCAATTTTGCAAACTCCGTGATGATTTGTGGGTGACTGATTGCTCAAGCTTCCATTTAGGGCTTATTGTCAGGAAGACATGGTCCAAAAGTTTGGGTAAATCAAGGATTCTGGATTTTTCTATGTTAAAAATGGTCGATGATGCACAAGGATTTTGCTGCAAATTTCTCAATGGAGAAAGATAAGCGCAGTTGGATGGGTTTTATTATTATTTTTTCTTTTTTTTTTTGTGAATAAGATTTTTTGGCCTATTGCTGGTGCAGAGTCTTAAGACTGTTCTTTAGGTTGTATTTCTGCAGGTTCACATGTTGCAAAGCGGGGGAAGCATCTCAGGATTGAAATCTTTTGCATAAATGAGGCAATAGACAGCCAGATGATTCCTCGCTGTAGCCTTAGATGCCCCATATTTGCTCTGTGATAATTTACTCCTACACTTGACACCTGGCAGTCAGTCTATTGGAATCATCTTTGACTTGCCTTCTTTGTTTCCAGGGTAAGTCTGTCTGCATCTATATCTCCCACACCCTTCGTAGACGGGTTCTGCACTGAGTGCTCTTCTTTTAGTTACTCAAAAGCATCTATCTCTCGGTCGTAAGGTTGGCTACGTCGGTGACTGTCAAGTGTCACATTGAGTGTTTGTTGTTGGACTTTCGATTTGAGACTTTGTTGCCATACTTTATCTCCTGTTAGTTATATTTTGATTTGAACATGCGATCACATCTTCTACAGTTTAGTTTCTTTTAGTTATTTTAAATGCGAATGCTCAAGAACTCTCAATGAACATCAATCGCATTGTAAGTGAGCAAAGAGGAACCTTCTGAGGATGTGAATTAAGTCATGGCTCCTTGTATTTCTCTAAGCTATCTGAGTACTTCAGCACTTGTATACTTCAACTTTGTGATCAATACTCTAGTATTCAGCAACAGCAATCCTTCTTTGAGACTGATTAGTTTGAGTTCTGCTTGTGTGATGGTTAGTGCTTTTGTCCAACTTATGAGAGCATCCTACAAATGTGGCAGAAGATGTGGTGCGGTGTTCTGCGGACATGATAGAGTTCAGACCTATGGTGCTATTTTCACCTCGAGACAGGTCAAGGAGCCAATCCTCCGGAGTTTGAAGCCACAGAAATCCCCAGCGGTCCAGGAAGACAGGAGTGGTTTGTTACTAATAAGGTGAATACTTTTGCTGCGTCATTGTTGTCATGTTATATGCATCTTACTTACTGTTTTTAGTTTAACACACATAACTGCTGCTTGCAAATAACGGTTGCATAGAACTCCTAGATTATTTTACAAATCATGGTATGTGACGGTTTTTTCCCCGGTATAAGTTCATCAAATAACTTACAACGAGTTTGTGAAATTAATTGGTGTGCAGTACTTCCACCCTTGTTAATTGTGGTTCAAATTGAAGGGTACTTTGGTGGGAGAGGGGATTTTCAGGCAGGAGGGCTTTGCATAGCCCCTTGTCAATCGGGTTTGTAAGTTCATAGAGGCGTGATGTGGAGCTAGTGTGCCTAATGCAGAGGAAAGTCCCACATTGCCATTTGTGTAGTTCAGTAGTTGTTTATATTCTTGCAGAACAGGCTTGCAGCTGTCTCTTCGGAGACATCTGATAAAATTGGAACGATACAGAGAAGATTAGCATGGCCCCTGCGCAAGGATGACACGCACAAATCGAGAAATGGTCCAAATTTTTTTGGTACCTTGGTGAGATTGGTATCCGTCAACAACAATTTGTTTTTTTTTTGGGGGGAAGTTGCAATACAGGAGTATTTTGATTCCAATTTAAATCGCTCCTTTATTTTGCAGCAGATTGTGCTGCAGGAATCTCTGTGTCTGTCTGCCTGAGGAGAGCACTTGATCACCTCGTTCGTTGCTCGTGGGCATTAGCTGATAGCGCTATTTAGGAACTCAGCTGGTCTGTCGCAACTTCCCCAGAGTATTCCTTTATGTGCATTGCGGTGGCATCACTTGCAAATTTGCTACAGTACATTAACCACTGCCAGCGAATGCCCAACTTTTGCATCTCGCCAATGGCTTGTACCAGGCGACAGCAATGTAAAAATTTCTCTCTCAGCTCATTCTATGAGTGGCAATTCTTCTCCTCTTTACCCTTCTGTTTTATTGCAGCTCCAACCTGCAAAGACTTTCGCTGCTGTGGTGTGTCAGTTGTATTGCTGCCTCATTAGTCAAAAGTTAGAATATGACATTTATGTGTTAAAAGATTGCAATTGTTCCTTTGGTAAGCCGAACTGCTCAAATGAAGCTCTAACATGTGGATCTGTCATGTTTGCATGCTGTGAGAACTGCAGGAACAAGTAATGGTTATTATTTATTTTCCTGGTAACCTGCTTCATCGTTTCCGAGATGTTCCTTGTGCACAGTTGCTCTACAAACCCACCTTTTTGTTTGGTCAATGTGGTGTATGGAGCCCATCTTGGAAGGAAGTTATTTTGACTACAGTCCTATTTGAATACTAGCCAATGGGGCTCTGTTTTTATTTTGCTGGATGGATTCTCAACTATTGGCTCTCTGGGTATCTTGGAATTGAAATGAAACACCCAAGCAATTGAAACATCCCCCCAACTATTCAAGCCAGGATGCCAATGCCTCATGAATGTGAAGCTATGTTACTTGGTTTGAGATGTTTCTAGGTTTCAAACTTGGCCTTGTTTTTGCAAAATTATGTGTTTCTAAATGTCCCTAATCTTGTCCAAGTCTTGATTACCTGACATGTCTTGAGTTACGTGAATGCAAATATGGAATCAGTTAATACATTTTATGGTTCTCGGTGATGCAGTCTTGAAAAGGTAAACAAGAACTTGATCCTGACATCTTCCACACTGGTTCTTGGTTCTTAGTTCTTAGTGATGTAGGAAGAAGTTGGTGACTCAGCAATCTCCTGTCAGAAGGAGCTATTGGTACATTGCTCTTTAGTTTCTTTGGGGTAGCTAAGCTACTTGGTGGCCATTCGTGACGAGTTTGGTTATTGAGTCTTGATGATACTGTGATTAGCAAACCAACTGTTTTTAGTTTAACACACATAACTGCTGCTTGCAAATAACAATTTGAACAGGAATTGGCGCAAGGGCCGCGCGAACGCAGGCCCCGCTATCACAAATTATGACGTACGCTCTCCCACTTTGGGGAGACGTTAGGCAAGCGCACCTCACACAGTGCAATAGAGGCCACCTACCTAGGCCATGAGCCTTGTTGATCGCCCATTGACCCCGTCCAGGTAAGTATGTTTCTCCGTACTTGGTATGTTTCTTTTATATCGGCCTCTCTTTCCTTTCACTTGTTGTTCCACTGATGTGGGTGTGGAACCTAACCTCATAATAATTGTTGTAAACGTTTTATTGATTCCACTGTTAGTTATCTTTCTGGTGTATTCATTAGTACCTTTACTGGCTGAAAAACGATGATGGGCAAGCCCGGCTTCTTAGTTGTTCAAGGCATCGAGGTGTTTCATTTTAAGCTAATGTTTTGAAGGGCCAATCATGGAGGCTTGTGACAAGTCATTTTCCAAAAGATTGCCCTGGTTGTTGCTCTGAATTACCAACATCATGCAAAATCAGTTCACACAAACCTCACAAAAGCCATCAATGCCTTTGGTGCAAAAGTGTTGGCTCTGACGACAACTGGTGGCCTTCTACCTCTCGCTTGGGTGGAGAATGAGATGGCCTACTGTTAAATGGGAAGGTTTGACAGTTGGTTTGCTAATCAGCGGTCTACCCACTTTCACATGTTGCAGGGTGTCGTGGTGATTGTGGAGATTCATCTGCTTTTTGAAGGTTACCCACCTGCAGAATGGTGATCCATTTCAGTTGTTAGATACCCCCCCCGGTGTGGGGGCTGCATCCTTGTTACATAATGGATAGGTCTCCTGTCATAATTGTCTTTCTGTGAAGTTATGACGTATAAGAGCTTGGCTGCTGATCTTTCCATATCACGCCGGCAGTTGGTGGCAATATGTTTTCTGCTGCTACATGTTTCTTCCATTTCATATACTTTTTCTGCTTTAATAGAACTGGAATGATATACCTGCTCGAGGAGGACATCCACATAGTTACAGTTTTTGCTTATGTGTTTCTTATTTCTGTTTGCAAAGTTTGACTGAGGTCGTTTAGGTACTTTCCACCTCAGCCATTTTCTGTTTCTATATGCTGTCTGCAGATTTTACTTTCTGCTCTTGTCTGGTTGCATATTCTGATTTCCTTCGTGGATGGCATGCTATATCTTCAAGTTTTAACTGAACATTCTGTCATTCTAGTGTATTAAATATCAATTTCATCTCCCACACCAATAGGAAAAAGGCGAGGCTGAGACAACGAAGAAATAAACAGAGGTATGTGACACTGAACAAGGCATACCTTTCTCAGCTTTTTGGCTAATATCAAGTGCAGTATCTGTTGTTGTTAGTTTAATGTCTGATATCTGAAACAATGGTCATTGACTCACAATGCTTGGTGCACCCCACCAAACTATTACTAAGAATTGGTAACTGAACCAGTTGATTAAATACATAGACTTGGGTAACAATTTATAGTTCAGATGATACAGAGAGGATAAAATGAAATAGTTTCTCAGGAGCATCTATCTGTTGGTCGTAAGGTTGACTTCATTGGTTGGCTGTCAGGTGTCATGTTGGGGGGTTGTTGTTGGACTTCCTATTTTAGACTTTCTTGCCATATTTTGCACTTCACAAAAATGTGTGGCGCTATTTCTCCAATTAGTTCTATTTTGATTTGAGCATGCGATCACATCTTCTAACTACTATTTGTTTTAGTTATTTTGAATGTGAACGTACAGGAATCTCGATGAACATCAATTCAAAGTAAATAAGCAAAGAGAACCCTTCGCCAATGATTGCTTCTGAGAATGTGACTGAGTCATGGTGAAGAATCTCCTTGTAATTCATTAAGCAATGTGAGCAGTTCAGCACTTACATATAGTTTAACTTTGGGATCAATGCTCTAGTATTTTGCAAGAGCAATCGTGATTTGAGACTGATTAGTTTGAGTTCCACTTGCGTGATGGTTAGTGCTTTCGTCCAACTGATGGGAGGATTCTACAAAAATGGCAGATGTGCTGGGATATTCTGCTGACACCTTGGAGTTCGGACGTCTGATGCTACTTCAACTTGACACAGGTCAAGGAGCCAATGCTCTTCAGTTTGAAGCCACAGAAATCCCCAGTAGTCCACAAAGAGAGGAGTCTTCTGTTATTAATAAGGTGAGTACTTTGGCTGCATCATTGTTGTCACATTATATGCATCTCACTGTTTTTATTTTAACACACATAACTGCGGCTTGCAAATAAGTGGGTGCACAGACCTCCTAGATTAGTTTGCAAATTACAATATGGCACTGGTCTTTTTCCGAGTATAAGTTCATCAAATAACTTACTTCGAGGCATTCGTAAAGTTAATTTGTGTAGAGTACTTGTGCCTTTGATAGTTGTGGTCAAAATTGAAAGGAAGGGTCCTTGGCGCGAGAGGGGGTTTTAGGCGGGATGGCTTTCTCTAGCCCTTTCGTCAATCAGGTTTGGTACTTTTTGTAGAGGTGTGATGTGGACCTAATATGCTTTATTGTATAAGTAAGTCCGACATCATGATTTGTGAAACTCATTTCGTAGTTTTATTGCCGCAGAAGACAGTTATTGTTGTCTCTTCGGAGACATCTGATAAAATTGGAACGATACAGAGAAGATTAGCATGGCCCCTGCGCAAGGATGACACGCACAAATCGAGAAATGGTCCAAATTTTTTTGGTACCTTGGTGAGATTGGTATCCGTTAACAACAATGTTTTTTTTTTGGGGGGGGGGGAAGGGGGGGGAGTTGCAATACAGGAGTATTTTGATTCCAATTTAAATGGCTCCTTTATTTTGCAGCACAATGTGCTGCAGGAATCTCTGTCTCTGTCTGCCTGAAGAGAGCACTTGATCACCTCGTTCGTTGCTCGTGGGCATTAGCTGATAGCGCTATTTAGGAACTCAGCTGGTCTGTCGCAACTTCCCCGGAGTATTCCTTTATGTGCATTGCGGTGACATCACTTGCAAATTTGCTACAGTACATCAACCACCACTAGCGAATGCCCAACTTTTGCATCTCGTCAATGGCTTGTACCAGGCGACAGCAATGTAAAAGTTTCTCTCTCAGCTCATTCTATGAGTGGCAATTCTTCTCCTCTTTACCCTTCTGTTTTATTGCAGCTCCAACCTGCAAAGACTTTCGCTGCTGTGGTGTGTCAGTTGTATTGCTGCCTCATTAGTCAAAAACTTAGAATATCACATTTATGTGTTAAAAGGTTGTAATTGTTCCTTTGGTAAGCCGAACTGCTCAAATGAAGCTCTAACATGTGGATCTGTCATGTTTGCATGCTGTGAGAACTGCAGGAACAAGTAAGGGTTATTATTTATTTTCCAGGTAACCTGCTTCATCGTTTCCGAGATGTTCCTTGTGCACAGTTGCTCTACAAACCCACCTTTTTGTTTGGTCAATGTGGTGTATGGAGCCCATCTTGAAAGGAAGTTATTTTGACTACAGTCCTATTTGAATAGTAGCCAATGGGCTCTGTTTTTATTTTTGCTGGATGGATTCTCAACTAGTGGCTCTCTGGGTATTTTGGAATTGAAATGAAACACCCAAGCAATTGAAACATCCCCCCAACTATTCAAGCCAGGATGCCCATGCCTAAGGAATGTGAAGCTATGTTACTTGGTTTGAGATACGATTAATGCAAACAAGTGTATATGTAGGTTTCAAACTTGGCCTTGTTTTTGCAAAATTATGTGTTTCTAAATGTCCCTAATCTTGTCCAAGTCTTGATTACCTGACATGTCTTGAGTTACGCGAATGGAAATATGGAATCAGTTAATACATTTTATGCTTCTCTGTGATGCAGTCTTGAAAAGGTAAACAAGAACTTGATCCTGACATCTACCACACTGGTTCTTGGTTCTTAGTTCTTTGTGATGTAGGAAGAAGTTGGTGACTCAGGAAACTCATGTCAGAAGGAGCTATTGGTACATTACTCTTTAGTTTCTTTGGGGTAGCTAAGCTACTTGGTGGCCATTCGTGACGAGTTTGGTTATTGAGTCTTGATGATACTGTGATTAGACATCAAAAGTATGCCTTATCCAATCATGCTAACTACTAATGTGAGATTAGATTAATAGCATGCTAATAGGTGTGGGATCATTTTACGTGAAGGATGCTTCCGTAGATGTCCGGTGTAATGTGACTGAGAAGTGCAAAGCAATTCCAATACCGTTTTAGAGACATCTGATAAATTTGAAAGGTCAATTAATCTGTGCTGCCAGCTGCCACGTTGAAAAAAGCTAGAAACGTTATGCTGATTCGGCTTTTTTCATCCTGTTCAGGTTAGTATTTCTGTAGAAATTGGAATGATTACTATTTTTCTGAGCATCACCTCTTCATTTCCTCATCCCTGATGTTGAGTTTTCTTTACCGCGTGATCAGATGAAAGTTAAAAATTTGAACTGGAGTTGGTACAAGGGCCGCGTGAACGCAGGCCCCGCTATCACAAATTATGACGTACGCTCTCCCACTCTGGGGAGACGTTAGGCAGGCGCACCTCTCACAGTGCAATGGAGGCCACCTACCTAGGCGATGAGCCTTGTTGCTCGCCCATTGACCCCGTCCAGGTAAGTATGTTTCTCCATACTTGGTATGTTTCTTCTATATCGGCCTCTCCTTCCTTTCACTCATTGTTCCACTGATGTGGGTGTGGAACCTAACCTCATAATAATTGTTGTAAACGTTTTATTGATTCCAATGTTAGTTATCTTTCTGGTGTGTTCGTTAGTACCTTTACTGGCTGAAAAAAGATGATGAGCAAGCCCGGCTTCTTAATTGTTCAAGGCATCGAGGTGTTTCATTTTAAGCTAATGTTTTGAAGAGCCAATCATGGAGGTTTGTGACAAGTCATTTTCCAAAAGATTGCCCTGGTTGTTGCTCTGAATTACCAACATCATGCAAAATCAGTTCACACAAACCTCACAAAAGCCATCAATGCCTTTGGTGCAAAAGTGTTGGCTCTGACAACAACTGGTGGCCTCCTAACTCTCTCTTGGGTGGAGAATGAGATGGCCTACTGTTAAATGGGAAGGTTTGACAGTTGGTTTGCTAATCAGCGGTCTACACACTTTCACATGTTGCAGGGTGTCGTGATGATTGTGGAGATTCATCTGCTTTTCGAAGGTTACCCACCTGCAGAATGGTGATCCATTTCAGTTGTTAGATACCCCCCCCCCACCTGTGGGGGCTGCATCCTTGTTACATAATGGATAGGTCTTCTGTCATAATTGTCTTTCTGTGAAGTTATGACGTATAAGAGCTCGGCTGCTGATCTTTCCATATCACGCTGGCAGTTGGTGGCAATATGTTTTCTGCTGCTACATGTTTCTTCCATTTGATATACTTTTTCTGCTTTAATAGAACTGGAATGATATACCTGCTCGAGGAGGACATCCACATAGTTACAGTTTTTGCTTATGTGTTTCTTATTTCTGTTTGCAAAGTTTGACTGAGGTCGTTTAGGTACTTTCCACCTCAGCCATTTTCTGTTTCTATATGTTGTCTGCAGATTTTTCTGAGCATCACCTCTTCATTTCCTCATCCCTAATGTTGAGTTTTCTTTACCGCATGATCAGATGAAAGTTAAAAATTTGAACTGGAGTTGGTACAAGGGCCGCGTTCAGCTTTTTTCATCCTTTTCAAGTTAGTATTTCTGTAGAAATTGGAATGATTACTATTTTTCTGAGCATCACCTCTTCATTTCCTCATCCCTGATGTTGAGTTTTCTTTACCGCATGATCAGATGAAAGTTAAAAATTTGAACTGGAGTTGGTACAAGGGCCGCGCGAACGCAGGCCCCGCTATTACAAATTATGACGTACGCTCTCCCACTTGGGGGAGACGTTAGGCAGGCGCACCTCTCACAGTGCAATGGAGGCCACCTACCGACGCCATGAGCCTTGTTGATCACCCATTGACCCCGTCCAGGTAAGTATGTTTCTTCCTGCTCGGTATGTTTCTTCTGTATCGGCCTCTCCTTCCTTTCACTCGTTGTTCCACTGATGTGGGTGTGGAACCTAACCTCATAATAATTGTTGTAAACGTTTTATTGATTCCAATGTTAGTTATCTTTCTGGTGTGTTCGTTAGTACCTTTACTGGCTGAAAAAAGATGATGAGCAAGCCCGGCTTCTTAATTGTTCAAGGCATCGAGGTGTTTCATTTTAAGCTAATGTTTTGAAGAGCCAATCATGGAGGCTTGTGACAAGTCATTTTCCAAAAGATTGCCCTGGTTGTTGCTCTGAATTACCAACATCATGCAAAATCAGTTCACACAAACCTCACAAAAGCCATCAATGCCTTTGGTGCAAAAGTGTTGGCTCTGACAACAACTGGTGGCCTTCTAACTCTCTCTTGGGTGGAGAATGAGATGGCCTACTGTTAAATGGGAAGGTTTGACAGTTGGTTTGCTAATCAGCGGTCTACCCACTTTCACATGTTGCAGGGTGTCGTGATGATTGTGGAGATTCATCTGCTTTTCGAAGGTTACCCACCTGCAGAATGGTGATCCATTTCAGTTGTTAGATACCGCCCCCCCAACCTGGGGGGGCTGCATCCTTGTTACATAATGGATAGGTCTCCTGTCATAATTGTCTTTCTGTGAAGTTATGACATATAAGAGCTTGGCTGATGATCTTTCCATATCACGCTGGCAGTTGGTGGCAATATGTTTCCTGGTGCTACATGTTTCTTCCATTTGATATACTTTTTCTGCTTTAATAGAACTGGAATGATATACCTGCTCGAGGAGGACATCCACATAGTTACAGTTTTTGCTTATGTGTTTCTTATTTCTGTTTGCAAAGTTTGACTGAGGTCGTTTAGGTACTTTCCACCTCAGCCATTTTCTGTTTCTATATGTTGTCTGCAGATTTTCCTTTCTGCTCTTGTCTGGTTGCATATTCTGATTTTCTTCGTGGATGGCATGCTGTATCTTCAAGTTTTAACTGAAAATTCTGTCATTCTAGTGTATTAAATATCAATTTCATCTCCCACACCAACAGGAAAAAGGCGAGGCTGAGACGACGAAGAAATAAACAGAGGTATGTGACACTGAACAAGGCATATCTTTCTCAGCTTTTTGGCTAATATCAAGTGCAGTATCTGTTGTTATTAGTTTAATGTCTGATATCTGAAACATTGGTCATTGACTCACAATGCTTGGTGCACCCCACCAAACTAGTACTAAGAATTGGTAACTGAACCAGTTGATTAAATACATAGACTTGGGTAACAATTTATAGTTCAGATGATACAGAGAGGATAAAATGAAATGGTTCTGAGAAGAGTTGTTAACTGATCTCTAGTAACTGTGTAGAGCGCTTTCTAGTCTTCACTGGTTTGCCTGTAGGGTTCTTTTGGGGATGATTTTAAGTATCACCTGGTGGAATGGGCCATTGTTAAGCAACCTTTCCCTAAAGGTGGCTTAGACATTAGAGACTTGATCACATTTAATGAAGCCCTTCTTGGTAAATGGTTGTGGAGGTTTACGAATGAGAACGACAAGCTTTGGAGAGGTATGATCAAGGCAAAATATGGGGCTGAGGGTCTCGATTGGATTCCAAGCAAGTATAATGGCTCTTACGGAGTAGGTCTTTGGAACTTTATTTCCAGAGGTTGGGATCGTTTCTTCTCTCACATCGTTTGCGGCATGCTGAGTTAGCATCCTTCCTTGTATATCCCCCTTTTTTAATATATATCATTTTTTTTTTCTTATATACAAACAAAGGTGTTTCACCAGTTTGCCAAATGAATGATGGTACTTCACGTTTAGCAATGTGAGCAATTTTTTTTTTTTTTTTTTTTGGTTAGTACGTACAAATTTCTAGACAGGCTTGCTGATTTTAGTTTGTTATTTGCTTGCCGCATTTAAAGGGTATGTCGGCCTATGGATTCCATGGTGGTGGATCATGTTTCACACACTTGTAGTTCTATCTGATTCTGGACTGCAATGAGGTCCACAGTGTAACTTACTGCCTCAGGACAGAGCCTTTTACCAGCAGTACACTTGTATTTGCGGTTATTAAGTTCCATTTCGATGTGGTGAGGAACCGTGGAAAGAACAATACTGCAGTATTCATGTTCGGAAATGCTAGATTCAATGGGATACAAAGGCAAAATTCCATTCATTGTGAACTCATGCTGCTGGGAAGCCTTGGATATTCTTCAAGCACAACTTACGACCTTGTGATCTTCTCTCAGCCTTGAAACAGGTCAAGGAACCATTCCTTTAACCGCCTAATGCAGTTACGAACAGAAGTGGTCTTTGATACTATCGAGGTAACACTTTTAACTGAACCTTCATGAAAATTACCACTGCTTTGCTAAATTTTGCTGAAAGGGAATTCATTAGCAATTTGCTGCTGTATTGTCATTTTTCCATGTGACCTCAGTTGGCTTGTAGCAATTGCATCCTCGTCGAATAGCCGGGTTAGTACTTCCATTCTTCATTATCCAAGTCTTTGTAGTCTGAGTTTAACAGCCGAGGTAGAGGGAGCCAAACTGTCAAAGTGAGGTGATCTGTTGAGATGGGATGGACTAATAGTAGCGTGAGAGTGTTTTTGCTTTGTGGTTAATTCATTGATCATCCGAGATATGCGTGCAAGTTATTTCAAAAACGATTTCCATATCTGGGCTTTATGATAATTGCTACCCACTTTATGTCTCCAGGGCTTTGAAGCATTTGATGAAATTGGAAGGCAGAGAAGATTGATATGGTCCATGTGCAAGGATATGACATTCACAAGTTGAGAAATGGTCCAAATTTTTGCACAGATTTTTTTCCCCTCTTGCAATTGGATTGCATCTGTAGGAAAATAAGAGTCGAAAACTCCCTCAACTTTATGCTGGTCTGCAATAGGATTGCATCAGAAACTCCCTTGTTTGACCTTAACCAGAGCAGTAGATTCCTCAAGATTTGATGCTTGAATCCTCAGCACTTTTCCTCCATGTTTGCTGCCCGTACTGGTTCTCCGATCATCTGAAGAAGCTTTGCTTCCTCGTTATGTGCTCGTGTATTAATGTAATAAACCTGACTACCTGAGTACTGTCTCTTAATCTCGTTCTCTGCTTTGAGCTAGCTGGTGGGATTGTGAACAGGCCCAGGAATTTGAGTGGGGCGAATTTCGGGTCAACGGGATGTTGGTTCAGATGAGCCGAATTGTTGGTTCGTCCAATAAGCTTGCCAATGAAATGCACAGTGGCCAATTACGCTGCAGAAGGTCAAAGCCTTTGTGATTGCCTCATTTGAGGTTTAGGTTGGATCAGCTTTTGGGTTACGTTGACTTGTTGAATTCGGGCTGGGCGCCCGTTTTAAGTATTTGAGTTTTTCACCATGTATAAAAGTTTTTGCTGCTTTCTGTCATTTGCGCATTCATAGCTGTGTAGTTTCCTATCTGGGTCATTTGTGAGCGAGTGTTTGGTAGCGGAGCTCTTAGCATCTGAGATTACCTTCGCCCCACATCGTTGGACTTAGGCGAGCGCACGAGCGGAGAAAAAAATAAAGGAAGGTTTTTGAGACTAAATAAAGCATACCTTTCTCGGCCTTTTGGCTAAGATCAAGTGTAGTATCTGTTCTTATCAGTTTAATATCTGATACGTGGGTCATTGACCCACAATGATATTAAATTCATTTTTTGAGGGGGAGGGTCCATCACTGCAGCTTGCTGCTCGGACCCTCAAGTGTGCACTACTGCATGGGCGTGGTGCACCCCACCAAATTAGTTCCAGATTTGTTTGATACTGCTGTTGCAAATGGTTCAACTAATGTGAGCTGGAGGCATGCGGAACAATGGAAGTCTGCTTTGTGAGTGGTCTTTGTGCCACTATTTGTGACACCTAAGATAGCAGTTAGGTTCTAGGACCTCACCGAGCAACTTAAGATAGTTGTCTTGTCATATCAGTTTATTTTATGTGAATTAGATTTCTTGGCCTTTTGCTGGTAATGGTCTTTAAGACTGTGCTTTACGTTGTACAGCAGGGATATGTATCTCGAGACTGGAATCTTCTGCATAAATGGAGCAATACAGAGCCAACTGATCCCTCACTGTAGCCTAGATGTCCCATGTATACTCTTCGGCTTTACACTTGGCAGTCAGTCTATTGGAATCATCTTTGACTTGCCCTGTTTGCTTCCAGTGTAGGGCTGTCTGCATCCATATCTCTCACACCCTTCACAGAAACACAGTACACTGACGGGGTCTGCACTAAGTGCACTTTTAGACCATTTCCAACGGTTGGCTCGCGAGCCAAAAAGGACCTTGGTTTACGTGTGAGCCGCCCGTGGCCGGGCAACGGATGGCTCGCGCCTCACGGCTCTCGAGCAGGCTTGCCCTGGTGAGCTGCTCGCCCAGCCAGCTCAGGCAGTGCAACCGAGGTGTGAATGGTGAAGAGAGAGAATCGAGGGGGTGAGATGTGTTGATGATGGCAAAAACAAACGGCTGAGATTCGATCAAACAAGGGGATGAACATCTAGGATTCTTCCTACAACAATCCATAAAATTCAAGTTGAACTCTGGGATTTCCTGTTTTCCCCAGCGTCGATGAGAGAGAAAGCAAGAATGGAGGAGAGAGAATGAGAAATGGAGGAGAGAGAACAAAGCCAGAAATAAGGGTGGATGACTATTGGTTTTTCCTTGTTTTGTTTTTTATTCAAGTTTGATTTTTCTTTTTTTTTGGGAGTAAACAATATTTTGAGTTGGATAATTGTAATTATATTATTTTTTACAAAAATAATAAAGTCAAATACAAACAAAAACATAAAAACTAAACCAATTAAATATGATTAGTGTAGGATTCATATATATTATTTTATTTGGTGAGTCAAAATGGTGAGTCTTGCATGGGAGAGGTGGAAGATTGTGAGCCAAAAAGTTGGCTCACAAGCTGATTTGGTAGAGATAGGCCCCCACTGGTGAGCAGAAAAATTGGCTCACCATTGGGGATGCTCTTAGTTTCTCAGGAGCATCTATCTGTTGGTCGTAAGGTTGACTACATTGGTTGGCTGTCAGGTGTCATGTTGGGGGGTTATTGTTGGACTTCCTGTTTTAGACTTTCTTGCCATATTTTGCACTTCACAAAAATGTGTGGCGCTATTTCTCTAGTTAGTTCTATTTTGATTTGAGCATGCGATCACATCTTCTAACTACTATTTGTTTTAGTTATTTTGAATGTGAAAGTTCAGGAATCTCGATGAACATCAATTCAAAGTAAATAAGCAAAGAGAACCCTTCGCCAATGATTGCTTCTGAGAATGTGACCGAGTCATGGTGGAGAATCTCCTTGTAATTCATTAAGCAATGTGAGCAGTTCAACACTTACATATAGTTTAACTTTGGGATCAATGCTCTAGTATTTTGCAAGAGCAAACCTTATTTGAGACTGATTAGTTTGAGTTCTACTTGCGTGATGGCTAGTGCTTTCGTCCAACTGATGGGAGGATTCTACAAAAAAGGCAGATGTGCTGGGATATTCTGCTGACACCTTGGAGTTCGGACGTCTGATGCTACTTCAACTTGACACAGGTCAAGGAGCCAATGCTCTGGTGTTTGAAGCCACAGAAATCCCCAGTAGTCCACAAAGAGAGGAGTCTTCTGTTATTAATAAGGTGAGTAGTTTGGCTGCATCATTGTTGTCACATTATATGCATCTCACTGTTTTTATTTTAACACACATAACTGCTGCTTGCAAATAAGTGGGTGCGTAGACCTCCTAGATTATTTTGCAAATTACAATATGTCACTGGTCTTTTTCCGAGTATAAGTTCATCAAATAACTTACTTCGAGGCATTCATAAAGTTAATTTGTGTAGAGTACTTCTGCCTTTGATGGTTGTGGTTAAAATTGAAATGAAGGGTCCTTGGCGTGAGAGGGGGTTTTAGGCGGGATGGCTTTCTCTAGCCCTTTCGTCAATCAGGTTTAGTACTTTTTGTAGAGGTGTGATGTGGACCTAATATGGTTTATTGTATAAGTAAGTCCCACATCATTATTTGTGAAACCCAGTCAGTAGTTTTATTGCTGCAGAGGACCGTTTCTGTTGTCTCTTTGGAGACATCTGATAAAATTGGAACGATACAGAGAAGATTAGCATGGCCCCTGCGCAAGGATGACACGCACAAATCGAGAAATGGTCCAAATTTTTTTTATTCTTTTTCTACTTTAGTGAGTTTGATTTCTGTCAATGACAATTTTTTTGAAAAAATTGCGGTACAGTAATAGTTTGGTTTCAATTTAAATGGTTCTTTTATTTTGCAGCTAATTGTTCTGCAGGAATCTGTCTCTGTCTGCCTGAGGATAGCACTTGATCATCCCATTCTTTTCTCGTGGGCATAGCTGATAGCGCAATTTGGAAACTCGGTCTATCCCAACTTCCGTTTGAGCGTTCCTTATGTGCATAAGTGCATTGTGCGGCACTGCTTGCAAATTTACTGCAGTGTACGCTAACTACTACCAGCAAACGCACAACTTTTCCACCTCGTCACTGGCTTGTACTAGGTGACAGCAATGTAAGAATTTCTCTCAGAGATCATCTATTACTGGCAAATCTTCTCCGGTTTTACCCTTCTGTTTTATTGCAGCTCATGGACCTCCCAAAAGTCATTGAAGCCTTTGCTCGAAGGGCTACAAGTTGGCTCCATGTGTGGATCTTCCATCCCTTTGTTGAGTGCAAATAAGGGACGGATCAAATGTCCTAGCTGTTACATACCTTCAAAGACTTCCGTTTCTGTGGTATGTCTGTTGGATTGCCACCTCATTAGTCAAAATCTGATGACTTAAGAGTATAACATTTATGTAGTAAAAGGTGGCATTCGTCCGTTCTATGATTTGTTTCGTCAATGTGGCATATGGAAACCATCTTGAAAGGAATCCATTTTGACTTCAGTTGTATTTGAATACTAGCTAGCGGGTTATGTATCTATTGTTGAGGGATGGATTCTCAATTGTTGGTTCTCTGGGGTTATTGAAATTGAAATGAAACAACAAAACCATTGAAACGTCTCCGTTGTTCAAGCCAGCATGCTAATGCCGCTGAATGTGAAGATATGCAACGTGGATTCAGCCACAATTTATGTGAAACAGTATATATCTAGGTTTCAAACTTGTGCCTTCTTTTTTCAAAAACTATGTCTAAGTGTCCCTAGACTTGTCCAAGTCTTGATTGCCTGACATGTGTATTAGTTACATGAATGCAACTATGGAATCAGTTAATATACTTTATTTTACTTCTGTGATGCACAGTCTTGAAAAGGTAAATCTGTAATCACTGGTTGTTATCAATGCAGGAAGAAGTAGGTGGCACAACATCGTCCTGTCAGAAGAAGCTATTGGTACATTGCTCTATAGTTTCTTTGGGGAGATTAGCGAAGTAGACTAGGCAATTCACGGTGAGTTTGGCTACTGAGTCTTGATGGTAGATGTAGACATCAAGAGTTCTGTGACGCTTTATCCAATTATGTTAACTACTAATGTGTGGTTAGATCAGTCACATGCTAATTGGGCTGGGATCATTTACATTAAGGATACTTCGGCAGAGGTCCTGTGTAGTGAGACTGAGATGTGCACAGCAATTCCTACGCCATTTTAGAGTCATCTGATAAATTTGAAATGCCAATGAATCTGTGTAATATACGTATGCTGGCAGAGATTGCTTGTTTACATCAAGAGTCAAGAGAATTCATTATTGCCTGTGTATTTATGTTGGATTTTTGTATAACTCAGACATCTCTCTTTGAAGGGGCTGACGTTTCATGACATTGGAATCTCATCAATTCTACTTTGGTGGGATTCATACTGGCTGGTTTTTGCTTGTTGATCTAACTCTGCCATCTTCTGCGATTTCCTAGGCCATAGTTCAGAGGGTTCCCCTTCGACCATGTTGGTTGATGAGCTAAACTTTGATGAAGCCCTCAGATCTGATAGTTCTGCCACCAGCCAGGTTGAAAAGTTCTAGAAAGGTAGGCGTCTTGTGGCTTTTTCCTCCCTTCCAAAATTCATGTTGCCGTAGGCATTGGAATGATTAATAATTTTCTGGTCACCTTTTGTTTCTTCATCACTTCCGATGTTGAATTTTCTTTGCTGCATGATCAGATGATGGAATTAGAACTAGAATTGGAACAGGGGCCGCGCGAACGCAGGCCCCCACTGCAACAAATTATGACATACACTCTCCCACTTTGGGGAGACGTTAGGCAGGCACACCTCCCAAAGTGTAATGGAGGCCACCTACCTAGGCCATGAGTCTTCTTCATCACCCATTGGCCCCATCCAGTTAAGTATGTTTCTCCATACTCGGCATGTTTCTTTTATAGCGGCCTGTCTTTCCTTCTACTTGTTATTCCACTGATGGGGTCTGGAACCTAACCTCATAAGAATGCTTGTAAACATTTCATAGATTCAAATGTTCGTCAATTCTTGACGGTGTTTTCTTTAGTGTCTGTTGGTGGCTGAAAAAAGAAACAATCCTGAGGAAGCCTGGTTTCTTCATTGTTCAAGCCATCAAGGTTTTTCATCTTAAGCTAAATTTGAAATTGGTTAGTTAAAGCTATGAGGCGAATTTCTTCTATTAAATGGGGCCAAATTTTGTTTGAAATTAGTGTATCCTGATGGATTTGGGCAGAGCTTTGAGGGTTTATAGAGTTTGATGGATTTTGAAATCACTTATAAGAATGAAGAAAAAAAAGTACTAGAAGAGTATTGTACTGTTGCATTTTTCGTTCTTCTACGTTACCTGAACTTGGTCACAAGTGCCTACTACCTGGCACGACTCATGTCCAGGAGTCCTTTAGTATCTGCCATGATGTATACCTCCCTCCAAGCTTTGGCTGGTCATTCGGTCATTCTAGGGTATTTAATATCAATTTCGTCTCCCACACAGACGGGCGAAAAGGCGAGACTGAGATGACGAAGAAATAATAGAGGTAGGTGAGACTAAACAAAGTATACCTTTCTCGGCCTTTTGGCTAAGATCAAGTGTAGTATCTGTTCTTATCAGTTTAATATCTGATATGTGGGTCATTGACCCACAATGATATTAAATTAATTTTTTGAGGGGGAGGGTCCATCACAACAGCTAGCTGCTGGGACCCTTTAGCGTCGCCCATGTGTTGCACTATTGCATGGGCCTGGCACGCCCAACCAAATCATTGTCAAGAGTTGGTAACTGGAACCAGTTGAGTAAATTATTAGAATTAGATGATTTATAGTTAAAATGACAGAGAGAGGATGTGAGCCGAGTTATTCGAAAGAGGAATTAGACGGGCTGTTGTTATTTGTTTGTGTTATCTAGAGGGTAAGGGCACTGCAATGAAGTTGACTATGTGACTCACTGTCTATGGACAAGCAGTCTAGAAAGGCAAGTCCTTTTAGCAGTGGAATGCTTGTGTCTGCAGTTATTATGTTCTATTTCCATGTGGTTGGGGATCATGGAATTAACGATACTGCAGCATTCATGTTCAGAAATGCTAGATTGAATAGGGTACAGGGCAAAATTCCATTGATAGCATCTGGGATATTGTTGTTGCACAGTTTATGACCTTGTGATCTCGCCTCAGCCTTGAAGCGTCGCCCATGCGTTGCACTATTGCATGGCGTGGCGCACCTCACCAAATTACTTCAAGATTTGCTTGATACTCTGCTGTTGCAAATGGTTCAACCACGTAAGCTGGAGGCATGCATGGCGGAATCCGTAGCATAGGTATATTGGCTAACTGATTAGCTGCTGACTGCATAATTGAAGGGCTCTTTAGTAAGTCACAGGACAGAAACAGTGGAAGTTTACTCAGTGAGCAGTCTTTGTATCACTATTTGTGACAACTTAAGGTAGCAGATTGTTAGTTTTGGGTTTAGATGTTGAGTAAGGATGTGGTCTCACACCACAATGAGATTGCAAAAATGGATTTTTAGTCTCACTTGCTGTCGATCCCTGGAGCAAAAGGAATTCTTTAACAGGAGTATTTGATGCTGATGTACGGCTCCTTGTTAACAATATTGACATTGTACTCTCCATTTTCTGGGCATAAATAATCCTACAGTGGGCGTATCTACTCTACAAAGCCGACTCCTAGTACTGTCGTAACTGAATCAATGACTATTAATGATTCCATAATCAAATCAGCCGCATAGTGGTTCGAAATTCGAGGAATGTTACGCAAAACTGCATTTGAAACGATGTGCTAGAAAGCAACATATAACTTGAAGGACATAATCTGTTGTGGATTCTTATATCCATCATTCTCTAATCTAATTTAATGATGCTCTTGCCTCGATATCCTTTGTTCTATTCCATTAGAACCCACATTTTTTGTTGTGTTGTAATGGAAATAGTGCATGATAGAGCTCAAGTAGACAGTATTGGTTCATTTCTTTAGGGGGAAGGGTCTAGGATTAGTGTCAATCAATAAGTTAGAACAACTTTGTTAGTATTTCTTTAACAGAGATATCGACACCAAGTTTCAAATCTTAGAGGAAATTTTGTTTGGATTGGTAAGACCTTTTTGATAAAAATTTTATATGTCGTTTGGGAAATCTCCCTTCTTGAATAAGGTTGGAAACACCTTATTTTCGAGCCTTTTTCAAGATCTTAGATGTGGTCAAACATACCAGTTTATAGAAAGACTTTGTCCCTATTGGTTGTGTTCACTTCGTCTATATGAAATTAATTGTATGGTTCAGGATCAAGTGTTGTGTTTGTTGTCGGCAACACTGAAATTAGTGAGATTAGCTATGTTAGTGTTGAACACTATTCACAAGTAGCTTGTGGGGTTTTTGAGTATTGTGTGTTTTGCATTCCTCTGCTGCGATCTGCATTGTACACCCCAGGAAATCCTGATATTAGTTCTCCTCAACATATTTTAGGTCTTGGAATTCTGCATCATCCTTGCACACCCCAAGCAAATCCTGACATTAGTTTTCCTCAACGTATTTCTCCAAGCAATATGAGTAGTTCAGCACTTCCATGCACTTCAATTTTTCTATACTCTGGTATTTTATGGCAACAATCCCTATTTGTGATTGATCAGTCTGAGTTCTGCTTGCGTGATGGCTTTTGTGTCGTCCAACTTATGAGAGTATTCTGCAAAAATGGCAGATGTGGTGGGATATCCTGCAGACTCATTGGACTTCAGACCTCTGATACTTATTTGCACCCTGATACAGATCAAGGAGCCAATCCTCTAGAGTTTGAACTTTTGTTACTAATAAGGTGAAGAATGGGACTTTCTCTTTACTGCTGGGGGAACTGCACTGAGCTGAGATTGAGACAGAGAATAACAAAAGAAAAGAAAAGGCAGAAGACCCTTTACTTCGTGTTCTTTGGTCCTGCGTTAGAAATAGCTATGGTGTCGCCACACCCTATATCCTCTTCCCGACTTTTTGTTTAGCCTTTCGTTTTTTGGGTGTCTCATATGTAATTCATTCTCGCATTTACGTTTGCTAGACTAAACATCAAGGAAGACATCTGATCGTATTGGCGGCCCTATCCTTGGCGCACATGAGCGTACGCATAATTGCAGTTGAATGGGTTTGACATAACTAGTGTTGATTGTTCTTTCTGTTTTTGTAATCCGTTCCCTAATTATCTGCGAAAAATGAACTATAGTTAGGTAATTTTTCTTGAAATAAAAACTGTTTGGTTCGCATATAAATGCATCACATTTTTTCTCACCTCAGCATGTTCTTTGGACCATCTCAATCCTTGGTTCAATGAGAATTATGAGGAGAGATGGCATACTACAGATAGCACCTTTGTTGACTGGTAACTTCCTATTTTTATGGATGTGCAGGAAGATGTGGTATGTGGTATGCTGACCTACTTTTATGCTTCATAATTCATATTGACATGCTTAGGGTTATGCTGCTTAAACTCTGCTTCATTTTAAGAAGATTGGACTAAAAATCTGAAATCATATTCTGTCATCCTTATTCTGAGGTTTTGTTAGGCTTGCTAGGTGTAATATGATAGATAATGCAGTAACATTTTTTATATGAAGTAAAATTTTGTATGTTTTAGTTTGGCCCAAGTGTCCAAATCCAGTGATTGCTAAATTGGGAGTGTCTAAAGGCCGCCACTGACACATGAATACTACACCTCCAAGTTGAAGGAGATAATCGCATAGTCATTCAGGCTGTCAATGTCCTGGATAATTCAAATCCTGGTCCAGGATATTCGTAATATGTTATCAAGATTTACGGCATCAACTATTTAGCATGTTTTTTGCGAAGGCAATATGGCTGCAGACTGGATTGCTAAATTGGGAGTGTTACTCAAGACAGATCTCACCTTTACTCACTCCCCTTCCCTTAAGCTTACCTGTATCATACACGATGACTATTTAGGTAGATCCCTTGAGAGAAGGGTTATCTAAGGTCTGCTTGTTCCTACCCATTCCCCACCCCCCCAAAAAAAAGTGTCCAAATTCATGGCGTTGTTTAGTACTTGACATAGGTAATTGATTGCAAAATGGAGAATAAGAATAACATAGATTTGCTTACAGGATTGATCTGCCTATAGGATTTGTTGATGTATGCTTTAACTTGCTACTGGGACTCTCAAGCGTCTCATTTATCGCGCTACTGCATGGGCTGGCACACCTCGAGGTGATTACTGGAACTATAGTTGAACAAATAACTAGACTAAGGCCCTGTTTTTTTTTTGTTAGGAAATTGCAGGTATGGGATGGGTGATAGTAGAAAAGGAGGGGAAGGAGTGGGAAGGAGTTGAATGAAGTAAGAGAGTTGATGTAAGTTACGTATTTTATTTTTTTAATGTAATCTTTTATTTGTGATAGTAATTACCGACGACAAAAAAAAAATTTAGACTGAAAAAAATATTTTCTTGTGTTGACTCAGGTACAAAATATTATTTCTTGACCGTTGTTATCTAAAAAAATTATAATTTTTGTTATTCGTAAAACAAATTACCGATGTATTTTTTTCTTCATATATTAATGAAATACGAATAATGAAAAAAATATACATATGTTCAGGCCTTGTTCTTTTCATTGGTAAATCCAAGTTTACCAATCTCAACTAACTTCAACCCACATCAACGCATTTCACGAACTTCAATAAAAAATACCAACTTTAACTAACTTCAACCCACTTCAGTCAACTTTAACGTATTTCTCACTATTGTAACCAAGTTCTACCCATCATATACACAAAAAAAAAAAAAATCAACCCACTTCAACCCACTTCAACTTATTTCAATCAAATTCAACTCACATCAACAAAAAAATACCCACTTCAACCTACTTCAATCCACTTTAACCTACTTTAACCCATTTCTACCAACTAATTTTACCCATTTACCAACCCATATTTCCCAACGAAAAGAACGAACCCTCAGTACATGGAAAACAATCATCTGCAATTTGTGAAGAATTTCCAATATTGTGTTACTAACGAACACGGAAAAAAATATCTGCTCAAAATACAGTACAATATATCTGCACTTCTTATCACGAAGTACAAACAACGCCAAAAAATACACACGTTCCTTCATTATGCCGGAAAAAACATCTGCAAATTTGGCCCCAAATTACGATGAATGGAAGATAAATCTGTTACACATACAGCAACAACCATCCACGCTTTAGTGATCTATAACAAATATTTCGTAACCAACGCCCAAAAAAAAGCATATCTTCCATATACAGAACCAAACCCAAAATATCTATCAGTCAACAAAAACTAACATTCGCTTAACAAAGTAGAAAAAAATTATTATTTCTTCAATATATATAACAAAAATTACGTCATCTACAATTTCCGGCACAACTAACAAATATTTCCATAACATTCGAAAAATAAATAAAACTTTTCATAATAATTATCAGACTATTCGTATGCACAATTACATAATTTATAAAAGTTTTCAAAATATGAAAAAATAATAGCTATATGTAGGAGTGGGAAAGAGTTGGTAAGAATGGGAATGAGTGGTATTTTTTTAAAGTGTGGGAAGGGGGGGAGGAGTGGGCGGGAGTGGGAAGGGAACTACGAAAATAATAGGGCCTAAGGTAACAATTTATAGTTTAGTGACACAAAGAATATAACTTGGAACGATCAGAAGAAACTATTTGTTTCTAGTAATTCAGCGAAACATTTGTTTGTTTTTCGCTAGTTTGCTAAATCAGTTAAAGAAGTGTCTTGTTGCAAGACGTTTATCGCCTTGCTAATGCACTTTAGGCTTATAGTTTAGTTGCCAAATCAATTATCGCACAACAATATGAACCATGGTGACTCCACTTGTTTGATAGCATTGCTTTTTCTATAGGGCAAGGCTTGTATATTGGCCTATAGTCTGGATGCTATTAGATCGAGTCTGGCATGCATGTAGTCCTATCTGATGCTAAACTACAATGGGGTCAATTGTGTAACTCACTATCTTGAGACAGGTAGTCTAGAAGACCAAGTCCTTTACCAGTGTTGCTGCTGGGATAATCCAGTTCATTGAATTGATGCTGCTAGGATATTGTTGAACCACGAGCTTTGACATTATGATCTTATGTCATTATTGGTGCATATCAAAGAGCCAGTACTCTGAGTGTCTGATGCTGTTCGGAAGAAAGTAGCCTTTTGACCCCAGCAAGGCAACACTTTTCTTTGACTCTCCATGAAACTACCATTATCTTGGTAAATTTTGCAAAAGGGAATTCATTAGCAATTTGTTGACATAATATCATTTTTCAATACGAATTCTTTAGTTGGCTTACAGGGAGGCATCCCTCTTTGAATGGATGGGTTGGTGCTTCTGTCCTTCATTGTGCAAGTTTTGGCGGTCTCAGTGTAACAGGTGAAGGAGAGAGGGTCAAAGTGAGGTAGATCTGTTGAGATGGGATGGGCTAATAGTAACTTGGGAAGGGCTCATGTTGAAAAGTATAAATAGGCTTGAATCAAGTGTTAGTACCTTTTGCCAGTTTAAACTAACATCAATGAGATGTGCCTAAATAAGCCAAGCCCAATTGATTGCGAGACCAAATAGGCCAATCTAATTTTGCTAATCTTGCATAATCACGCATCAACCTAACTTTAACTAAGCCTGCTAATTTCATGCAAACACGTAATAAATCAAGAAAATTTTATCCTTAGGAAGATTTCATCCTCGAAATTCTGTAGTGTATGGTACAATAAAACACGAGGCACATGTACATATGGCACAAACTCAAAACTTTCAACGCAGGAAAAAAAAAAGTTTATAGTATCTAATCTTCTCCTCGCCAAACCTCTTTAAGTGTCCGCCCACTATATTAAAGGTGCGGAGAGCCAACCGCGTAGAAGATGAGGGGCAAATGAGTTACATCAAGACTTGTTTTAAAATGAGCATAAACTTTCAATCTTATATACAAGGTAAGTTGGCACCTAACGGCTTTGCACATGTGACAATCAATGGAGCAATCAAAGGCATTCCATTATAGTAAGACTAAATCAATCTCATTCCAAAGCATGGAGAAATCGAATCGTTTTGAAATCACATCAATAAACCAGGAAGCGTTCATGTCGCAGTCGAGTAGTATGACATTACATATCAACACTCATGTGGCATCCAATGCTGTGATGACATTACATAAAATAGCAATTCAACACATTGAAGACCAAGAATAACAAGTAGCATCAACCAATTTTAAAGGGGTATGTCGAGTAAATTATTGGGGATAGGATGACAAATGGAATTATCAATTAACAAGTAAGTAGACAACTTGGGAAAAATAATATAATAGAAATGCAGGCCAACGGCCAGAGGAGGTTCATCACGTCTCTTGTACACAAGTTGTTTGAAAAGGCTAAGGGAGTTTTTTCTTGGTCTAGATAGGTTTGGTACAAGGTCCCTATATTTAGCGACGCATTTACAAAGTCTGGGCACCATTTCTTGTAACATTAGACCAGAGATAGTTTGTTTCGGATGGGGGATTGCAACTGGGGAGGCTTGCAGTAAGAGAAAATTTTGAACATCCAATTTTCATTTGTGGTTTTTAAAGGTTAGTTGCTCAATTAGCAAGATACAGGATATAACATGGCAAGAGCATGGCATGGGCCAGGTTGTTGCTCCCGTCCTTCACTGTTCAAGTGTTGGCAATCTCAATGTAACAGGTGAGGAGACATGACCAAAGTTAGGTTGAGATGCCGAGTGGACGTTCAAGACGAGACTTGAAGCATAGGATGACCTTATAGTAGCCTGGGATTGGCTTATGTTGAGGTGGTGTAAATAGGCTTGAATCAAGCGTGGTATCTATTGCCAGTTTAACACTAACATCAATGAGATGTGCTATCTCAGTGTTGGACTCCGCCCTCCCTTTTCGCCCGCAGGCGGTTAGAAGTAGCTTCTAACGGGATTTTTGAGTGATGCATATGTTTTGCACTCCTATGCTGTGATCTTCATTATGCCCGCACTTTCGTAAACCATGATATTGGGTTTCTTCAATATATTGTATGAAAATGATTCGGCAAGATATGCTTTATGTGCAGTGTTTACATACTCTATAATGCCTTCTTCACTGTATCACTCTATGCATAACTTCGAGAAGATTGTTATGTTTGATTACTACCAACTTATCAAACATGTCTCATATGTCTTGACAGAAGGCATGTTGTAGTTAACGAATCAAGTCTAGACTAATATATGTGCCTCCGGTAATAAATTCAGAAAAAAAGAAATAAATTCAAAAAAATTACAGAATGGTTATTCCATTTTTGAATTCCCTATAGCTTTATACATCATGATTATCGGAGCTTTACACATCTGACATGAGGTTTTGGAATTTGGAGCGTCAAAAGAAAGGACTCCCACTTATTATCAGGCCAGTATGTGTTTTACTATTCTCTTCTACTATTCACTTACATCGTCAAACCCAGAGTCCCAAGCCCATCCGACTTGGCCCAAACCCAAACCACTCGACACTGACTCCCTCTCTCTCTCCCTCACTGTCTGTGTTTCGCGGCTTTTTAACATTCCTTTCCCTCCCTGCCTTTCTATCTCCTCCCCAAAATCTAGTTCTCCTTTCCAAAATACAACAGAGCTGAAGGCTGTCGCTATCAGTGTCAGGCTCTTTCAGTTCTACGAAAATGGCGATCTCTCGCCCTTTTCTTTTTCCTCTCTCTCATATTTTTCAAGAATTCTACGAAAACATGACGATTTCGCGGCTTACTACTGAGTCAGGGGAGACTGCAAAATCATTTGCTTCTTCTGGTGAATGCTTCTAGGTTTTTTCTTCCCTGCTTTTGAACTCTGTTTCGATCCTTTGCATTTTCCCGTTATTTAGCTTTTTCAGAGTTTTATGCTTCATTTTATGGTTAGATTACCATTCTACGGAACATGATCGGCGTGCTGTAGGTTACGATTCCTCATGGTTAGATTAGCATTTTATGCTTCATTTTCAGAGTTGTATGCTTCATTTTATGGTTAGATTAGCCTTCCAAGTGACTTCTTTCTTCCACTCTGGTTTGCTTCTCGAGTCGAAGCCCGAGTCCCCCAGCTGGTAGCATATAATGTTGTATAGTGATTGCTGCCGGGATGGCTTCTTTCATAAGGGGCTCTGAGGGAAGCATTTATTCACATAAAAAGGACATTTTTTTTGGGGGTGCAATAAAGGATTACTTTGGTTTCAATTTAAATGGTTCATTTCTATATAATAGAAAATGGTTCATTGATTTTGCAGCAAATTGTGCTCGAAAAATCTGTCTCTATCTGCCTGAAGATAGCACTTGATCTCCTCATTCTTTGCTCGGGGCATTAGGTGTATTTGGAAACTCAGCTGTCTTTCCGAACTTTCTTAGAGCATTCCTTATCTGCATTGTGGTGCCACTGGTTGCAAATTCGCTACAGTCTGCACCAAGCGGTACCAGCAAAAGGACAACTTTTCCATCTCATCAGTGGCTCGTACTGGGTGACAGCAATCTAAGAATTTCTCTCTCAGATCATTCTATTAGTGGAAATTCTTCTCCTGTTTACCCTTCTGTTTTATTACAGCTCCTTGGAGCTCCCAAATGTCATTGAAGCCTTTGTTTGAATTTGTGAACCTTCATCTCTTTGGTTGAGGGCAATTTATGTGAATGAGTGGATACCTAGGTTTCAAACTTGGCATTCATTTTGCAAAATTATGTCTTCCTAATCTTGTCCAAGTCATGATTACCTGACACATGTCTCAGTTACCTAAATGAAAATATGGAATAAGTTAATACATTTTATTTCATTCTGTGGTGCACAGTCTCGAAAAGTTCAACTAGAACTTGGTCCTGACATTTTCCACGCTGGTTCTTAGTTCCTAGTGATGCAGGAAGAAGTTGGCGACACAAGAAGAAGCTATTGGTACATTACCCTATAGTTTCTTTGGGGTAGCTAAGCTAATTAGACTTGGCAATTTGTGACATGTTTAGGCAATTTGTGACATGTTTGGGTGCTGAGTCTTGATGATGCTGTTATCAGACATCAAAAGTGCTCTTATGCTTTATCCAATCATGCTATCTACTAATGTGGACTAGATCAGTAACATGCTAAAATGTGTGGGATGATTAATGATTTTACATGAAGGATGCTTCTGCAGATGTCCTGTGTAATGTGAATGAGAAGTGCAAAGCAATTCAACACCATTTTAGAGACATCTGATAAGTGTGCAATGTCAACTAATCTGTGTAATGTAGTGCTGCCACCTGCCAAGTCGAAAAAAGCTACTTCGGCTTTTTTTATCATGTTCAAATTCATGTTTCTGCAGACATTGAAATGATCAAGAATTTTCTGGGCCTCTCTTCATTTCCTCATCCCTGATTTTGAGTTTTCTTTACTGTCTGATCAGATGACGAAATTAGAACTGCAATTGGGACAGGGGCCGCGCGGACGCAGGCCCCTGCTGCCACAAATTATGACATACACTCTCCCACTTTGGGGAGACGTTAGGCAGGCGCAACTCCCACAGTGCAATGGAGGCCACCTACCTAGGCCATGAGCCTTGTTGATCACCCATTGACCCCGTCCAGGTAAGTATGTTTTCCCATCCTTGGCATGTTTCTTTTATATCGACCTCTCTTTCCTTCCACTTGCTATTACATTGATGTGGGTGAGGGTTTGGAACCTGACCTCATAAGAATGCTTGTAAACGTTTTATTGATTGCAATGTTAGTTATCTTACTGGTGTATTCTTTAGTACCTTTACTGGCTGGAAAAAGATCATGAGCAAGCCCGGCTTCTATGAGGTGAATTTCTACTATGAGGTGGGGCCAAATTTTCCTTTGAAATGGTGCATGTTGATCGATTTGAGGCAATGCTTTGAGGACTTTCGGAGTTTGATTTGATTATCACTGACGAGGATGAAGAAAAAGCACACTAAATGAGTATTGTACCATTGCGTTGCTGTCTTATGCTAAAGCATCACTTCACGAGTACATGTCTAGGTGCCAGGTTAGTTCATTTTATAAAAAACCTGAAAATTTTGTTATAATGCCTTCATAATGGACATCAATGCTTAGGTAAACTGCGTAAGATAGTTTCCAATTGTTTTGTGTGCTTTTTGTTTGTCTTAGGCTGGATCTTTTTTCTGGACCTTATCTAAGGCCTATGTTCACTTGTTGCAAAGTGTATTTTTTGAGATCATGGAGGTTTTGCTTTATTTGGAACTAATCTCATTCAGAAGATAAATTGATGAATGAAGTGCACGGTCAAAGTGGGACAGTGTCATAGTGGCATTAGACCCCCCCATCATGAGGTTTTGTTGAGCGTGCAACTGTAATATGATAGTGCACTGATGTTTTTATATGAAGTAAAACTTGTGCATCGTGGGGTTTTGGATAGTAATAGATACCTTTGTCTTATTACCTGATTTAACATTACTATACGGTGTAGCTTAGATCATGTGAAGGTTGTGCTTTAGTAACGCCGTACTTGCAACTATTAGAGGTTTTTTAAAATTAAAAAAATAGCATGCTGAATTGAGTTGGTTCATTATATGGCATGAGAATTTTTTCTGACCAAAGCTTTCTAGTTCAAATATCAAAAACCTTGTACGGTGTTATTCCTTCAGGTTGGGATGAGCCTATATAGAATCCTCTGTTCAAACCCATAGGCATTTAGTGTTAGAGGAGACGTTCGACTGCATAATAAATCCTATTTCTCGAGTTGCATTGGTTTCTTAGCACTTATGGCTCAATTGAAGGTAGTGTTCAAGAAAGTAATTGACTCATGCTGTTGGGAGCCTGGGTTGTTCTTCATGCACAACTTAGAACCTTACCATCTTCTCTCAGCCTTGAAACAGATCAAGGAACCATTCCTTTAACTGCCTAATGCAGTTACAAACAAAAGTAGTCTTTGATACTAGCAAGGTAACACTTTTAATTGACCCTTCATGAAAATTACCATTGCTTTGCTAAATTTTCAGCCTTGAAACAGATCAAGGAACCATTCCTTTAACTGCCTAATGCAGTTACAAACAAAAGTAGTCTTTGATACTAGCGAGGTAACACTTTTAACTGACCCTTCATGAAAATTACCATTGCTTTGCTAAATTTTGCTGAAAGGGAATTCATTAGCAATTTGTTGCTGTATTATAAATTTTCTACGCAATCTCAGTTGGCTTGCAACAATTGCATCCTCTTCGAATGGCTGGGTTAGTACTTCCATCCTTCATTATAAAAGTCTTTGTCGTATAAGTTTAACAGCCAAGGTAGAGGGAGCCAAACTATCAAAATGAGGTAGATATGTTGAGATGGGATGGGCTAAAAGTAGCCTAGGAGTACCTTGGTTTGTGGTTAATTTATTGATCATCTGAGAGGTGCGGCAAGTTATTTTAGAAACTATTTCCATATCAAGGCTCTACCTACCTTATGTCTCCAGGGCTTAGAAGCATTTGCGTGGTCTCTGTGCAAGGATATGACATGCACAAATTGAGAAATGGTCCAAATTTTTGGACAGATTTTTTCCCCTCTTGCAATTGGATTGCATCGAAAACTCCCTTGACTGTATGCTGGACTGCAATAGATTGCATCAGAAACTCCCTTGTTTGACCTTAACGACAGCAAGAGATTCCTCAAGACTTTATGCTTGAATCTTCGGCACTTTTCCTCCAGGTTTGCTGCCTGTACTGGTTCTCCGGTCATCTGAAGAAGCTTTGCTTTCTCGTTATGTGCTTGTTTATTAATGTATTAAATCTGACTACCTGAGTACTGTCTCTTAATCTTGATCTCTGCTTTGAGCTAGCTGGTGGCATTGTGAACAAACTCAGGAATTTGAGTGGGGTGAATTTCAGGTCAACGGGATGTTGGTTTAGATGAGCCCAATTGTCGGTTCGTCCAATAAGCTTGCCAATGAAATGCGTAGTGGCCAATTACGCTTTAGGAGGTGAAAGTCTTTGTGATTGCCTCATTTGAGGTTTAGGTTGGATCAGCTTTTGGGTTACATTGACTTGTTGAATTCAGGGCGGGTGCCAGTAAGTATTGGAGTTTCTCTCCAACTATGTATAGAAGTATTTGCTGCTTTCTGTTATTTGTGCATTCATAGCTGAGTAATGTAGTTTCCTATCTGGGTCATTTGTGAGTGAGTGTTTGGTAGCGGAGCTCTTAGCATCTGAGATTACCTTTGCCCCACATCATTGGACATAGGCGAGCGCAAAAGCGGAGAAAAAATAAAGGAAGGTTTTTGAGACTAAACAAAGCATACCTTTCTCGGCCTTTTGGCTAAGATCAAGTGTAGTATCTGTTCTTATCAGTTTAATATCTGATACGTGGGTCATTGACTCACAATGATATTAAATTAATTTTTTGAGGGGGAGGGTCTCACAGCAGCTTGCTGCTTGGACCCTCAAGTGTCGCCCATGCGTTGCACTACTGCATGGGCCTGGTGCACCCCACCAATTTAGTCCCAGATTTGTTTGATACTGCTGTTACAAATGGTTCAACTAGTGTGAGCTGGAGGCATGCGAAACAATGGAAGTCTGCTTAGTGAGTGGTCTGTGTGCTGCTATTTTTGACAATTTAAGATAGCAGTTCGGTCTTGGGGACCGAACCAACCATCATAAATGGAGTTTGACGCCACTGAAATCTGCAGTAGTCCAGAAAGACAGGAGTGTTTTGTTACTAATAAGGTGAATACTTTTGCTGCGTCATCGTTGTTATGTTGTTTGCATCTTACTGTTTTTAGTTTAACACACATAACTGCTGCTTGCAAACAATGGTTGCATAGAACTGCTAGATTATTTTTGCAAATCATGGTATGTCACCGGTTTTTTTCCCAGTATAAGTTCATCAAATAATTTACAACAAGGCATTTGTAAAATTAATTGGTGTGCAGTACTTCCATCGTTGATAGTTGTGGTTAAACTCGAATTGAAGGGTCCTTTGGCAGGAGATGGGATTTTCAGGTGGAGGGCTTTCCGTAGCCCTTTGTCAATGGCAAATTATTATATACACCCATAAGCAAGTACTCCCATATCTATTATATATATATATATATTTTTGAGGTGTATTTGTCATATGTTTTATATTTTAATATACAATTGCTTATGTGTCACATGAGAGTATATACACTCGAGTGTATAATATAGGCTTTGGTCGTCAATTGTGTTTGTGAATTCGTAGAGGTGTGATGTGGACCTACTATGCTTCTTGTAGAAGCAAGTCCCACATCACTAGTTTATAGTTTATAAACTTATTCGGTGTTCATGTAGCTGCAGAGCAGCTACTTGGTTGTTTATTCGGAGACATCTGATAAAATTGGAATGATATCGGGGAGATTAGCATGGCCTATGCGCAAGGATGACACGCACAAATCGAGAAATGGTCCAAATTCTTTTTGGTCCCTCACTTTTTTTTTTAAAAATAAAAAAAGTTGCAATGCAGGAGTAGTTCTGTTCTAATTTTGGTTCCTTATTTTGCAGCAAATTGTGCTGCAGGAATCTGTCTCTGTCTGCCTGTAGATAGCACTTGATCACCTCGTTCTTTTCTTGTGGGCACCAGCTGATGGCGCTATTTGGAAACTCAGCCGGTCTGTCACCACTTCCCCAGAGCATTCCGCATGTGCATTGTGGTGGCATTACTTGTGAATTTGCTACAGTGCACTAACCACTGCCAGCAAATGCACAATTTTTTCTTCTCCTCAATGGCCTGTACCAGGCGACAGCAATGCAAGAATTTCTCTCAGCTCATTCTAGGAATGGCAACTCTTCTCCTGTTTACCCTTCTGTTTAATTGCAGCTCCATGGGGCTCCCAAAAGTCATTGAAGCCTTTGCTTGAATGTGTGAACATTCCGTCTCTTTGTTGAGTGCAAATAAGGGATGGAGCAAAGCCAATAGTTTATGTATACCTGCAAAGACTTTCATTGCTGGGGTGTGTCAGTTGTATTGCTACCTCATTAGTCAAAACTTTATGACTTAGAATATGACATTTATGTGTTAAAAGGTGGCAATTGTTCCTTCTATAATCCGAACTGCTCAAATGAAGCGCTACCATGTACATTTGTTATGTTTACATGTTGAGAGAAGTGCAGGAACAAGTAATGGTTATTATTTATTGTCCAGGTAACTTGGTTCATCATTTCCAGATCTTCCTTGTACACACTTGCTTTACAAACCCCCTTTTTGTTAGGGCAATATGGTATGTGGAGCCTATCTTGAAAGGAAGTTATTTTGACTACAGTCCTATTTGAATAGTAGGTAATTAATGGGCTCTGTTTTGATTTTTGCTGGATGGATTCTCAACTATTGGCTCTCTGGAAATTTTGGGATTGAAATGAAACAACCAAGCCATTGAAACATCCCAATTGTTCAAGACAGGACACCAATGCCATCTGAATGTGAAGCTTTGTTACTTGGGTTCAGCCACAATTTATGCAAACAGGTGCATTTAGGTTTCAAAGTTGGCCTTCTTTTTGCAACATTATGTCTTTCTAAGTGTCGCTATTCTTTGTCCAAGTATTACCTGACACGTCTCAGTTATGTAAATGCAAACATGGAATCAGTTAATGGATTTTATTGTACTCTGTGATGCAAGTCTTGAAAAGGTAAACAAGAACTTGATCCTGACATCTTCCACACTGGTTCTTGGTTCTTAGTGAGTAGGAAGAAGTTGGTGACTCAACTGACTCATGTCAGAAGAAGCTATTGGTACATTACTCTTTAGTTTCTTTGGGGTAGCTAAGCTAATTGGACTTGGCAATTTGTGATGGGTTTGGTTATTGAGTCTTGATGATGCTGTGATTAGACATCAAAAGTATGCTTTATCCAATCATGCTAACTACTAATGTGAGATTAGATTAGTAGCATGCTAATAGGCGTGGGATCATTTTACATGAAGGATGCTTCCACAGATGTCCTAGGTAATGTGGCTGAGAATTCCGAAGCAATTCCAACACCATTTTAGAGACATCTGATAAATTTGAAATGTCAATAAATCTCTGTAATATGCTGCTGCCATTTGCCATGTTGAAAAAAGCTAGAAACGGCTTTTTTCATCCTGTTCAAATTCATATTTCTGTAGGCATTGGAATGATAAAAATTTTCGGGGCATCGCCTCTTCATTACCTCATCCCTGATGCTGCGTTTCTTGGTACAGGGGCCGCATATGCGCAAGCCCCCACTGTCACAAATTATGACTTGCACTCTCCCGCTTTGGAGAGGCGTTAGGCAGGGGCACCTCCCACAGTGCAATGGAGGCCACCTACCTAGGCCATGAGCCTTGGTGGTCGCCCATTGACCTTGTCCAGGTAAGTATGTTTCTTTTATATTGGCCTCTCTTTCCTTCCAGTTGTTATCCCACTGTCGTGGGTCTGGAACCCAACCTCATAAGAATGCTTGTAAACGTTTTTTTTTAATTCCAGTGTTAGTTATCTTGCTAGTGTATTCTTTAGTACCTTTACTGGCTGAAAAAAGATCATGAGCAAGTCCGGCTTATTAATTGTTGAAGCCAGTGAGGTCTTTCGTTTTAAGCTAATGTTTTGAAGAGCCACTCATGGAGGCTTGTAACAAGTCATTTTCCAAAAGATTGCCCTGGTTGTTACTTGGAATTTCTAACATCATGCAAAATCAGTTCACACAAACCTCATATAAGTCATCAATGCCTTTGATGCAAAAGTAACAAATCTTCTCTTTCTGCATATTATCTAAGGCCTTAGGCCTATGTCCTATTGTTAAGTGGTACTACAATTGGAAGTGTGTTTTTTGAGATCATGGAGGTTTTGCTTTATTTTGAACCTATCACATTCAGGAGATAAAGTGATGAATGAAATGCACAGTCAAAGAGGGATAGTGTCATAGTGACATTAGATTCCTTCGTCCTGAGGTATTGTTAAGCACGAACTATAATATGATGGTGCACTGGTATTTTTGTATGAAGTAAAACTTGTGAATCTTGGGGTTTTGGATAGTAATAGATACCTTTGTCTTATTACCTGATCTGACATTACTATACAGTGTAACTTAGATGCTTTGAAGGTTGTGCTCTAGTAACGCTGTACTTGCAATTATCAGATGGTTTTTTTTATTTTTTTATTTTAAAAGGATTTAGCATGCTCAATTGAGTTGGTTCATTATATGGCATGAAAGTTTTTCTGCCCAGAGGTTTCTAGTTCAAATATCAAAAAACCCTTATATTGTGTTATTCCTTGAGGTTGGGAGGAGCTATATACAATCCTTTGTTCAAAGCCATAGGCATAATACATCCTATTTGGTTGCTTGAGCATCAAATTGCTTGAGTTGCATTGGTTTTTTAGCACTTATGGATCAATTGAAGGTAGTGCTGAAGAAAGTGATTGACTTATTCCACTGTTTGAGTTGGTGATGGACTTGGACTCATATTTTAATTTGCTTCCACTTTTGAGGATGGCTTTGCTTCTTACATGATGGACATGCTTTCCATTATGTTAGAGGGTGCAACACCTTGTTCATTTAGAGTATCTTGAATCACCCTGCCTGGATGAGCCTGCTAATATCTTGATGTTTAGAGGTGGCATCTCTCAGGATGCTAGGTTTTCTTATACATGTATTGTTGCATCTGGTTGATGGCATATGCACTTTGCCTTGATTTCACAACAGGCCATTCTCATGTCAGGGGTCTAACTGACATACATATCTATTCTCTTAAAGTTCTGTATGTTTTAGTTACACCTATGGCAATTGTCAAGTACTTGACATGGGCACTTGATGCGAAATGAAGAATATGAATAGCATAGATTTGTGTACAGTATTTGTTGAATGATTTCTCTTTAAAAAAAAAAAATTATTACGTTTGAAGTTGTTGGGCTAGCTTATGCTCTTAACCTCTCTCTAATTTATTCTAATGGATGGAATCATGTTGCTTTGAATGATTCCTCAGCTACATAAACCAATGATGTTGCTTGTTTTCATATTGCTAGGACTAGAAGTGGTCGGGATACCACATTTGCTAAGGGTAGCATTTGTTGAAAGCTTAATAATATTAGAAGTGGTCGTGATGAGCTTTGCTGTTATCTTATGTTTAAGAACTATCTCAACCAAAAGTTTGAACTGATGAACGAAGGCATAAGAATAGGTTTTATACTCTGATACTCACTTATTCATAACTTATACTAATCCTGTAGTTTTTGGTCTGCTTTCCCCAAAAATTTTGTGCTTCGCCTCGGGATGCAAATGAAAGATAGAGACAAGCTTTAATGAGGAGTTAACAAACATGTGCATAATGTTTCTGAAGAGCCAATCATGGAGGTTTGTAACAAGTCATAATCCAAAAGATTGCCCTGGTGGTTACTCTGAATTATTAACATCCTGCAAAATCAGTTCACACAAACCTCACAAATGCCATCAATGCCTTTGATGCAAAAATAAGTTGCTCTGAGGACAACTGATGGCCTTTTTCCTTTCTGTTCGGTTGAGATGAGACAGCCTACTGTTAAATGGGAAGGTTTGACAGTTGGTTTGCTAATCAGAGGTGTTACTACCCACTTTCACAGGTTGCAGAGTGTTGTGATGATTGTGGAGATTCATCTGCTTTCTGGAGGTTACCCACCTGCAGAATGGTGATCCATTTCTGTTGTTAGATCCCCCCCCCCCCCAGTGTGGGGTCTGCATGCTTTTTACATAATGGATAGGTGTCCTGTCATAATTGTCCTTCTGTGAAGTTATGATGTATAAGAGCTTGGCTGCTGATCTTTCCATATCACGTTGGTATTTGGTGGCAATATATTTTCTGCTGCTGCGTGTTTCTTCCATTTAATATACTTTTTCTGCTTTAATAGGACTGAAATATATACCTGATCCAGGAGGATATCCATATAGTTACAGTTTTTGCTCCTGTCTTTCTTATTTCTGTTTGCAGAATTTGACTGAGGCCATTTAGGTACTTTCCACCTCAACCATTTTCTGTGTCTATATGCCTCTCTGCAGGTTTTACCTTCTGCTTTTGTCTGGTTGCAGATTCTGATTTTCTTCGTAGATGCCATGCTATATCTCCAAGTTTTAACTGAACACTCTGTCATTCTAGGGCATTTAATGTCAAATGTCATCTCTCAAGGCGAGGCTAAGATGCGAAGCAATAAATAGAGGTAGGTGAGACTGAACAAGGCATACCTTTCTTATGGTCAATTACTAGGATTCTTCTTTCTATATATTCCAAAACTGTACGAGGGTATGCCACAAAGAATCCTAGATTTTTGTAGAAGTTTTATTGCTTTGTGTTGATTTGTGTTTTCTTTTTTGGGCATTGTACAAGGTGTTATAACGGATGCGAGAAAGTATGAACAAACTGACAAATACACATAGATTTAACGTGGTTCACTAACAATGTGTTCGCTCGTCCACAGGCAGAAGAGAGGGATAGTTTTATTGATATTAGAATACAGAGATACGCATTACATATATAGGGTGTGCTAGGTCTGTAAAAGGGGGCTAAAAAACAGATTCAAGGCATTCTAACAAATCTCCACCTTGACTTGAATCCTCTCATAGTAACAACAGATGCACCATAACAGTGCCAGATCTCTTCTGCCTCAGATTTTGCACTCCAAGAGGCAAATTAACAGCTTCCAACAGTTAAGAAGTCCAGACAATGTTGGAACTTGCTAACTGGAACCGGCTTAGTGAACATATCGACGGGATTGTCAGCAGTACCTACTTTCTTTACTTGAATTCTCTTTTCACTTCTCAGGAAATGATATTGAACATCAATGTGTTTTGTCCTCGCATGGTGAACCTGATCCTTGGCTAAACATATTGCACTCAGGCTATCACAGTATATGGTCGCCTGAGCATGGGGTAGACCAAAATCACTGACCAGTCCTTTTAACCAGATTCCCTCCTTAACTGCTTCTGTCATTGCCATTTACTCTGCTTCCGTAGTAGACAAAGTAACCGTGGGCTGCAAAGTTGCCTTCCAGCTTACAACAGAACCTCCAAGAGTGAAGACATAACCAGTCATTGATCTCCTGCTGTCCACATCTCCAGCATAATCAGAATCTGAATAACCTATCACCAAACATTGGGTATCACCTCCATAGATGAGACCAACATCAGACGTACCTCTTAGATAGCGAAAAATCCTCTTCACAGCTTGCCAATGCTCCTTACCAGATTCTCCCATGAACCTACTAACAACACTAACAGCATGTGCAAGGTCAGGTCTTGTACAAACCATCGCATACATCAAACTCCCTACTGCACTAGCATAAGGAACTCGAGACATGTCTTCCTTTTCTTCAGCAGTTTTAGGAGCAAATGCAACAGATAGGTGGGCATTTGCAGCACTTGGAGTATCTATAGGTTTTGCTGTAGACATGCCGAATCTTGACAATATCTTTTGAATATAGCCCTTCTGTGATAAGAAAAGCTTCTTCTGACTTCTATTCCTATAGATCTCCGTACCCAAAATTTTCTTTACTGGACCGAGATCCTTCATCTCAAATTCAGCGCTTAGGAGACCTTTCAGTTTCTGAACATCAGATTTGTGCTCTGCAGCTATCAGCATATCATCAATATATAGCACCAAATAGATAAATGAACCATTTGTTGCCTTATTGTGATATACACAACAGTTGTATGGACTCCTGTTATACCCGAGCTGTATCATGTAGGTGTCAAACCTTTTGTACCACTGCCTAGGTGACTGCTTTAGTCCATACAAGGATTTCTTCAGATGACAGACATATTCTTCTTTCCCAAGAACTTGGAAACCATCTGGCTGAGCCATGTATATATCTTCTTCCAGCTCTCCATGTAAGAAAGCTGTCTTCACATCTAGTTGCTCAAACTCAAGATCCTGATGTGCCACTATTGCTAATAGTACTCTGATGAAAGTATGTCTGACCACTGGTGAGAAAATCTCAGTGTAGTCTATTCCCTTCTCCTGACTGAACCCTCTTGCAACCACTCGAGCTTTGTATTTGATACCCTCGGTAGGTGATATCCCTTCCTTCTTCTTAAAAACCCATTTGCAGGTGATGATTTTTCTGTCCAATGGTTGTTTCACTAGTTCCCAAGTCTTATTCTTTTGAAGTGACTCTATCTCATCTCCCATTACTGCAATCCATTGGGTAGACTCGGAGCATGTGATTGCTTCTTTATAGGTGGACGGCTCGTGAAGATCCACCTCTTCAACAACCTATAGTGCGTAAGTCACCATATCCTCGAAACCGTATTTCGTAGGAGGCTTCCCGAAATTAGCCCTCCGAGAGCAACCAAGAGCTAAGCTATGTGGATTAGCTAGCGGTGTGGGCTCGGTTTCTGCACAAGAATGTTGAGCTTCTTCCTGTTGTGGTTCACTCTCATCATGAGTGACTTGGTGCTCCACTTGTTTCTCAACACTACACAATAACAGACTTCACAGTAGGGTTAAACATAGAATTTTTATCAAAAACTACATTTCTACTAATAATAACCCTATTTTCTGATGGAGACAAATTCTGTAACATTTCACTCCATCCCCGTAGCCCAAAAATACTCCCTTCCTGGCTCGAGGTTCCTATTTACCCTCATTTATATGATAATAAATAGGACACCCAAAAACTTTCAGATTTGAGTAATCTGCAGGTTTACCAGACCACATCTCACATGGAGTTTTGAGATGTGTACCTATGTGAGGTCCACGATTGATCAAATAGCACGCTGTATTAACCGCTTCTGCCCAAAACCTTCTAGCCAACCCAGCATTAGAGAGCATGCACCTAGCTCTCTCCAGAAGTGTTTGATTCAGACGTTCTGCGACACCATTCTGCTGTGGTGTATCCCTGACCATGCGATGTCTAGCAATCCCTTCACTATGACAGAACTCATCAAACTCAGATGAACAGAATTCCAGCCCATTGTCAATGCGCAGCCGCTTGATCTTCTTCCCAGTTTGATATTCCACTAATGTCTTCCACTGCTTGAAGTTGTTGAAAGTTTCACTTTTGTGTTTCATCATAAACACCCAAGACATTTTGGAATAATCATCAATAATTGACAGAAAGTACCTATGACCCCCCAAAGATTCAACACGAGAAGGGCCCTAACAATCCAAATGAATATAATCAAGCGTACCTTTTGTTCTGTGAATTGTTTTAGGAAACTTGGTACGATGTAGCTTTCCAAAAACACAATGCTCACAGAACCCAAGATCCGTTACCACCTTGTGATCACAGAGGAGATCACTCTTTGCCAAAATTTGCATCCCTCTTTCACTCATATGACGAAATCTCATGTGCCATAACTTAGTCATATCATCCTTGTGAACTTCTGAAGATGCAACAGCAGCTGAAATAGATAACGTAGTGCCTTGCAGTATATACAAAGTACCTTACTTGACACCCTTCAGAACCCTATCTGAACCCTTGCAGGCATACAGAACTCTTCCTTCACCTTGAAAACTAAATCCTTTCGTGTCCAACAGACTCAATGGTATTAGATTCTTTGTCATATGTGGAACATGCCTGACATTGTTCAATGTACAGAATTTACCATTATGTGTCTGTATCTGTATAGAACCAATTCCAGCCACTCTTCAAACAGCACTGTTAGCCATAGAAATATTGCCTCCACTCACCTGCTCGTAAGTGATAAACCATTCTCTACGCGGACATATATGGTAAGATGCCCCTGAATCTAGGATCTACACATTAGTATGATGCATAGGTTCATCAGCGACTAGGGCTATATCTTCTTCGGACCCACTGTCACCTTCTGAGACAGCAGGAGTATCTGCTTGTTTCTCCTGTTGTTGTTGCTGCCTCTTCTTTTTAGGGCACTGATTTTTCCAATGTCCTGTCTCCTTACAGTAGTTACAGATATCACCAGGTTTAGGACCTTTAGAACCCGACGGCTTTGATTTCTTCTTCGTCGGATTCCCAGGTCTTTTACCTATAGCCAACCCAACAGCCTCGGTACCACCACCACCTGTACCAGCCGCCTTATGATGCAGCTCTCTGCTATGAAGAGATGATCTAACCTCTTCCAGAGACACAGTATCTTTCCCAACAATAAAAGATTGCACGAAATTTTCATATGAGGGTGGGAGAGATACTAACAGAATTAGGGCAACATCCTCATCTTCAATTTTGACCTCAATATTACGCAAGTCTAACAGGATTGTGTGTAATTGATCTAAGTGATCTCTCAAAGACATACCTTCCTGCATTTGCAGACCAAACAGACGTTGCTTCAAGAGTAACTTGTTGGTTAAAGACTTCGTCATGTATAGACTCTTAAGCTTTAACCACAACCCAGCCGCAGTATCCTGGTCTGCGATCTCAGTGATGATATCATCTGCAAGATACAACATGATCGTCGCGTGTGCCTTTTCCTCCGAACTGGCCATCTCAGCGGTGTCAGCGGTGTCGGCGCCTGGATCTTTCTTTGCCAGCGGCGCCCGTAACCCTTGTTGCTTCAATAGGGCTCGCATCTTGATCTGCCATAGACTAAAACTGTTCCTCCCCGTAAATTTGTCAATTTTCACATTCAAAGCGGACATCTTTCTCACCAGAATTCGGAAAACCCTAAAGCTCTGATACCAGTTTGTTATAATCGATGCGAGAAAGTATGAACAAACTGATAAATACACACAGATTTAACGTGGTTCACTAACAATGTATTAGCTACGTTCACAGGCAAAAGAGAGGGATAATTTTATTGATATTAGAATACATAGATACGCATTACATGTATAGGGTGTGCTAGGTTTGCAAAAGGGGGCTAAAAAACATATTCAAGGCATTCTAACACAAGGGATGCCTGATCTACACCAGATGATGGTGGCACTAGAGATTCTTTTCATCTGCAGTTGAGCTGGGATTATCCACTACTGCTTTTGTAAGAGCCATCAGCCCTGCAATCCAGACAGAGGGAACAAGCCATTGCAGAACTTCTTTCTCAGCTTAAGCATCTTGTTTATAAACCATGAGATAATACTCTGGGTCATCATTTATTTATGTTGTATTCAAGACTTCGTGGATTTCTTGTTTTCTGTTGTTATAAGGGTAGTCATGCTTAGGCAGCTATCCACACGTGAACTTAAACTGGCAGGGACTCACCCTTGCACAGGGCAGCACAAGCTGCTGCTGCCATGGGAACTATGGTTCTTTCAGTTGAATTTGAAATATGCAAGTTTTTTATATTGATATTGCTGCCTGCCTGCCTTCTTTCATTTTGCTTGGACCGGTGGTTGAAATGATTTAATGTTGGTTACCGGGAGGGTGGCATAGGTACTGCTGGGCATTCTACTGGTGATCGACCATGTTTGAATTGACCGACGAAGTCCCCTCAAAACTTAAGGGTGGGTTTAACTAAAGGAATTATAATGCTGTTAATTGAACAAGGTTACGTTGTTCTTTTCTCTCCCTCTCTTGTATCTGTGTTTGAATAGCTTCCTATTTTTGGATGCTTGAATCTTATTTTCAATGTTAGACTCCTTGCTCTGGGATGATAACACAATGTCACAAGGCCTGGTAGGTCTCGGAAATTCATTTGCTTTAATGTGCTGAATCTGGTGATGTATTCTCTTTTAACTGGTGCAACAAATCTTTCCTTCATCTTTCAGATTCATTCTTCACTCATTCAAGTATGTGGCAAACAATGATGTAGGGATTGCGCAATAGTTAGCTATGCTGTTAAATTACGGTATTTGTTGTTGATCAAAATTGTTTATTTTTCGCAGGAATTCTCATCAGTGAGGGTGGGATATAAAGTTTGGCTTTGACTTGATCAATTGTCCATCAATTGCACTTCTGACTCTAGATTGTTTTCTGTTGGTGCAGTTGGAGTGCTGAAAGAGTTTATTGAGGACTTTGGCTTGGTTTCTTTCTTCTCAAGTGGACATGGAATCTGTTTTTCCTATTGTTCCTATTCTTTGATTGGTGGTTTGGTACTTGTCCTCTACTCTATAGTCCTAATAAGGATTTTGGGTTCAGGGCCTTCAGGCTGTCGATTCTGAATTCTGATTATTTGCGTTGGCCTTTTATCAGGGTTCTGGCTTTTGAAAACAAAATCTTTTCTACAAAGAGTATTGAGACTGTAAGAATCCTTCGGGCATTTGTTATCTCAAAACAAAGAAGAATGCCCACTGATGAGTGATTGAATGGCAGCTTCAGAGTTTGTTTCCCATTGGGGTTTCTGCCCCCCCTCCCCTGGTCTTCACCTAATTGTGGAAGAGGGGAGGTGCGAATTGAGAAATGGCACGACTAAGATCAAAGCTCTAAAAAAGCCAAAAAGTTGTTTACAGTTAGATGAAAGGAATTGCTTTTCAGCTATAACTGGACAGACAATTTAATTTTGTTGATTGGTGGTGTTTGTCTTCAGCATTGAGATGGTGAGAAGTGACAAGTATGAAGCTAATCGCTGATCTCAATGGAGATTTGAACAGCAATTTCGCTATATATTTCATGGCAGTTTCATTTTCCCGCTCAAACTCTATTTTTTTCCTCATATAGTCCACAGAAAATGTTAATTGTTTTTGCTGGGATTACGCTTCAATTTCAGTGTGAAGATAGCAGTCAGAAGTGACAGAGAGAGAGAGAGCGAGAGAGAGAGAGTGACAGGGGCTTTGTTTTGTTGATGGCCTCACTGATGTTCCTTTGTTGATTAGTCTTCTATAGCAGAAGTCTCTGAACTAGATTTGTGCGTGATGACCTTTTTGGTTGATTTTCAAATGATCCTTTTTTTGTGCTTGTCATATTATAATATGATTTAATCTGCGCCTATTATCCTGCAGCCTATGCTAATTATTCCGCTATTGGTTTCTCATAGCCTGTATTGTATTTTAGATCACGTTATTTTAGAAGGGCCATGCACTAGGAATCAAGGATATTCCAAAGCGTTGTGCAGTGTGGGTCGTATTAATATGATTGAAGTGAAGGGCCTGCCTGCAGTGATTAATGAATCTGTTGCAAATGCCTGTATTTTGGTTGCTTCATCAAACCTACAATATTAGTTTGTCTTTCTGGACCGTGCAGATTTTTTCGATCCTTTTAAGGATTAGCAGAAAACCACTGGAGAATCGAGAATTGCAAATGAAAGTGGGCCATGAGCGGTGTAAGCATGAACCTGTAGACTCGGGACCTTTTCCTTGTATGCAGTACTAGCTTTCTTCCTCCCTTGCAATTGTTGCGTCTTGAGTTCCTGGATAATAACAATGCACACAGGAAGCTCGTGTAGTAAACCTGTTGCCTTTCAAATGCATGATTCATTTGTAATGGTAATGCTAGTATGATCATAGAACGACATGGTAAAGATTGGGACCATCTATTTTGTTCAATGACTTAGCCTTGAAACTCATTCCTTTCCCCCCTTCCCCTTTGCTTTTGCTTTTATTCATGTCCCAAGGGCTAGAGCCAGTGGCGGATCTAGGCATGTAGATTAGGGGTGTTCATAAATTAATATCGTTATTAATATATACTAATTTTTTTTGGGGGGTGTCCATAAATCAAAAATTACATTTTTTAATATAGAATTTATTTTTTTTTTGGGGGGGGGGGGGGTTAGGGGGGTCCATGGACACCCCTAAACCTCACATAAATTCGCCACTGGCTAGAGCCCTATTGTTAATCAATGTGTCATCTTGATTATGTAGTCAAGTCTTAAAGTTAAAGAATAGTGGGTGTGGAAATATAGAGAAGAAAAATTGGCTGGCCATTTGAAGAGAAGATCAATAATTTGATATCCTGACATTTCTATGTAGAATTAGGGTTTCCAAAATATCATTCCGTTTACATCATTACATGTAGAGCTTTTAGTATATTGAATATTTCAGCTCATTTCTATGGTTATATGGATGCTTATGTGTCACATCTCATGCTGGCAATTTGGTATGTATTTGGAAGGGCTTGAAACAAAACCATTTGAAAACTGCACCTCTATTTCAATTAAGAGTAGTAATGGACTTTGGATTTTGACCAAATTCATAAATCCGCTTAATTTGGATGGTTCTAGAGCCAATATTTTTTAATTCGATGAATTTTAAAAATGATTTTGTACCTCAAAAAGATTCAAATCTCACCTCTTAGACCTATTAGATTTATTACTCATGTAATTCATAAACCTAATAAACAATGCTTTTAAACTTTATCTCTCTCTTTTCGTCCTCAACATATCATGCGCTTAGTCTCTCATTTTAGGGATGAGAATGTGTGCCAAGTGAATAGGTACCACCTTTGCTCACCATCTTTGCATGCTCAAATGAGGTAAATAATAAATAATAATAACGAGTATTATGTAGAATGAGTATGTTTATCAATAACTACTGTAGGTATCCACTGAATAGTGGATATCCATGCATCCATTAATAGTATTAATGGACGATAATACTCTTGTATGATAAACAGAATTATAATAGACTAATTTATAGTTTCTCTCTTGTGAGTTCAGTTGGAATTTAGTAACAAAATTTAACTTCAACAATTTAAATTGAAACTTGACTATATAATAATAGATATTAAAAGAAGTGCAAATACGAATTTTAAGTTCAAAATGCATTAATTCAGTTAACATTTAATTCCACCACTACAATTCAATTAACATATATTTTCATAGGTCTCTAATAATAACCTTTGAATAACTAAAATCGTATTGCCATATTATTTATTGGTTATACTATCAGTAGTCTACTTTCTTTTCATTTTTGTTATCAAAATACGTCCATATTGATTATATATGGGATAATATAATGCAATACAATCATATATTTATATATATAAAAGTGAATGCAAATGATGTGGTTGTTACATGTGTCTTTAAAACATTTATATTGCAAAATAAAAATTAAAAATAAAATAATATGTGATTTAAAATCATCATAATAAATAATGTCTTTTCAACTCTTCTATGAGGAGAAAAAAATTTACTAATATGTTAATAATATTATTTCTAAAAATCTAAATTATAAGATTAATTATAATATCTCTAAAATATTATGCCTAAAATTTTAAAATAACTCATATATAGTACGGATTTAGAGGCTAATCAACTAAAAACTTGACCAAAAAAACCCTTACATAATTTGGCTATTAGTTATTCTTTTAATTTTTGCAATTTCTATTAACAAAATTACATTTCATGTTGCATGATCTTGCGCCATAAACTCAAGAGTCCCTTAGTTTAGCATCCCCTAAGAACTCTTGCGCAGCACCAATGAGTCAAGCACCTTTACTCGAACAAAAATCCCCGTCCTTTTCTTTCTTCACTCTCTTCTCATTTACTGCTTCGTCTCTGGCAAGGGCGAGTTGACTCGGACAAGAAAACCGCTCATCAGCAACGGCGACAATGGCGGACGCAAACAGCGAGGACTTCGCGATCGGAAGCGTCCTCTCAATCAAGACCACTCTGGGCGAAGAATTCGAAGGCCAAGTTATCACCTTCGACCGTCCTTCCAACATCCTCGTCCTTCATATCCTTCTCTCTTTCTCTCTATTTTTCAAGTTCAATTGTCTGTTTTAGGGTTTCAATTGTTGATTGTCGGTTGATTTTTGAGCTCCTTAACTTGGTGTTTTTGTTCGGGGGATTCACAAGAGGGTTCAAAATTGGGGCCAAGGAGGAACATAAGGATGTTGAAAGCTAATTACATTAAAGAATTCACGTTTTTGCGCCAAGATGATGATCCTCTTGATCTCAAGACCTGTTATCTCGACCTCAACTCTCTTCGAGCTAGAGAGGAATCCGCTATTAGGTATTTCAATCTTTACCATTCTTCTTCGTTGAGTTTTTGAGATCAATTTCGATTCTAGGGTTTGATTTAGCATTTTCGGTTGTTTTGAGCAGGCAAGCGGAGATAGAGGCCGAGAGGATTGGTGTGGGTGTGACAGCGGAGGCTCAGAGCATTTTTGATGCTTTATCTAAAACGTAATGTACCCCTTCCTATCCGTTTCTTATGATGATTACTTATTTACCTTACTGAACTTGTGAAATGTCAAATTTCATGCTTTTCCATTAGGGGTTTTGCTACTGTCATTAGACCAGAAGCCAACTTGGCCACTCGTATAGTTTCCACTTGAATTGGAGATTTTAGATGATTTCTATTAGTGCTTGGTTTAAGATGATTCTCTGTATGTAGCTGGAAATTGGAAGTAGAGGCTTAGATTTCTTGTTTAGTGCAAATGGAAGTCTGTAGCGATTAGCTGGAGTTACTTATTTTCCCCTTTGCTTCAGTTAAGCTTCATGACTGACTTTGGGTTTCCTAGGTGGGAGTTGTCTTTTTGGATTTAAACTTTGCTGCTTAATACTTAATACCATGTATATTAATATGTGAAAAACCCTACTTCAGTGGCACTGTCAATTTTAAATATGAGTGGAAGGAGTGTATTCATGGAGCTGAAATAATGTCTTTCATGATTGAGTTTTCGTAGCCGAGAAATTATTCCCCACGAGACTTCATTAATATGCAGATGGACTTAAGGGTAGGGAAGAGTTAGTAGTCTTAATGAGGTTACCAGAGGCAGCTGAGATTTGCGGGTTGATGCAATGATGCGAGGATTTATGGGTGTAATTTGTGCATAGGTTTGCTCAGCTAGGATGATTGTGTGAAGATTCTGAAATTTCTTTCTTTTGATGGGGCAACAGGCTGACCCACTTTGAGGGGACATTTTTTGATAATCCGATCAACAATGTGTCCTGGTCGTATTCATTTGAACTCGTTGGCTATGGGGTTGTGTGGGAATTGACTGATCAGGATATTGTGATGGCTCCAGATATTGAACATATTTTGTGAACATAGTTTTTTCTATAGTCAATGGAGATATGATTGACCCCCCCCCCCCCCCCCCAAAAAAAAAATTAAAACTTGAAAGGCCTGTACTTGTATTTTACCAGAGGAGAAAACACTGAACTGTCAATTAAGTAATTGATTACTGTATGCTACTATGCTGCTGTATGGATTATCTTTATTACATGCAAGTAATGAAAGTATTAGAAAGGACGCTGATGGAGATGCTAGTTGCTTGGAACTCAGGGGGAGGATTGTGTCTAATGTTTACGTGCATGCTGGATTGGAGAAATGATCTACTGGTTGTGAGCTGTCGGATTGTTAAATGGCACAATTGGAGGTTTAACTTCATTTTACTTGGTAGGCTGGGACCTAGCTAGTTTGGTAGGTAGTTCTCTATGTGTGGATGGTTTTGAGGTTACTTATTCTCTGAGCCGACAAATTGAAGCTCTTGTGCTATGGTAACTCAAATGATGATTTAGTCTACTCCCAGCTGGGAATATTATCCTTATTATGTTAAGTCTGTGAGGGATATTCTTTGGAAAATTTGTAGATGTAAATGTAACAGCCCACGACCACCCGCCATCGAGGTATTGTCCGCTTTGGGGCTACACAACTCATACCAGGGCACGCTCACCCTGAGTCCAGTGCACCCCTCACAGTTTTGTCCTCAAAAGGCGCCTCGATGGGTTGAAGTTTCCCCACGCTTATAAGGCGTGGTTCGTTCTCCTCAACTCCCGATGTGGGATACCTTCATCCACACCCCTCTCAGGGGCCCAGCGTCCTCGCTGGCACATCGGATCGGGTCCATGGCTTAGATACCACTGTAACAGCCCACGACCACCCGCCATCGAGGTATTGTCCGCTTTGGGACTACACAGCTCACACCAGGGCACGATCATGCCAGTACTAATGCACTGGACTCAGGGTGAGCGTGCCCTAGTGTAAGCTGTGTAGCCCCAAAGCGGACAATACCTCGATGGCGGGTGGTCGTGGGCTGTTACAATAATGCTACTCTATATTTGTAAATTGGATGTCCATAATATGTATGCCCTATTTGTTCCTTTTCTTTTTCTTTTTCTTTTTCTTTTTCTTTTTTTTTTTTAGGGTTGGGCTTGGGGGAGAGAGGATAGCAGAAAGAATAACATTAGTAAGTACACTAATGGGTGGATCCGACTGTAGAGCCTTAAATAGGTCTGGGGATGAATTAGTCCTGAATTATTTTGTTGCGCAAATTTGGAAATTATAAGTGCCCCTCACTATAAGCTACTAGTGCTCCAACTATAAATCCTTAAATAATAGCAAGAGAGCTTAAGTTTCTGATGCTACAAAACTTTGCCCTTGAAAATCCATTGACAATCCTTTCGTAAGTACCACCAAATGTCACCATGCTTCAAATGAGCTAAACTTTCTTCAATCTTCTTTCTAATTTAATTTTTTTTGATAAGCAATCTTCTTTCTAATTTACTGATTACATGTTTAGTGAGTTCCAAACCAAGGCTAAGCTCAAATATTGCTGAGGGAACATGCAAGGATGAAGGAGAAAATATGCTCTCCCTGTTTCTGTTCCTCTTCACTCTAGCTTAACATAACTACCTTCTTTTGATTAATGAGTATCTCTGTTGGAATACTTCTCCTGTTCAGTTTTTTAAGAAATCAACCTTTGCTATTTTTCAGCAAGTTGGTTTCTTAATAATGAGAAGGACGGCATGCCCTCCTGCAATCTTTGTATGAGGGTTTATTTGTCATATGCTGTTTCTAAGGTTAGCTTGCCTAGTCAATATGTTGGCTGCTATTGTTACCTTTTTTTTTTTAAAAAAAAAATAAGCATAGGCTGCTATTGTTCATTTGGGTTGCCATCTTTTTGCACTTTTTGCCCAAATGTTGAAGTGATGATCTACTTTTGCCTAGAAAGATGTGCCCACTAACATACTAGGTTGGAGTTTACAGGGATCATGATTCCTGAGCTCAGAAAAAGAGTGTTAGCATTGAGATCAATGCACTCATGCTTTTGATGAAGAAAACCGCTCTTTCTGTAGATCTTTTCTTTTTCAAATTGCAGATTAACTTTATTGGGGTGTCCAATGTGGTTTATGCCTCTTTAATTTACAAAGGCTATAGAGCATATAGATGTAATATCCCATGAATTCATATGGGAAATTATTGTTGGCTTGTAGGGGATGTTATGCCTTGGTGGTCCCCTACTTTGTAGGGGCATCTGCTGTGGGCCTTACGGCAAAATATATGAGCACATGTTTTAGGGCGACAAACTTATCTGTTATTCCTAGGTCCCCTGTCAGCTTCCGCTATTTAGAAAAACAAACTTGGTCTAAATCGGCGGGTAGAGGTTGTCAAAATTAAGCAGTACTTTTTCCCCCTCCCTTTGTGCGTTCTGCAAGTGATCCATAATGCTGTATCCTTTGTCACTGAAAAGTTGTAAATAGATCTTGATGTTGCTGGAATGTTGTCCAACTTCTTTTTGTTACACAACATCTGTTTCCTTGGAAGTGTTTGTGAGCAAGAAAAGTTAAGAAGGTCACTGCGGTTATTCCTCACACCAGTCTGTGTAAAGATATCTCTTGAGTGCATTACGCATGGGATAAAGACTTTGAAACTTGGGACAGGGAGGACCTTTGTTCTTTGCCACTGGAAGCCGCTGAGTTTGTTGGTAGCCTTTTTGTGGATTCTCAATAGCTTAGTTTGTCAGATGCTGTTTTTGCATTCCTTGCTTTTGGATTAATCCATCATGTTACCTCCTAAGAAATAATTCAAAAAATCTCATATTACTGGATTCAAGTTCATAGTGGTGTAATGGAGACTGCTTCTTGATAAATGTTTCCCCTTGATAGAATATATAGGTTCAGCTTCTGTTCCTACACATTGGTACTTGTCCATGTAACTGTCTGTCTCTCGTTCTCTCTTGCTCAGTCGCTCTCCCCTCCCATGTCACACTGGGAGAGGATGTTTCGCATTCCACTAGGTTCTTTAAGTTTTGAACAATGTTCCAAAGATGAAACTTCCTCCTGCTGCTCACTTTGAACAGTTATCCCCGCAACCCCTTCTTGTAAGGGACATAAGCATTCACCTTGTTCTTTGAACTTTGCTTTTTCAGCCTGAAATAGAATCGTTGAAGTTCCTATAGAATACTTAACTTTTTTTTTTTTTTTGATTGTGTATGCAGGCTTCCAGTGCGTTGGGACAAAACTGCGATAGTCGTGATGGATGAAGTACGGGTCAGTAGCCCTTATCTTCCTGAATCTGTTACCGGAGGCACTCCTGCAGCAAATGAACGGGTTAGGAAAGTGGTAAGAAATACTTGGCCCTTGATTGTGATTGATACGTCATACTAAAATGAATTGTTTTGGTCCCTTTTTATTCTGACATGCGTTTTATTTTGTCTTAGCTTGAATTCGAAAGAAAGAGGTTGCATTCTCGTGGATCTGCTTAGTTATGCTTTCACTTCTTCCGATAAGAATGACGTTAGCTGGAAGGCCTTGAGGTATGAATAACAAGGTCTGGAGAAGCTATGTTGTTTTAATGAAAAAGAGCTTGAGTTGGTGTAGACAAAGCTGAAGATTAATGAAGGGAGAATTTTGATTTTTCTTTCACTAGGCCTCTTGCCTCTGGTGCAACCCCTCTCCCCTGCCATTTATGCTGCTGTGTCTAATTCTCATTGCCTATGATCATTTCTTCTTATATGAAGGTTTTGAATCTCTGAAATTTCAGAGCTCTTTCTCGTATTTTAAGCTCTCTTGGAAGTTTCAGAGCTCTAAAATTTCAAACCTCATGTGGAAGTTCCCAAGCAGACCTGTTTAAGAAAACATAGTGAAGTGGATTCTCATTGTGGCATTTATGGAGTAGACATGTACTGCTAGGAATTGAAGAGTATTTATGGGTAGATGCTGATTCAAGGTTTCGAGTGGATTTCATGAAGCAGACATAGCCAAGAGGCTTCTTATTGTAGCAGTTGAGGATTAGGGATTTGCATTCTAGCAGTGCTAGGAATTGAGAAGTATTTAAGGTTTGATGCTGACCTTAAGCAAGAAGATGAACATAAATCAAAGCTTGTGCCTTGTGATTAAACATTGTCCTTTTGTAGTTATAGTGGACAGATCAATTGTGTGATCTAGGCTGATGCATGAGTTCCACAAATGGGACGGAGTCAATAAAATTGAGGGAGAGATCTGAGTGTTAAGAGAGACAGAGGGGGGGAAGGCTGCTGGTTTTGGTGCCTTTCATGGTCTGGCCTTTTGGAGTTCAAAGACCCCCCCTCGAAAGGGACGGGGGAACAGTGGGCTTTGTAGTCACATTCAGCCATTCAAGGATGGTTAGGTTGGAGGTGTATGTAGTACAGCCAAATACAAGGCCTTGTTGAACAATTCAGAATTTAAACACTTGAAATGGGTGCAATTCCAGAAATTCAGATGAATATTTATTCGAGGAATTTGGTGGTTTTAAAATGTGGCATTTAGTTCATGTTCGAGAGTCAAACCGACCAGAGCAGCTGTGGTGTTGTGAGTTCAGGTGGGCTGTCAAGACTCAAGGCATAGGTTGAGACTTGCGCGTATGCATACCGGAAGTACAAGTCCAGAGCGTGTTGGTTCTAGCTAGCTCGACGGGTTGGGTATGTTCCTTTTTTTTAGTTTCTGTGTAATCCAATGGATTCGAAATACACCCTCTGTTGTTCATAGCTTCGTGTCTTTCTCACCCTTCAATGATGAGTAACATCTGCACTATGGGAATTGTCATGCTTTTGTAATCTACCCCATTGCTAATTAACGTTAATTTCAAGGCCGTTTACTTGGAATGATTAGTTAAGTAGGGACCTTAACCTGACCTTAGGTGATTTTAGGTTTTGAAGTAAAAAGCTCGGGTTTAAAATTTCAAACTTAGGGCGGTTCAGAGTTTTGATTAATTGTACCAAAAAGTCTGCTTGCTCATAACGGTCGGATAGACTCAGACTTGGACTAGGCTCCAGGCAACAGTAGCATCCCCGGTGGGACCTCTACCTACCTCGTTTGACAAGGGACCATGTTGACATTGATGGTCGCTTTCAAAGTTTGAATGACAGTATGTCCCCATGCTTTTTTGCTGTCCTCCCCCCCTAATTTTCTTGTTTTTGGGAGGGGGGTGGTGGTGTGGGTTTGCCATTTGGGTGTGTGTAAGAAAAGCATGTTTTGGGCACCTCTTGTGTTTAGGATCATAAATTCTTGGATGAAAGTATTTCACATAAGAGTTATTATGAGGCATATTTTTTGAAGGGTTTTTCTTTTAGGGTTTTTAATGACTAATAATATTATAGTGATTTTTAAATGAAGGTATGACTAATAGCTCACTTGAACGTGATTGTAATAATAGTTATACCTAAATGAATTATTGGTCATATCAATTAATTGTTAATAGTCACCACAAAAGTATATGTTTCATGATATGATTTATGTGAGATGATCTCATATAGAACTTATTGACTTAGAATATACTAGTATACCAAAGCCAAAGGTATAGTATTTCCTTCAACGGCAGAGGATTTCACTCCGTCGTTCATTTCCCCTTTCTTCATATGAGTTTTTAGTGATTTCAATGAAGACAGTGAAATGTACCCAAACAAAAGCAAGGTGACAAATTGTCCCCACAGTGGTTTAAAGCCAAAGGCAAAATGAAGCAGGCGGGGAAAGTATCTCCATTATAATGGAACTCAAATAATGCTTACTCAGAATATTCTTTGTTCCTACATTTAAATTGGCGCTTGTATTAACTATCATTAATCAAGGAATTCCTTTAGTGAAAAGCGGGTGATGGACGATAGTATTCCGATTCTCTCCATTAAATCAAAATAAACTAGTATCGCTCCAGTAACTTTGATTGTGATTTTTCCTGTTTGCTTCTACACTAACGTCGTTATTAAATTTAAAATTGCTGATTAGATTGGGAGGAATTAATTCTCCCTAGTCATTTCAAGTGCTTTCTGCGCTGGATGTACAATTCCATGCAGGTGATCTGCCTTCGGTGCATGTGGCACGTGCAACTCATCTGCTGCCAAAAAATTCTCCCAAATTCAAAAAGTTATTTGCTGTTGGGGCCCTTGTCATACCATGTAGAATGATGGGTTTAGGGTCTGCTCTTTTTATTGATAAATTTTAATTAATTTTAATTTATTTTAATTAACTGTAATAAAAAAAATTAACTTCAATTCATTTTGATAAAAAAAATCAACTTTAACTCATCATGTAAAAAATATATATCAATTCTTTCTAATTTTAATTTATTTCAATTTACGTTAACCTATTTGAATTTACTTTAATCTATTTTAATAAAAAAATATTAATTTTAATCTATTTCAATTTATTTTAATTAATTTTAACTAATTTTATTTATTTCTCATTCATATTTTTCAAAGAAAAAAAGAAGCCTTTAATCCGTGGATTAATTGATGTCCTCTGATCTTACCTGGTATCATCGATTCTCTTCTGTTGTATTATTATGCCTCTGATCTGACAGTGATGGTCGTAGTTTTTAGCTGAATATATACGACGAAGCCAACTCCCATAATGAGACGATCAGACAGGGCATCTCTATTGTACTTGTACATATCTTTTGATTGCAACTCTCCCTTGTCAGTGTCAATGTCAATATCATTATCTGCAGTTCAGCATATCAATATCATTATCTGCAGTTCAGCATCTTCCCCTCTCCTCTCTCTCTCTCTCTCTCTCTCTCTCTCTCTCTCTCTCTCTCTCTCTCTCAGAAAGCTAATTATTTGTGTTCTAACTTAGATGTGTTGTCTGAGGTAGCAGACCTTAATTACCTACTTCAAGTCTTGTCAGACAGTCTTATGATACTTTAAATAAGGATTACTTGTTAGAAGTCGAGTGAGAATCAGAAGACATTCATTAATGGTTACTTGTTAAATTTAGTGGTTTTATGGTCCTTTATTTTTTCTATTGACTGAAAATTTGGACTTGTCTCGAATAGTTTTGTTTGTTCTTTGCGTACATTATCCCTGTTTTTTAGATTATATACCCAACTAATGGTTAAGAAAACAAAGGGCTTAGATTTGAGTTAGAATGTGATACCTTTTGGAATGTCGGCCAAGCAATCAAGTTAGATTTAGAGTTTTTACTCCTCTAACTGCAGCTTCTGCCCTAGTCTTTACCTCATGGATCACCAAATAATTAAAAAAAAAAAAAAACAGAAGAATGATAGCCTTTAGATGATTATGTGTGTACTTAAGAAGAACGTGACATCCTTAGTCACTCAACATCGCCTTCCCAAGTAAGTTATTGCACATTTTCGGGAACACAAGTCCTCTTACGTCATACACATGCAAAATGTATCACGTGTATTTTTTATATAATTATTTCATAATATACATTTTCTTATTTGAGTTGTTAGCATTTATACGTGCAGGAATATGATATAAATTTTGAATCCTTTTCCTAGCTACATTTTGCTAATTAAGATCCAACCTCAAAGGTAGAATGCCCTTCCACAGGGTCGGATTTTTTTTTTTAAAAGAAAGAAACAAATTAATTAAGCATTTGGATATGGTCCCTCATCTCAATAATTATTGCGCTTCGAAATGTTACAATTATAAAAGCACGTTCTCATATTCATGAAGTCAAAACTCTTGTCCCGACCCAATTGTATAAAGTAAAATGATATTAATTCAAAACTCCTAAAAGAAATGGATGATTCGGAATCATCAATAAAATTTCGTTTGAAATATATGGAATTTTTCGTGTCATAAGAAATGAACTAGTTAGGCTCATAGTAAAATTCTCGCTAAAATAATGAAGATTCGTCTTTATTTCAGATTTTTGGTTACGTGTTGTTTTATTCATACAAAGATTAATTTTAGTTTAGGAGACAAATATTGTTGTCTTCAAACTACTTCCATGTTATACAAATTGACAGATAATTTACATAAAGTGGTATTAGTTGTTCTTAATTTATGAGAATGGTACATATCATATACACATATTTTGCATGTACGTAGACAATACAAGTCACATGAAAAATGCATGCACATTCATGTAACCTGTATGACCCATTCTAGGACTGCTCAGGGTCAAAGCCTTTTATAAGAAATGAGGATATTTTGAAATTACCCCAACAAAAATTTTAGAAATTTGTTCCACCAATGGGAAGTGATGTTCATTCACCGTGAGGTTACAAATATACAAGTAGAATGCGTTTTCTTTTATTTTAGTATGCCGTATGAATGATGCAATGGGAACAGTAATAAAGTTCTTTTAATCGATTTATTTAAAGTTTTCTAATAAAAGTGCTTTGTTGGCAGATGCCATGATATATAATTATATACCCACCAAACATGTTTTATAATTCTGGAAAATCAATACGTTCCTTCGTAGGGGGACAAAAACAAAAAAGAAATTCGGAAGAGTTGTTAGGTTAGCGACACCCCTAACCCTAATCTGTCACAGCTGCTAAGCTATTAAAGCACTCCCACAGAAATGATAAAAGGCCGATCAAATGAGTAATTAGCGACATATTTTGTTAAGGTAGGTGAAATACAAGCTAAATGAACAACATTAAATATTTTAACGATTTGGGTAATTCTTCTTGTTGTATGCTGTGTAGGTACTGCAGCAAATTATGTTTTTCATAGGTTGTAATGCTAAAAGCGCATTTTTATAACAGACAAGTATGGTCGTATAATATTATGTAAACTCTTGTCAATAGTTTATCACGATTATTATTAGAGTATAAAAGTAGGTATTACCCCACATTAATAAAAATACAAAGAATATAAAAGTAGATGTTGTCCCACATTGATAAAATTAAAGGACTTGAGCATGTATATAAGTTTGTGAGTCACTCCACCCATTACCAATTGGTTTTGGGATGAAATCTTATTTGAATTTATACGCACGGCTCGCTATTTATGATCCAATTGATATAAAAATTTAACAATTACAGCTTATTTGTAGCTCCTTGTATCTAAACCTTATCTCGTACATGTGGGTATGTTTTTTTCGTGAGTAAATTAGGGTGGGTAAAAGGATAAAGCAGGTTGAAATGAGTTAAAATTTTTTATGTGATAAATTGAACTTGGCTAAAATAGTGGACGCGAGTTGAAGTGGGATGAGATTGGTATTTTAAAATTGACCCACGAAAACAACAGGCCCATAGAACATAGGTTTTCATTTGTACGTAACAAGTGATTTACCATTACAACAATAACTCTTAGGGCCTGTTCTTTTCGTAGGTAAATTGTGGATTGGTAAAAGGGTGAAGTATGTTGAGGTAGGTTGAAGTGGGTTGAATTTTTTTATATGATAAATTGAACTTTGTTAAAATAGTGGAGGTGGGTTGAAGTAGATTGAAGTAGGTTGAAGTAGACTAAAATAGGTTGAAGTGGGTTGAGGTTGGTATATTAGAATTGACCCACGAAAAGAATAGGGTCTTAATGTGAATTCTATTTATGCAGGATCTGGGGAAATCCAAATGTAATTGGTCTTATCTTTGTATGTTTCACTATCCACAAAGAGGTTAATTTCTAACAAATGATTTACTAATTTTATATTTCATTGGTCACAAAAATACTATTCCCCTTGATGATTTATGGTATTCAAACCATATAAATCAAATCAGTTTAGTTTTCATAACCATAAAATATTTGTATTTTTGACGAATCAACACTAACATTATTGTTAAGACATTCTTTTGTGACAAAAGAAAAAAATATTTCCGACAAATAACACGACTTTAATTGTCTTTTTATCATGCATGTCACAACATGAAGATTTGCTCCATTAAAATGGGAAACGATTTACAGTGAAGGGGTAAATTACCTCAACTTTGTTGTACTTGAAAAGGTGAAAAATAGATTTCCTTCTGTTCTTCTTTCTTGACTGTAAAGTGTACAAAGGACTCACAGTCTCACATTCACACACCGACCAATTCCCCACAGATTGCACTTTGTGCAATGTTTTTTTCGTAACATAAAAGACTCAAAATAAGGAGAAAACAGCAAAATCTTAAAAAATCACAAAGTTGACGGTGGGGATGGACATGTTGAATGCAGATGCCCCCTTTTTAGCTTTTTCTTTACGTGATTGAAGAAAAAAGGGGAAAAAACACAACTCTTTAAAAAAATTAAATTAAAATAAATAATTTTGGGGAGAGAGAAAGAGGCGTACAGAGATTCCTTGAGGGTGCAGAGAGGTATTTTGGTCTATTTCGTTGCTTTTTGTGCTGCTGCATTCCAGTAAGTCAGAGACTCACAGTCACCATCTCCCCCTCCTTGTTTCTCTCCCTAACTTTGCTTTTGTGTAGCCATTGGTTTGATTTTCTTCCCCTTAATTTAAGCTGCACCCTCTTTCAAAATTTTTCTTTTCTTTTGATTTGGGATAGTAAAATAAATGGCTTACACTCCCTCAGATTAAAGTTCTTCCCCGTTTTCTTCTTTTTGCCTTCTGGATATTCCAGTAAAATAAGCTCCCCCATCTCCCCTTTTCTTCAGAATTTTGGTTTCTGGGTTTTTGAGGTGGGTTTCTGGGGATCTCACCATCTGGGTTTGCTTCACATTCGTTTCTGAGTGCTGGGTTTTTGCAGATAGAGAGAAAGAGATTTGGGTTTGGTGGGTTTTTTAGTTTGTGGGTGATTTTACTTGTTTTAGCCAAAGTAGTAAATAAACAAAGTAGTTTTAGAGAGAGAAATAGAAAGGAGATGGCAGGAGGAGGAGGACCTGGGCCACAACCAAAGCAGGATGAGTTGCACCCTCATCCAGTAAAAGATCAACTGCCTGGTGTTTCTTACTGCATTACCAGCCCACCCCCTTGGCGTAAGTCTCTCCTTGTTTGGACATTTCTCTCCCGAAGATCTTCTAAACTTAATAAATGTTACTAGTATATACAGTTCATCATTTCTAAAATCTACGAAATGTTATTTCCTGGTTGATGTTAAAATTTTGGAAAATGTAGAATCACTGATGCATTGGAATTAGAGTTAACTCTCAACAGTCAAGATTCCTCTGTTTGGATTTAGAATTGGCACGTAGATTTAGTTTGATGGTGACCCAGAATCTTTTTCTTTTTTTTTGGCTATGTATTTTTGCTTCTAGATCATGATCTCCCGTTTTAGTTACCATTTGACGGAGTTATTTCTAGTTTCTTGCTTCAAAAAATAATAAACTTCCATACATGATTACAAGCCTTGTCTTGTTTTTGGACTCCTTTCACTGTATATCTCTACATGGAACTATTGAACTATGTTCAAGTGAAAATGTATTTTTGGTTCAGAATTTGATGCTGATTATGGGTTGGTTGGTGGCATTTGCTTATTGCAGCTGAGGCTATCTTGCTTGGGTTTCAGCACTATTTGGTGATGCTTGGGACAACTGTGCTCATTCCCACTTATTTAGCTCCGCAAATGGGAGGAGGAAAAGTAATTTTTCATGTTAATTACTGTAAAACTCACAGAGGTACCTTTAAATTGTTTCCCCGTAACTTGATGTAATTAATTACTGGCTGTGTAATCATATGGATAGGAGGAGAAAGCTAAGATGATTCAGACCCTCCTATTTGTTGCTGGTTTGAACACACTGTTCCAGTCATGTTTTGGTACTCGATTGCCAGCGGTAATAGGAGGTTCTTATACCTATGTTCCTACTACAATTTCAATTGTGTTGGCCGCTAGATACAGTAATATTGTTGATCCTCAGGAGGTGATCCACCAAAACCCACTTCTCTTGAAGTTGATTAACCTATTTATTTAGGCCTAAGGTTATTAACTCGTTTTTCGCGCATTTTGCAGAAATTCAATAGGATAATGCGTGGAATTCAGGGGTCTTTAATTGTTGCCTCAACATTGCAGATGGTTATTGGATTCAGTGGTCTTTGGCGCAATGTGGTGAGGTAAATTAGACCTCTTTGCGATTATAGCCTTATAGCTTCCATGAAGTCGTAGTTGAGTTCATGAGCTCAGGTGATTTGTTTGGGGAGGGCGTCATCTTGTACAACTTTTTGCAGATAATTGGCTTCAGAAGCTGGAAAAGTCTAAATTCTAGAGCATTTATCTTGATATTTGTACAAGACTGAATGTAACGTTTGTTTCCCTGCAAATACTCTTCTGTATTCATAGGTTTCTAAGTCCACTTGCTGTTGTCCCATTGGTCTCCCTGGTTGGATTTGGACTGTACGAGTTGGGATTTCCTGGGGTAAGCATTAATCTATTACAAAATTAAAGATACAAGTTCTTGAAAGTATGATGCTTGATGGTTTTGGTGTTTCGCTTATTGAACAGGTCGCGAAATGTGTTGAAGTAGGACTGCCACATATAATCCTTCTGGTCATCTTTTCACAGGTAAAGTTCGATACGTAATGGCGTAATTCTTCGCTTGTTACTTTTACTTTTCCCTAAGTGGATTGGATGGGGTAAGGATGGCTCCCCCAAGTGGTGAGGGGTGGGTTGGGCTAGAATCCAAGCCCTTATATACGTACAATTCTAGGACCCCAGGTTGCCGGGTTCTTGGCTTTTGAGCCACTGGGGCACACTTCCCTCTATTTTTCTTTTTTTTGGTGGGTCCAATTGAAAGAGCTTACCATCACTTGAAACTAGTATTTACATCAGACTCTAGACATTCCTACATTACCTCAATTCCACTATAAGGTGCATCTGTTTTGCGTTGATTCTGATAGTGTACATTATGCTTTGTGTGTTTTTGCAGTACCTTCCTCACCTAATGCACGGTGAAAGGCATATATTTGACCGGTTCGCTGTTCTTTTCTCGGTGGTCATTGTGTGGATTTATGCAATTTTGTTGACTGTGGGGGGTGCCTACAAGAACAGGCCACAGATGACTCAGTTGAGCTGCAGGACTGATCGGGCTGGCATTATAAGTGGTGCCTCTTGGTAAGGGTTTCCTGCCTAACCTCTTGTCTTCCGCGAGTGTATTGAGATTTGAGAGTTTCTCCATAGTTTGAGACTGTCATAGATGTTGACTCCTACAATTTACATTTGTGTGCAGGATAAGTATTCCATACCCGTTTCAATGGGGGGCTCCAACTTTTGATGCAGGAGAAGCATTTGCAATGATGATGGCTTCATTTGTTGCCCTTGTGGAGGTTTGTACTCTTATCTCTTAAAATGGAGAGAAAATAAAGAAACTATAGAAATTGTACATTGTTTAGCATCGGTTGTATTCACTTTGCTTAGAAGAGAGCATCATGCACTTCAACCTTTATGAAATATCTCACTTTTTTCCTGTACTTATGTGCTAGTCTACGGGTGGGTTCCTTGCTGTATCAAGATATGCAAGTGCTACTCCTGTACCACCATCTGTTCTCAGTCGTGGAATTGGTTGGCAGGTACTTTGCTGTACTTATAGAGAATGTCAAGTCCTTATGATTATACTATGAAATTATACCCATAAAGAGGGGACTTTTTTTGGGGGTTTTTTTGGGGGGGGGGGGGGGAGCAAGTACCTATATGATTATATACTATGAAATTATACCCATAAAGAGGGGACTTTTTTTTTTTTTTTTTTTGGGGGGGGGGGGCAACATAGGATCTCTCCCCCCCCCCCCCCCCAAAAAAACCCGTGAACCAAAAAAAAAAATTTTGCAAACCGGAGAGTTCACCTATTGGATTTGCATCTAGCCTCCTACATTTTATTTATACATATGTCGGAGAGTATATATATTGCATATTCATCTATCTTGCTACTTGCACTGAGTTCCCCCTTCTACTATCTATCTTCTCGTTGTCTTAGGGAGTTGGCATTCTGTTGTCTGGCATATTTGGAACCGGCAATGGCTCTTCAGTATCAGTGTAAGACTCCAATATATTATCTTATTTCTCTTTACATGTTGGCGATACCTCGTTTGCATGTTGAACTCCGCCATTGATTTTTTTTCTTTCCATACTTCCAGTGAGAATGCAGGGTTGCTGGGGCTTACACGCGTTGGCAGCCGAAGAGTGGTCCAGATTGCAGCTGGGTTTATGATCTTCTTTTCTATTCTTGGTAAATGTTATTTCAAAAGCCTAGACCGAGCACACTGCATAAGATTACAGTCCATTTAACTTTTTGGAACATATTACACTTTTCAGAGTTCTGTTACAAATCTGGACTTGTCTTATGATCTTAGGTAAATTTGGAGCTGTATTCGCTTCAATTCCAGCACCCATGGTGGCAGCTCTATACTGCCTTTTCTTTGCTTATGTTGGTATGCCCCTCTCATACTACAAACAAAACTCCCTTTTACGATATGCAGATAAATTGATCTTTTTCCCCCTGTACTGTCATCCCACTTGAGCAGGTTCAGCGGGTCTTGGCTTCCTTCAATTCTGTAACTTGAACAGCTTTAGGACAAAATTCATATTAGGCTTCTCTGTTTTCATGGGCTTATCTATACCCCATTACTTCAACGTGTACACAGCAGTCAATGGATATGGACCAGTGCACACTCATGCAAGATGGGTAAGTAAAACCATTTCCTCTCTTCTGATGGTTGAGTTCCTAAAGACAATTTACGCACCCTCAGTTAGACCTGGCAACGGCTGGTTGGTTGCGTTAATCTTGTGCAGTTTTTGGCTCATGATATGAAATTTTTGGTCAGTTCATCCATGTTCGTAGTTAACAGTAAAAATACAAGTCAAATATGTCAAGAAAATTCCAAGTAAGTTCATTTTGGATTTTGGACACAATCAATGTTGTATCAAGCCCTAGCCTGGGTTTGGTTCGAGTTGTTTCGGCTGGTCATGCCCCTCTAATTGAAACTTCCCGAAGAGCGATTTTCTATTATCGTACGTTATATTTGTATTAGGTGTAAATCACTTTGGCCAGCCTACCCCTAACGACTTTATGATGCCATTCTAACTTGTTTTTGGTTAATTTTTCCTTCCACAAATTTTGCAGTTCAACGATATGATCAACGTGCCTTTCTCCTCGGAACCCTTTGTTGCTGGGATATTGGCCTTCCTCCTGGATGCTACAATGGTTAAGAAAGACAGTGCAACGAGGAAGGACCGTGGGATGCCGTGGTGGGACAGGTTCCGGTCATTCAAGGCAGATACAAGAAGCGAGGAATTTTACTCGTTGCCATTCAATCTCAACAAATTCTTCCCATCAGTGTGATCCTATACTGTAGTGGTCACAGAGAAAGAGACCCGAGTTTAGAAGACGAAAAATGAGAAAAACAAGTCATGCTCCCTCTTGCTAGTGTCATTCTGATGTTCATACTTGTTGGTTGTTGCTGATATTGTCAGCTCAACAGAGTTCCTGTCCGAGCTGTGTAGATGAAAAATGAACTATGGCGAGGAAAATTTGTAAAATGTCAAGATCTGATTTGATCTAATATTTCTACCCCAGTGAGTCTCTTAAGATTGATGGAATGATAATTGAATTTGGTCCAGTTTTGTCTCTCTTTGCCTAAATCATTTAAGGTCACGTTTTGCTGTGTGTTCATAATAGTGTACTAGAGCATGAGCTAGCTTATTTTGTTCAAGGTTTACTATTAATGGATTTAGTTAAGCCTAGATCAGAGGACCATGAACACTGGATTTTAAAGCTGATTTTTCCCCCGACCTTTTAAAAGATTAAAATATATGTTCTTTTTTTGGGGGGGGGGGCTCCAGTGGTCCACCTTTTTCCTTTTTATTATTCTTTCTATTTTGTGGAAACCTTGCCCGGGCTCATGCAAATGCAAAGTGTGCCGACTGCAGACTAATTACAAGCCCACATTTTTGTGAAGCCCAATAACGCAAATGTCTCTGGGTTGAATTGTGAAAGCCCAAGCGAATTCTTAATGTTGGGCCTTTCCATTTGGGAACCAATCTTCTTCCAGCAGCTTCTTTCATTCCTTCCCTCTTTTCTTCTGCCGCCCCTCTCCTTCCTTTTTCTTCTTTTTCCTTTTTTTGGGGGGATGGGGGGAGGATTTTTGGGTTTTGTTTTTTTTTTTTTTGGAGGATGTCTTTACTGCAACGGCATTACATCAATTTCTTGCATGTGTTTTTACCAATACCGTTTATATTCCTCCTTAGGAGAGCCGGGTAATACATCGAGTCGGATTGGACTGGGTTTATACTTGTGTTGACTTGAAACGGGTTGAAAATTTCTTAATCTGAACCTACCCCATTTATTAAAACAGGTTGAAAAACCTTGACTTGTACCCATTTAATTTTTAAACAGGTTGAGCTGCTTAACCCGTTTAAGATAAACAGGTCGAGTTTAGTCGTCTAATTACCCATTTACGCATTTAACATTTTCAACTAGTACGCAATTACATAGTGTTAAAAATTTAAGTTTACATATCACATTAAACGATTACTCTCTAAAACTCCTTCGATTCATCGTAATTGACATTTTTTAAAATTTTGTATTCTTAATTATCTAATAAAAAGATAAACAGATAAATGACAAAATCGAAAAATGAGTTGACTTGCTTAACCATTTAATTAAACAAGTTAAATGGATAAACTAGCAGCAACTTGCAGGTGTGATTTGATTTCTAATTCTAATTAGAGATAACCCAAATCATTATGTCCACCATCAATCAAGTAATTCAAGAACTAAATGTTAGCTGCCATTATTTTCGAAATTATGTCATTAAATATATGCTATATTTTGAAACTTAAAGAAGTATTAATTCTTTTAACAATAAAATTAGGGGTTCTGAAAAGCGATTAATCAATCTGGACTAATAATTGGGCTAACCAAGTTTAGGTGTGGGTATGGTGTATGTTGTTTGACTATCATCTTTGAATTCTCCAAAATCCATCATGTAAATTTGAAAAATAAAAAATTCTTTTTCTTTTTAATATTTGTTTTTAAATGTTTGCCTTGAGCTCATCACCCTCAAATTGACCACAATGATGGCTTTGAAAGTAAAGCTAGTCTGGGAGATTCTTAGCTCCATCCTTGCATGATCTAAGTCATCATGATTATGTCCATGATGCTAAAACCAAACCTATACTTGTTTAATTTATTGTGCTCTAATTAATTTGCAAAAAGAGCTTTACTTTTGCCCGAAATACTACTAGCCTTAATTATTGTTTGGATGAAGAAATTCCTACGAAAGATAGATTTGATCACTTTTATTATTTACTGGGACTATTTGGTATATTTTACTTGTCATTGTAAGTTTCACGAGTATCAAACAACTAGCGAGCTATTAGGTGCTAGTGTGTGACTAGCTAATGTCGATAACGTAAACAGTAAATCAAAATATTGTTAAGCCATATCTCAATAGTTGAACATATATGTTTCTGTCAATTTGTAACGCTCTACTGTTAAAACTAATTACATATCAAGATTTCAAAATTGAATCATATGTAAATGGTGCATGATGTTGACTCAATAATTATGTCATTCATTTTTAGCAATAATTAATAAAATTGAGTCTTTATTATCTAAAATTTGCCAAGTATTATTCTTATGGTTATTCTTTGATGGTTTGTTGAATTTCGTAGTATATTTTCATGCATGATTTTATTTTCTTTTTTTTTTGGCTGGGGAGTGGGGGAATGGAAGGAGTAAGATGGCCAATCATCAAAGATGACCTGAGGTTGAGATTTTGTGCGTGGGAGGAGGGTTGACTGATGATGTGATATCATGGAGAACCATTGGTTATCTTTTCCTGTCCAACTGTTTTCAAGCTTTTTGCGTTGGACTGAGTTGTATTTCCAACCTGCAGCTGTGTTGTGTTCACAAATAAACGCTTTCATTTTTTCCCACCTATCAACGATATTTATTCATCTACCATTTTCATTAGTGGTGGGATTTTTTGTCTTAGAATGTGACATGAGGAGATAAAAAAGCCCAAACAGATTGGATTACATTAATTGTTTCTATGGCTCTGTTTCGCAAATAATGATTAATTGTTAGTTGTTTATATTAGTTGTTAACTGTTTGAATTAGTTGTTTGTATTAGTTATTTGAATCAGCTGTTTGTAAAAAAAATGTTTGATAAAATTAGTTATTTCTGATAAAGTTATCCTATGAAAAGCTAATTCTAAAAAAAAAAACTATTTCAAAAAGTTCATAAAATTGACCTTTTCAAATTAGCTTTTTGAATCCAAAAAGTTCTTTCAAAAAGTTATTCCACCAAACACTTAAATGAACTTTTTGACTAAATCAAACAACTAATTTTGATTTATAAAACTCTTTTTAGCCAAAAAGCTCTCCAAAATATTGTTTACAAAACACCCCTATGTCGTTAAATTAGCTTGTATTCTCAACTTTTCCAACAATAGAAAAGGAACTTGTAAGTAATTTCTCTTTTCAATACAATATAGCATATTAAAGAAAAATATTTACTAAATTGTCTTTCACTTCTCCATGATGGATTAGTAAATTTTTGAATATATTAAAAAATTAACTTTCAATATTAAACGACTAAAAAAGAGTTCCCAAACAACTAGGGCTTAAATTAATTGTTTGATCCAATATCTTTTTAATTAGTTTATGTCCTAGCTTCAAAGTAAAGAAAATACCTCCCCCCCCCCCCCAAAAAAAAAAAAAAATTCTCTCTATCACTTTTAGTTTCTGGAATTTCTTTTAGCTGAATGATTGATGTACTTGGCCAACCACAACATCATTTTGAAACACCTTACTTGAGTGGAGATTTTCTTTATCCAATTGAGTGCATGATTTAGCTAAACAACAATAAAAATAAGTAAAGAATTTGTCCTTAAATAGGGAAAATAATTCCACTAAAACTTGGCTCTATCTAACTAGCTAGACAAGAGGGGGTGGGTGGTGGAATGGAGACACAGCACAGTCAGTAATACACCCAATTGATAAACATGACATTCCCATCACACGTAGCCTAATCACTTGAATTTTTCTAAGAATTATTTTTATATATGAAGAAGATGATTATCGTTTGATCAATGGACACACCCCATCTGTTTAGCTTTTTTTTTTTTTTTGGGTCTATACTTTAGATTTATAAAATCAAAATAGACTAATTTAAGTAAATTGACACTTGCTTTTTTAATCAATGGACACACCCCATCTGTTTAGCTTTTTTTTTTCGTCTATACTTCAGATTTATAAAATCAAGCTAGACTGATTTAAGTAAATTGACACTTGTTTTTAAGTAAGGTATCGGGTTCGAATCTTATAGATGGAGAAAATCTTTAAAGAAATAGCTATATCTTTTTCATAAGTCAATAGTAGCTCAATTATGATAAAGCGGAATCTAAAGACCCAAAAATTTAAAAAAAAACTGATTTAAACAAATGCTACCAATTTTAGATTAGACAAAATAGATATCTAATTATTAATAATTTTGCAATACTGGTCTTTGTTTGCAAGTTGCAAGTCACCTTAGAGGCCACGTTTAGCTATATGATGCACCCAAATAAGGGACAAAATTAATTATATATTAGGAAATGGACAAATAAAAACACAGCTAATCCTTTGCCCTTATTATCTTCTTTCCTTTCTTTGTTTTTTTTTTTTGAAATTAATTATTTTTTTTGTGTTTTGGGGGCACTCTTTTACGGTTACTTGGATCATCTAGGTCATGTTCGGCAAAATTAGCGGTTCAAGTAGCAGATAGCGGTTTATATAGCAGATAACGTTTCTAATTTAGCTGTTAGCGGATAGCTGTTTGGATGAGCAGTTGAAATAAATATGCTCGGTAAATTTAGCTGTTGGTTTAGCTGATTGATATAAATTGACATAAAAGGATATAGATACTTTTCGAAGGATATTTTTTGGCAAAAAAATATGAAACGCTACTTGTGAATGTAAAACGTTAATACTATTAGTTTTTCAGAAACGCTACTTAAAATGCTAAACGCTACTTAAAATATTTGTCAAAACACTATGTTACCGAACATTAAAAATTTCCTAATGAGTGTATTAATTTAGTCAAAACACCAAATGCTACTCAAAATGCTATTGCCGAACGCGCCCTTAAGAAGTTCATACCGCTGATTCAACACTCAGAGGACGGGCGTAGACCTTTGAATAGTAGTAGATAAGGTATTGCATTTCAATGACCTATAATGCCTATAATAATTCTTTCCATTAGTTTTATTTTAACCCCCCCCCCCAAAAAAAAAGAAACGAAATAAAATCATTTGACTAATACCAATATTATCATACTAATGTACTTCATTTGCACCCCAAAAAAAAAAAAAAAACATACTTCATTCAATAAAATGATCTACTAATATATAGTCGATTAGCACAGGAAAGTTTTTAAATGAAATCCATGAAAATATACAAGTTGAAAATATTGAAATGTATTACTTTTATTAAAAAAACAGTTTACTAAATGCACCCACAAAAAAAAAGTTTGCTAAAACACACTTACAAATGCTTTTCTTTATGTAAAGAGAGATCTTGTTTGGATTTAGATTTTGATGTTATTTTTAATATCATTAAGAAATATATTTCAATCTAAGTTTTTTGTAATATGGGTAGGAATACCGGTAGAGGTAAGGCTGCCTACAGCTGGATCTCCCCAGACCCCATGAAAGCGGGACCCACACTGGGAGGTGATGTTGTTGTTGTTGTAAGTTTTTTGTAATATTCCAGATGGCACTTATAATACTAGTTTTGATTACATGAAACTAGAGTTCTTGGATTACAATACCACCCAGATTTTATTTTTTATCAAAAATACCACCCATTTTTTTTCTTGTTTAAGTTTATCACTCAACTTTTGTCCCTTATCCTCAACCACCACTGATACCCCCAATGACCGGTTGCTGCAGGTTCATTTTATTTTTATTTTTTTTTTTTACAGGTTTTCTCTCAATCTTCAGTTCGTGTGGGGAGGGGGGGAGAGAATGGAGTCTGAGTTGCTGAAGAAATATTTGGAAAAGAAGTGGAAAGAAATGAATTCGCAAAATCAACACATTCCTCTAAAAATTCTTCAACCCCCTCATCATCTATGGCCTTCGAGCTAATCTATCAAGCCTCATCGCATCTTTTGTCGTGTCAAAGTTTTCACTCATAATTTCGTTAGATTCTCTCTCTTTCAATTTTTTGGTAATCTGGTTTGGTTTGATTTTAACTTCAATTTTGAAATTTGGATAACTTCTGGAAACTAAATTGCAGAATATGGCAAATACCATTTACAGAGGAGCCATTAGTTCTGCTTAATCAAGGAAGAATGAATTGCATAATCACAGAGGAGTCCCAACTCCTCGAAGGATGCCTCTTGCTTCATCTAAAAAGATGGGGAAATCGAATCACCCCATGTTTTTACAAAATACCTAATGCAAATGGATTCTCTCTCTCTCTCTCTCTCTCTCTCTCACTCATATCTATTTAATCAATTTGACTCTGCAAATTCATCTTTGAACTTTGTCAAATTCAATCTTCATATGGATTGACAGAAAAAAAAAAAAGATTTTGTAATTGCAGTCAAAGCACATTGACAACATACGGAATATGGCCATGGAGAGAAGGGAGAATTGAAGCCCATGGAGCTTCGCACATGGACAACAGAGTGTGGGCAGATTTTGATTTGAACTCATCTCTCTCTCTATCTCACTCTCTCTAGAAAGACAGAGAATGAGGATTAAGGAACAAAAGAAAAATCTGTAAAAATAAAGAAAAAATAAAGTAAAATTGTGAAAGCCAGTTACTACAGTCCAGAGCGGTAGTTGTGAGCATGGAATAAAAGAATATGTGGCATTGAATAAAAAAGAACATGAGTGGTATTTTTGATAAAAGGTAAAACCTGAGTGGTATTATAGTATAAGAACTCCATGAAAGTACTACAAAAAATGAATTCAAGCCATCAAGTGTTAGTATTTCTATGTCCATATTACAAATTGATTTATAGCCTAATTAATTGATATTAAAAAATTCGCATGCTTCAACATTTTGAATACCAACATCCCTTTTTTAAAAAATAATATTTAAATCTTGACAATGCCCACCAACAATGGCGAATGGCCCCATCCAAGTCCCCACACCTAGATGCCATCACGCCACGTGGCCCTACTGAAGGGGCTACATTCCAGGCTTCATTGACCAACACATGATTACCAAATTATTATCATAAAATAAATCACTAAATCATTTATAAGTAATTAATACGCACTAATTAGCTTAGTATATAAACTTAGTACATAACCCTTAAAATAAAGCAAGCAAAATTTAGCTGTCCAAGGCATAAAATTCAATAGGCATTGGTTCAGAAACCATATAAATGCACCGATTACCTGAGCTCATGTAATTGGGTAGGACAGTCATACAACAAGCGTTACACCGCCAGAACTCCAAGCTTCCCTTGTGATTTCAATGGTGGTGGGCACTTACTAAGAAAAAGACTTCCCCCGCCCTTTCACATCCATTCAATTCCCTCCTCTTCTTCTCCTCAATCTCCTTCCCCCCAATTTCCCACTTCCTCGAGAGAGAAAGAGATGGGGAACTGCCAAGCAGTGGATGCAGCAGCATTGGTGATACAACACCCAAATGGAAAGGTTGAGAGGATGCATTGGCCTATCACTGCCAATGAAGTTATGAAGATGAACCCTGGGCACTATGTATCTCTCATCATCCCTCTCCCCCTCTCAGAAAACCAACCCACAACTGCCACCGCCACCGCCACCGCCACCGCCACCGCCACCGCCACCGGTGACCAGAAGAACACGGTCCGGTACACCCGGGTCAAGCTCCTCCGGCCTACCGACACCCTCGTGCTCGGCCGTGCTTACCGCCTTGTCACTGCCCAAGGTTGGTTCACATTATGATATGATGATCGTCAAAGCTTACCCTAAGGAAAAGAATAATCTTTTTTCATTTTCATAAAAAACTATGAATCTTCTTGAATGAACTATGTTTGGTATTTGAATTGACAGTACCCTTTTTTTGGGGGTGATTGGACAGAGGTGAAGAAGGTGCTAAGGGCAAAAAAGTCACAGATGAATCAGAGAAAGGAAACAGATGGAGAGAGACAGAAACCAGATAAAAATGATCAGGTAAAGTCAGTTTCCAGGCTTTGTTTCAATGTAATCTCAGTTGATTTACATGTTTTGCTGACCAGGAAAAACGAAGGGTGAACACAGTCCAAAACAGAGGAGAAACAGAGCTGATCATTTTATTTCAAAAGTTTCGTCATTTTTGTTCAAAGTAACTGAAGCAAAGATGATTTGGGTGCAGGTATCAAAGCATGAAAACCAGAAATTAAGGTCAGGATCGATGAACTCAAGATCGAAGACATGGCGACCTTCATTGCAGAGTATTTCTGAGGCTGCAAGCTGATGGCCAACTTTGAATGAGAAACAAGATGAATTCTTCTTCTGCCCAAGACGGCCTTCAAGATTCTTTTCCTATAAGGCGAGGAACGAAGGGCAAAAAGAAGAGGGGGAGGAAGGGGAGAGATAGGGAAGAAAAACCCAAAAAAAAAAAAAAGGGGGGGAGGGGGGATGACATGCAAGAAAAAAGACTGGCAGTCAACCTCTTTCCAAATCCACTTTCGATGTATCTTAAAAGTGTTAATATCTCTGTATAGATGAGAGCAGGTAAATCCGGTAGTCTGGGGGAAGAAGGGGGGGGGGGGGGGAGGCTGACTGTGAATCTGGAAAACTTGTACATGTGAAACCTTGGAATCCATCATGGAGCTTAACTTTCCTTACTACTATTGGCATCTTCCATTCTTCTGTTCGTGTGATCTGATCTGACATGATCTCCAGCTTTTGGTAGAGATGTGCAACTTTTACTCTTTCAGTGAAGTGTAAAAATACTCAACCTTGTAATTTTCAGTTTTTGACAAAGTTCTAAAGCCTTTGCGGAGTTCAAATATTTCAGAAGATTTATGAGTTTGACTGCTTTCTAGAGCTCTGAATGTATAAACTATGAAACAACAATATTTCAACAGAAGAAATGAACAAAGCAGAATGGCACAAAATTTGCAATCAAGCCCAAGGATTTTTCGTTCACTCTCCACGTTCTTTGCAACATCTAACTTTACTCCATCAGAAAGAGGAAAAAAATTTAAAAAATAGGGAAGATTATTTACTTGGTCATTGGTAGTTGAGTTCCACACTTGCCGCTAAGTCAATCTGTTTCTGAGCCAATGGCAAGAACGAATGTGAACGTGAACAGGCTCCACCAATCATATCCCTCCAACCTCCATACTCCATACGCCATAGTTCATACACTTTGCTCAAAATTTCATGCCGTACCTGTTTTTTCATCCAAAAGCACAACCACTGGTTAACTACGACTGATTAGTCCAACAAATTTCAGGCCAATCATTTACTATCCGTGAGTACCGAGTACTAAGCAAGCAACCATTAACAAGCAAAATTATTCCAAAGTACGCATAGAAGATTGAACCACAAGTCCAAAACCCCTCTTCTCTCTTACATGTACATTATTCTAGTTTGTTGTATTCTTGAGCTCTTTATTCATTTCTTGTAGTTGTCTTAAATAATTGACATTTCAAAATGAATATGAATACTTAATATGTCATTCACCCTTACACCAATCTAGATAATATGTATTGAATCGGGCTTCACAAAAGATGCCCGTAAATACCACCGTTACAAGGAACGACCACCTTTATTATATATGTTTATGGAAGGAGCCATGCAAAGCCTAAATTAGACGAAATTAGGATAATACGTAGAAATCCATAATTAAGAGATTGGAGGTTGTTCCTGATAACTATCACTGTAACATGGTGCTGAATTGCTTTTTGGATCCCATGGACCTAAACTCAAGCTCAATATAGGGTAACGTGATGTTTGACAAGACTTGACCAAATTTTATGCCCTTTTCCCTCGATCCATGGTAGTCCCAAATGAATGTTATTATCAGTCATATTTTAGGCAAGCCAATTTTTAGAACTGAGGTTGGGAATGCTCTCAAAATAACAATGGGAGAGCTTTGGAGCTTGTTTCTTGAAAAATTGACAGCAACTGCAGCCAGTATTTCTGTCTGCACGGGACCACATACATCTCCCTTCTACTAAAAAACAAAGGACAGAACTCGTTCTCTTTCCACAATAAGGCAATGAGGCACCTTATTACCAGAAAATGCCTCCCTATCCAAGATCACGTTCATGAACTAGTTATATTTTAAGTCTTTATCATTAAGATTCTTGGCATCAGAGTCAATATTATTAGTATTAATTATTACCATTTTTGTTTAGTAAATTGGCTTTGCTCATTTATACGCTTGGAAACTTTATTTATAGTACGAATTTTCATTGCTTTTCAGATATTTAGGAAAGAGATAAACTCGACAACCGAATTTTCATCCGCTTGAAAATTTTCCTTTTTGAAATTTGTCATGAAGATGAAATGAAGAATGCCATTACAGGTTGATGACACATCAGCCCAAAATAGAGAATGATGGCCCCGAAAGTTTAAAGAAACCCATAGGGAGTACCTTCCACAATAACTCCAAACCCCATTTGGTCCAAAAAGTTCAAATAAGACATTAGAATGTTTGAGTGCCAAGCAGACAAACACACAAACTGGCAGAAAAAATTGTTGCCCATCACCCCCAGCAACCTAACAAACATGGCCAAATGGTGAGTCTCTAAGTAGACTATCGTCACCGTTTGTACCATCTTTAGAAAGGGAAACAATCAGGAAGAAAGGTTTTTCAATTGAAAAAAAGCGAGTCAGTGTTATTTAATACTGATGGTTGCTTCCTCTTGCAGGCATAAGATGTTAAGATCTTAACATTTAATATTGAAGATTGCAGTCCCCTACATGAGTCAGGTTTGAACAAGAAATGTAGAAATAGTCCATTCTTTCATTAAATATGTGAGCCCAAAGATCTGCAGAACCTCACGTGGCTTACATAGACTGCCATTCAACCACAGATGTTCACACATGAGAATCAGATAAAAAGACCCAATAGTCAGAAGCTTAGTTTTTAGGGTGCAATTTATTTGGGCAAAGAATACTGCCTATTTAATTGTTTAGCTTAGGACAGATCTTCTGAGTGTATAGCTAAGGGTGCGTTAAAAAAACATATCAGAATGAGAGACATATAAGCATCTTGTTTGTTATGTGTGCTAGATTTCCTGTTTCCTTGTCTCAATTAGTGAATTAGTGATTTAAACATGTTTTGCCTAAATTTGGGAAGGAAATTTCAGGCTGCTATGTCCCATGATTACGATAGTATACATTACAAAAAACTTAGCAATAGTTACATAAAATATACTAACCTCTGAAAGCAAGGTTACAAGAAGCTGTACAAACTGGTTCACCAATACTACAGGTTAACCTGTGACCAATTGCATTGACTGGGTTGCTCACCTGGCCGGTTTTGAGAATATTGCCGGTTATGCTATAGTACATACCTGAACCTTACAGTTAAGACTAAGAACCATGGCATTAGTCCACGGTCCTCTCCCATGTCATTGTGCATTCAAAGTCAACTACTACGGAAAGAGAAATGACAAAATTTACTTTTTCATCATTCTTTCTTTTATTAATAAATTGAAGTAATTCATTGTGGATCTCATCGGAGTGTGATTTATGGGTATCCAAATTCCAACAGTCAAGGGATTTTTGTAATGTACTCATGCACAGAAGATTTTCATCAAAAAGTCTTGCAAGAATGCGTTAGTACATGAGAGATCCTAGGATGGAGTTCATTCGAACAAATGCCCGTGACAACATGCCCAAGAAAGGTCCTATCTTAAAACAATTGACAATAAGAGTAATCCACCAAGCTTATGTCAATGTCCTTATCCTAAACTCCCAATGTGAGACTCTGCTCACGTATGGTATCCAAATAGTATTTCTCATTATGCTAACATCTACTACAAGTTGGTTAATATCTTAATTTTTCAACCGATTGAGCTAGCAGCTCACTGGAATTAATGTTCCCCTAGAAATGCACGTCCTAGGAGGTGGGGTAAAGGGACTATATTCCAACAGTCAAGAGACTTGACATTTGAAGTGACAAAAACTTGAAACATCTTGCACCTTTTAGCCACACGCATTAAGTTTTTGAAGTAATGGTTCAGACTCTCACAGAAAGCATTTCAAATTGCAAAGTTTCAAAATGAAGGTCAATGATCAGGGTCATATGCACTGTTTATAACGCACGCACTATCTATCTCCGTAATGATGAACTTACAGTACCCATTGATGATCTCAATCCATTATTACTATTTATTATAATTAACACTCAGTGAATTGATAACAGTTCCGCACTGAGTCTGGGACCAAGCCTGGTCGTTGATAATCAAAGCAAATAATGCAAACAGTCAATTCTGCCAGAAGACGTTAATCAGGCACCCTAAATCCTCAAGCATATTGTAATTAAGAAACACGGCATTATAAAGTATGATGAACTCAAACAAGGGAGGCCATGAGTGCATATTGTTATTGATTTACACTAATATCCTGGTGTATTTGTTGACCTAGACAGATCAAAGGAATGAATTCCTCAGATTTTCAAATTATTTAGATCGATAGCACTTGAAAACACCATGTGCAGAGTACATGGGTAGACTCTATTTTTGTCTCAATCATTCATGCCGACCAAAAACAAATTATCACATATAATTTTCCTGTATCATACCTTCACAAGCAAGAGTGTCCTAAATAATTGCAGAGGGTGCACAATTCAGTCAGAAGATCTTCTATTAGACTCATAATACCAGCCTAGATACATAGTGAATTACCTGTGAACTACTTATTGATTCTGAATTTGAATGTTGCACTTTTGTAAATGTAGGAGATAATCTACCAATTGGAAAATTCATTTAGAATGATGAATAACTAGTATGAAAAGGGGAGCGTGAAAAGGGGAGAATGACTTAACAAAATTATGAAACTACACCTGCCAACTAACCCAACTGCCAACTAACAAACAAACATTTCAATGTATGTTCTAAACAAATGAACCCGCTTCAATGCTAATCACAAACTGGTGGACAAAAGAACGAAACAATGAAGTAATGTCAACCCACAACCCCCAAATTATTAAAAGGCATGTTCATTCAGGCAATTCGTCAAACACCTGGCGTGCACATAACATATATACACGATTTTGCCAGAAATTTAGAGGCGTTTACCCCAATAGAAACATCAACATGCTGATCAAACTCAACCACAGATGCACCTTCATCTCATCTTTCGACTCAGAGTAATGCTAATTAAAGTAAGCTGAACCAGTTGGGCAGATTAGATGAAAATTAGATAAGCGCATGATCCTCACAGCTTCAACGAATTCCAGAGTTGAATCATCAGAGGAGACTTATTTCAAAGGTGGGGTTACTCCGAGTCTGAGAATTGAGAATAGAGAGTGAGATGGGCGAAAAGACAATGGCCGTGTTCGGCAACAGCGTTTTGGATAGCGTTCAATATTTGATCAAGTTAATACACTAATTAGTTAATTTTTAGTGTTCGGTAAACTAATATTTTGACTAGTATTTTAAGTAGCATTCAGCATTTTAAGCCATATTTTTTAGAAGCTATATTAACATTTGATATTTAAAAGTAGCGTTTTATATTTTTTAATCAAAAAATATCCTTTAAAAATTTTATCTTTGAAAATTATATATATCCTTTTATGTCAATTTACATTAATCAGCTAGCATAACAGCTAAATTTGCCGAACACATTCATCTAAACAGCTATTCGCTAACAGCTAAATTAGAAATGATATCCGCTATCTAAACAGTCATCCGTTACCTGAATCACTCTTCACTACCCAAATAGCTAATTTTGCCGTACAGGACCAACATCAGGAGTTCACATATGAAGGCAGCTGAAGAACTGAAGAATGTTGGCGTTTTGGCGGGAGTTTCCAGAAGACAGAAACGGCATCAGATTCGGACCAGGCCCAGCGGGAATGACGACTGAGGGTCTGCTTTCTATTAGACTCGCATCTTTAATGACTGACATGGGCTTGGCCCAATGTATTTTGTGTCTTTTTTCCCTTCTTTTTAGCAGCCCCCACCTAAGCTCTAATAAAAATTTTCCGGTCGAATATCCACTCAAAAAGGTGAAATTAAGAGAAGCTAATTTGAACTTGATTACCAATAAGACTTGGTGCAAGAATAGGTAGGACATTGTTACTGCGCACACATGCATGACATGCACGGATAATGCAAACTGCAATTAAAAGAGTGAGACACTAATACATATTAGTTTAAATGATTGAATACGTATTCTTCTTTAATAAAATTTTGTAGCTGAGTTTTGTAAACAGAAAAAATATATGATGAAAGAATTTATTTCTTTGTTTTTATGGGTTAACAGTAATTTAATCTAATAAATATCAATATAATGTCAAGATCTTCACCAAAAAAAAAAAAAAGAAGAAGAGAGTGAGATGGATACTGAATAAAATACCACATATAATTGGTAGACGATGGAATTAATGCCTCTTTTTGTTACCACTCTTGGCTGGCAAATAGCAATATGTGGTACTATTGGTATTGGTATATTGATATTGACATGCAAATGGCAAATCTTATATCATATTTCTAAGAGTATATAATTTCACAAGTTATATCAACACCACACATTCAAAATTATCTATGTGATAAATACACGCTGAATATATATATATATATATGACAGTGGTACTGTAGTATATATATTTATAGGTGTATGATATGCATGATTTGGAAACGAGAAGGTCCAGTTACATTGCATCTGCAGCTATCACACACTCGCTCTCTCTAGTCTTTGATTCTCTTACCAATTAAAAGCCAAAGCAACAAAGAAGTACGTGCCCAACATCCGCTCCTCTCTTCCCCCACTTGAATCAGCTTGCATGGTGTGAAAAATATTCTTTGTGCTGCGGCTGCTGCCTTTTTGTATTCTACTATTTAGCTAGCTTCATTATATTTCTTCTTTTCCACTTAAACGCTATCGTGCCTAATTAATATGGCTCGTATTGTCACCTCCTAATTATTGGACAAATATAATCGGGATTCAACTTTATTTAGGTGGTAACACACTAGCTTGTATTTTTTTCAATAATAGGGAGTGTTAGATATAATAATGAGTTGAAATTTTCTACTTTGATTTTGCCTTCCTGTCGGACCATGCAGATAAGCATCTTATGCAAAATTGAAGAAGGTTGTCCCACAAAATTATAATATGCTGCTGCAAAACTATTTTATTCTGCAATTGTCGTGATTTTCCGCCATAAGTCTAACCATTCATTGCTTATTAATTGTTAGTCTTATGTGTATTCCTTTTTTAACTCATCATAAGTAATATTTTGCTAGTTGATGCTAATAAGGGCTGACCGGAAAATATAAGTGAGTGTTGATCACTACTCATGAGACCTGAGCATCAACGCTAAATGCTAGTAATAAATACTTATATTGGAAGTTGAAAAGAACAAACTTGTAGTATAATTAAGATATTAGTATGTTCTAATAAAATTAGTTTTGTAGGCGGAATGTCATAACTCATACAAGATTTACACTAGGGGCTTGTTTTTTTCGTTGGTGAATTAGGGCTGGTTAAAGGATGAAGTTAGTATTTTTTATTAAAGCGGGTTAAAGTAGGTTAAAATTGATTAAAATTGATTGAAGTGAGTTGAAATTAATGTATTTTGTATATTTGTTAAAATAGTAAAATAAAATTTTAAAAAAAGTGAATTGAAATGAGTTAAAGTTGTTTGAAGTAGAAAGTATATGCTTTGTCATGAAATTTGAATTTTCCCAATATTATTCAAACAGTGCCCTTTTTGATATTTCATTTCAGTCGTTCTGTTTGCCTTGGACTGTATGACGAGATGGATGCACAGAAAATGCCTCCTCTAAATTCAACAACATTGCGGTGCGGCCCACCACTCAGCATGTAATAATCAATCAAACATTAACAATCAAACATATATCCGACTTTTCTTCTCTCCCCTCTTTTTTTAATTTAAAAAAAAAGGAAAAAAATAGAGAATGATTCTTGCTTCTGAATTTCTTTGAATTAGACAGAGACCTAGCTTTTCCACAAATTCCGACGAGAAACTAATCGTGCTCATTACAAGTTACAGCCAAAATATTCAGCTTTAAGGGCCACCTTTTTTCGTGGGTAAATAAAAGTAGGTAAAAGATTAAGGTAGGTTAAATGTAGTATTTTTTAGGTGGATTGAACTAGATTAAAGTGGATTAAAATGGGTATATTTTTTTTGTGGTAGGTTGAAGTGGGTTAAAATAATAAGAATGTGTGATAATTTATTAGGTTATTGTAATTTTTAGTGTATTTTTTCGCTGAATGGTAATTTCACAATTTTACAACTATTTTCCTGGAAGTTGGAGGCCGGCACAACTTGTCAATTATTTTTAACGATTTGGGTTACAAATTATTAAATTTATGAAGGGATAGGTTGAAGTTGGTTGAAGTGGGTTGTGGTAGGTTGAAATTGGTTGAAGCGGATTGAAGTGGATTAAAGTTAATATTTTTTCAGGTGGGTTAAAATTGGTTGAAGTGGGTTGAAGTTGGTTGAAGATATTATATGTTTTTAGGTGCTCTGACCTTCCATCTTTGGGCTGTGGTAAAATTAATTATTTTAGTAATGATTAACTGTTCTACTAATGATTAATAGATCGTTCTTGTGATTAATTGTGATTCACTAGTGTTTAGTAGTTAGTAGTTCAGCTACCGATTTAAAATAAATGTGTTTTGTAAATGTACCAGATTTATATAAAATGATTAAAAAAATAATAAATGAAGGATTTTAGTGAATGAAAAGAAGAATTTTGTAACTTGTAATGTAACCACTAGGTAGAGCTTCTTAAAAGCTATTTTTAGTAACTTTTGTAAAATACTACATAAACCTCTCACCACCACATCATGCATGACTTTACCGAACACTTATAAATAGTAGCTCATAATATTTTAACCACTACAAATCACTAACCTATACTGCAACCTTATTGCAGAATACAGCCTTTGTCACAGTCACTTGTTAAATATGAAATTATCTCCCATCAATAAGGTTTTTCTTTTTTTCTTTCAATGTTGAAATATTGAATAATATTTTCTAAAAACTTTTTAGTCATTTGGGTCATGTACACAAAATTGCTAATTTTGTGGACAGTTAAAAAATGCTAATAGAGTTAAGTGGTTAGGGTTTAGTGGATCCAACTCGTGGGGTGTTCAAAGAGGACATGCATGCAGTCTTAGTCACTCTGGCAATCCAGTGGTCCTATTGAATCTTTAAAAATCCCAAGTCTTGTGTTTTCATTTCACACAACAAAACCCCGTTGAAGAACACCACCACATACAACGCAGGGGAAATTAAATGTCAACTATCACGTTTTCTGTCCCAATGTTTGCTTTGCTGTGCTTTGTCTGCGACTATAACCCTTCATGAGAAAAAAGACTAATTAATTTCATTTGTTTCTAATTTTTACGTACAACCCGAATAATGCAAAAAGAAATTCAATTTGTCGTGCGAAATAATTGGCTATAAAACAAAGAGACTTTCTAAAAGCTATAGAATTCGGTATTTGACAAAAAATAGACCATTTGATAAAAGGTTTTGCAAAAAGAGTGACGATTGTTGCTGCAAAAACTTTACAAAATAGGCTATTGACCCTAATGATACTACGAAGAATACTTTGAAACGAAGGGAGTATAGTGAGCATTGAGTCTTCAACACGATACGTGCGACATACTTGGCCATAAAACAAAGAGACTTTCTAAAAGTTACAGAATTAACTTGACAAAAAATGGACCGTTTGATAAAAGGTTTGCAAAAAGAGACAAAGCTTTATAAGAATGACTCTTGACGCGAATGATACCATGAAGAATACTTTGAAACGAAGGGAGTATGGTGAGCATTGAGCCTTCAACACAAGAACTATGAACATTTCAAAATGCAACGGTGGTGTTCTGAGGCAATTGCTGTCTCTAAGAATTGACAATTGAAAGATACTAAGCTGCTCTTTAGCTAGCTATCATTTAGTGAAACAAAGCATATTGGCCCCGATGTACGATATTTTCCTCTCTTCCTCCTCTACGCTATCTTTTCCAATGGAGTCGGGATCAATGTACAACTAGGCGTTGTACGATTTTAATTATGAGTTATCGCAATGGAGATGGAATCAATTAAATATTGGGTGTAGATGAACGTAACTTTTGCAATAATTGTGGCTGATCTATGCATAAGATTGTCACACTTAAAAGTCTTATGTAATTTAACTGACTGCAATTAGTTTTTGTCAAATGTCCTGTAACGAAACTTAATGAACCTCTATATAAATCTTCTTTGCAAAAAGTTTAGCTAACGGGACATGTAACATTCATACCCAATGAGGAAGTCTGCCTTGAACCATAATCAACACATCATAATGCTTCAAGTTAGTATCATTGAGGAGGATAAGCATGTATCTTGTTCATTGAAGTTTGTGGTTTATTAGTTAAAGTCCTTGAGATTAGTTGTTCTTGGATTTAGGATTTCGATGGAATTATCTCACACTGGATGCACATAAATTTGACAGTGAGTTTTGTTTGACATTGAGCTCAAATGTGCAATTTTTTTAAATGCTAATAATACTTATATGACTTGGGACACAACAATTGTAATAGTCCGAACAATAATTCGACTTCCTTAAAGACTAACGTACACTGAGGCGCACGCATATTTATGCAACAAATTATCTTGGAATCAGCCACTGACAAAGTAAGAATAGGTTACCTACAATACACTTATTGGAGTTGGACCTTTTCCCAACCCCTGCATGAACGTAGGATGCTTGTGCATCGGACTACCCTTATTATCTTTAAGGCAACTAAATATCAACACAAACATTATGGGGACACAAGAAAATAGCACAAATAAGGTAGCCTACACTCATGTGCTGTGCCATGAACAGGATTTATAGGTGTGTGTTTGTTATTGCACTCTATTCTTATATAACAGTGAATTTTTTTAGTCGGTATTGAGGAAGCAGGAAATGTCTTAGAATTTAGGGCAGGGGAGGACAGTCATACTCATACTGGCCATTCACGAGAATAGTAGGTCACTACTCCTGGCTTTAATTTCCCCCTGTTTTTTCCTGCCCTGTCTTTCTATCATTAAATTTTTGTACCCCATGTGGGACCAAAAAAGTTCAATCAAAAATTAAATGATCTTCCTATGTATGTTTTTTTCCCACCAAAAAAAAAAAAAAAAAAAGGCAAATGTTGGGGAGCAAATTCTGCTTACATAGACTAAATATTAGAGCTATACATCAAGTAAAGTTTGTCACGGATAGGAGGGGCAAGCGTATCTAAGTTAGAAATAGCTAAGGGCTAAGCTGCATATAAGTAAGATCAAAAAGAATTTGTTGCATATCCACGTAATCAACCCCATACCCGTGGAAATTTAACCCTAGAATATGGAAGTTTATATATCTAGCAAGGGCCTTAGCAGTCATTATATCATAATGTATTCTCGGGTTAATGCCGCCACCTTTTTGCATGAAAATATCGTCAGAAATTTGTCCAAAAAAGGGCTGAAATTGGATCATTAAGGAACAAACAATAGGGAAAGCTACAAAAACTTGCAGACTTGTTCAAAGAAGAGAGAGAATCTCGAAGTAAAAGGAAAGATGAGGGAATATATATACGCCAACATTGATGAACCCAAATACAAACGTATCACAAGTATGATAATGAGCTAATAACAGGCCCCTCCTAGGACCTTCCAATTACACCGTGGCTTTTTGGCCACATTTTGTTGGGTCATTTTACAAAGGAAACCCCTCCTTAATAAAATGCAAGAAGCTAAGCAGTTTAAAAAATTTAAAAGAATGTACGCATGTGACCGACACACGCGAGGTGAGTAGTAGTGTATTAGTACAATATCAGGAAAAAAAAAGGAAAAAGCATATATCATTACAACACGTTTAGAAAACAACACAAAACAAAACAAAACAAAACAAAAGGTTATACATAATGCAACTTTCTTCCCGTCAAAAAAGCATACACATGTGACACATTCGTTGTGAACGTGTTAACACATACCACTCTCGAAGTCCATAGTTTTCTGTTTATGAGTTTCGGAATAAAATTAAGAAACCAGCTTATTCATGCTAAGCTTTTAGCCTCTCCTTATCTTTCTCCATTGGCTGAATGGGAGACCTTGAAGGCAATCATAGCAAGCTAGACAGTAGATAGATGACTCAAAGAAAAACCGGACTTATTTTTATTTTCCCCATGAAAAGAAAAAAGACAGCCCAAACTTCAACAATCTTGAACTTGCCAGACACCTGATTTGATTTTCCTCACTATACACAAAGAAATGGACCCCGCAACCGCGCAAATGTCCATTCACCAATTAATGAGACCTTTGAATTTCAATCCCTCCACCATGATTCGACAGCTCAACTCAACTTCCCCCGTCACTCTCTGTCTCTCTCAAGTCTCACTCTCATCAACCACTATTTGTCACACAAAAATCAGGTATTTTCTCATATGGAATTTACTAAACAAGCTCCCAATGCCCTTGGGTGTCTGCCAATGCCATTTCCCTTGACCAATGGCACCGCAGAATAAGAAAGAGGAAGAGACATATATCTCCAATAAGATTAAGATATTTCCATTTAAAAACCCTAAACAAAAATGAGGATCCTGGACAGATCAAGTCATGATTTAATTACCCAGCGCTTCCATAATTGCCGTCACCAATCCATGAATGGTTATTTAACTTCCTCCTCTTATTGTAATATGGGGATGGTGTTGGTGAGGAGGTAAAAGATGAAGATGATGACTCACAACAGGACTTTGTTCTGGTTATTTGTGCTGTAATTCTGAACTGTGGTATGACTTTGACAGACTTTCTTCTGCTACGATCCATCATGGATTGCCGCATTAGCTCGTAACAGTTGCTAACCTTGTCCTGCAAAAACAGAAAGTTCCATATTTCATTACTCTTATTTTACATGTCTAAATAAAGTCAAAATCTCATTGACGTATAAAACAAGAACGTGATACTACAAAATGAGCTCTAAGAATAGAAAAGTTAGGAAGGTAGGAGTTAATTAGTTCCATAAAGAAGGATAACAAACCTATGTATACGAATTGAGCTCGGGATATGCATGCTGCTAGAGTGCCTAAAGTTTCATTAATCTTGATATAAATATTACAATAATATCCTATGCGGATTATTTTTTTTAATCCAAAACGAAAGTGTAAAATATCAGGAATATTGTAGGGAAGTCCCTAGTCAAACGACTCAAACTGCTAGTGGGTCCCAACGCTCACTGGAAGGTAGTGTTCACTAGAGGAGAAATGGAATCCAAGTCACCTATAGAAGAAGAAATTAAGAAGATAATATCTGAAATAACTATTATCGAATTATTATCATCCAGCGTGGAAATGGAGGGGGACGGGGAACTGATCCAAAATCGGTAATTATACATAAACTACTTTTCTTATTTCCTTTTTTCTTTTAACAATCAGGGTACTTTATATATGATGATATTGCATTGCAGAGATCTTGTGAATATTATTCTGCAAGAAATGTATATGCTTACTTTGCTCAGCCCATCACACCATGAGAGAGCATGCTCAGGGGTGACAAAGGACAAACTGGGCATTTCACTTGCTGCACAAAGGACGGCTGCTGCAGCTATGCTTGATGGCCAGTAATCCAGAAAACTGACCTCTGTTAAAGTATGTACATTAAGGACATCATCAACGTTTCTAATTAATCGCCTTTAGACTTTTATGGTACTTAATTTTTGAACTACTCAAGATGTGCAATTACCTCTGATGTTAGAGAGAATAATAGAAGTGGATCGCGCAATAAGGAGTCGCGTGGAAGTTCCTGTTGCATCGAGCTTGCATGCAAAGAAACTAATGAAGGCAAAGGGCGTAACCAGTCTTAATCTCCAGTCAAGAGCACTCAACACAAGGAGCTCCATCTTCTGCACTGTCGTTGGCTTGAATACGAATTTAGCACCCTCCACCTAAACAACAATAATTAAGGAATTATTGACTAATAATGATGATTGATTATTTCTGGGTCAATAGTGAAAGTTGTGGAGGACAGCTATGGAAATTCACTGGAGGATCGAGAACGGAGAAAAGCAAGCGATGGTGACCTGAAGATCTAACAGGGAAGGAACAAGAGGTTCCTCCATCTTGGCAGCTAATGACAAGCAAGCAACGGATAAGAGTTGCAGAGGCCACCCACTTGTTTGCTGCAAAAGGAGCAATGTCATCTCCATCAAACTCCATTGTATATTCAGGTTAACAGGAAATGTTTTTCCCCCCTCTTTTTTTTCAACAAACTGAGTGTGACCTCAATGCCCCCATACGACAGTCTTACTTACCAAAGATCTTATCGCAAATATGAGGTTAATTAAATGCTAGTACCAGTAGTGGTTGTAATTGTACAATCAGAGGGTCTTTTCTCAAAGTTGCTTTTCATTGTTATATATATACTAGCATGAAAAAAATGCCACATTTCCTTTTCACATGATTTGTAAGAGAATTGATTTTAGCATAATGATATACATAGAACAGTCATTTACTGCCTACCACTCGTATTTAAGTTAGCATATATGGTATTGGATGTCTGTCAATTATATTACAAATCATCCGAAAAAGATACAACGTGATGCTAGAGTTGACATCCACCTTAAAAATAGGCGCAAGGCCCCACTCTGTGAGGAATTCTCATTATCAATCCTATGTGTGAATCAGAGTTAAAAATTGTACGCCTTATTGTTATATACTGATACCACCTATAGAACAACTTCAACTGCAAAGCGATTCTAAGACGATGTTTAAGCCAAATCAAAGGTATGCATCTGGTTTATTATTTCTTAATTTTTCTTCAAGTTTTTAATGTTAAGGATTTCAAGTTGAATAAAAATAACATCGTCCACATTATCATTATTGCACTGACAAGTAGGCCAAAAACCCATATGAACATTGAATGGTCGGTGGGGGAGGAGCGTTCTTATTTTCCTGAATAGTCTCATCATGACCACTTGAAAGAGAAGGGCATCAGTCAGATCAGATGATTGAGCTATCTGACTGAGCAGGGTTAATCAAATTCTCAAGGGGGGCGAGAAAATGGCAATAATTTCAAGTTTTCAACTATCAATTATTACATACATTAATTTGAAATTGGGTCTTTCAATTTTTCTGTTATACATAGATTTTTTCTGATAATAAGTCAATTGCTTGGTTTAGACAAACAAATTTGGAATTTATAACACAATGAAGTGTATCCAATTTACCGGAAGATGGTGAGAGCTGAGAAAGCGATCCAAATAGTTGACTGCAAGATATCCTGTGACTGCCTGAAAACCGTAGAAGGATCGCACCTATCGAAGAAATATGTGGACAGGAAACCCAAAAGTCAGAAAAGCCAAAAATGCTAGTTAATTATAATGACTTGAACAAATTTTAGCGGCCAAAAATCAAGGTTGTTGAAGAAGTCAGCCATTAATGGTGTTTAGTATTTGGTCACGTATTCCTACTAGCGGGACGCAAAAATATTGCTAAATCACGTTACTTTTTCCAAGTGTAACACATTCATTAGAGACAGTAGTAGTTCTAATATTCTATACATGATCGTATTTAGAGGGGGTTTTTTCAGATGCCATTGCTCCTTATCAATGATACGGTCACTTTTCATAACATCAAATTATATTAACGACATATTTGCAATGCAAAGCACTACAAATTACATATTATATATTTAAAATAAAAATGGTATTTAAATTGATGTTAAGGTTATATAAAAGACTCTCTTAGTTTGATTGCCAACCTCCACCCAGGAAAGAAGGGTCTGGCTCCTTCTGATTTGTTTTTGGAGGACATTAGAGCTTCAGTTAAAAGTTTTTATGTACTTCTTGCTAGTCACGTCGAAAGGGTGGGAACACGGTAGCACACTAGCGCACCTGGTAGCGAGACTTAGTCCTATAGGGGGGTCGCAACAAGTGCTTGTAGACAATTTTCCCTCGGTTGTGTTGAACTTGAGGTTCTTTAATAAACATTTCCTCTGTTTGATTAAAAAAAATTGAAAAAATCATTTTTTCCGCTATTAGTGATGGTAAATTTTACACTCCTGTTAATAATAATAATAATAATAATAACTACTTCAAAGACAGTTATGATTGTGTTACCTTGACCAAAATTAACACGTTAAATTATTTAAACTCACCAAATTTTTAACAATTAGAATTAATTATGAATGATAAAACTCTAATTTTTATAAGTTGTGCCAACGAATACAAAATGACACCCTAATTAAATTAACTCTATTTATGAAGGAGTATCATGCAGGTAACTTTCTAATTGTAAAAAAACACAGATAAAAATATGATTTTATATAATTTATATATCATAACACACTTTTATTATTCAATTACATCAATTTTTATAAATTTAATATATAAAAATATAATTTTTAAATTTAAACAAAACACTAAAAAAATATCTTGTAACAATGGCGTAATAAATGTGGAATTGCAAGTCGTTGAGGGGTACTTTGGTTAGGTTAGGCAGCCAATTACGCCAAAAATGGACGACATGAAACAAAAAGTTCACGATTATTAAAAAAAGCAAAAAAGAGTGCCTCCCCCCCCCCCCAACAAAAAAAAAAAAAAGGTGACAGTGCACCATAGGCGCACTGCAACTTTATCGAAGATCAATTTTATATACGTGGCGCTCAAGTTAGCAGATCAACCTCCGTCACACTAACATGCACCGGATCAACACCAAGGTTAGCTGGCGTGTCCATTGGAACAGTAACCCTCATCCCACCCCCGCCGGCTCACGTTAATAAAGCACGATACGATGTCGCTTCGATCGATCATCTTGGAATAACAGCGCAAGTAAGCAGAAAACGATGCGTTTAAATAGGCATTAGGATTGGTCGATCGCTTACCTTGAGAATCCATGCAACGGAGTGAGATCGCAAGGAAGAATCTAGAACGTCGGAGGAAGGGGAGGAGCGAGAATGAGAAGCGCCAGCCGGAAAAGAGCTCCGCTCGTCTACGATGAATCTGGCGATCGATTCCACCTCAAAACTCGACGGAGAATCGAAATCCGACGAAAACTCCGGCGATTCTCCGGCGGATACGGCTTCGTCGGAGTCTTCAGAGCATAGGAGATCCGAAAAGCAGTTAGAGTACGACAGCGACATGGTGGTGACAGCGGTGGCTTTCAGTCGCCGGTTTTCATTCTCGGCTGTCTTCCATGCTTGAGAGACGGAGAGAGGGAGAGAGAGACGGCGTTGATAGAATTTCTCTTTTTTCCGCGGCGATTTTTTGTGTCGCCTTTTATTTTTTTTGGGGGGGGGGGGGTTGCTGCGGGAGGGAGTAGAATGAGGTTCTGAATCCACTCGTCTGCATGCATATATATCGGAATTTTAGCGTCATATTTTCTAAAGATATTTTTGAATTCGAAAATCATAGGGTGTTAATAATGTGAGACATAAAAATGAATGACCCTTGAACTACTATACCACTTGTCAAAGTCAAAAAAAAAAAAGGGGTGATGTTGGTCTATTATTCATAAATTGTGTAAAATAAATCTATGACATATTTATAGTTTTTTTATAAATACAACATTATAAAGACATGTTTCTTTTTTATGAAAGATACGTTAATATCTATTGGATCTACATGGAGGACAGCTCGACAAGTCTGACACAGGTGGAGGAATGGGCCAAGCCCACAACATTCATGTCTGTGGGCCTGGTTGTGTCATTACAAAACTCGCGCAATTAGGATACGTACAAACAACGTGATTTGATATTGCGCATGTGAAAGTTACGCTTGCATGCATTAAGCTACGACCTCCTGGTATAACTATAGAAATACGTGAACTTTTTCATAGCCGGTATTCTATCAAGATTGTTGTGTTAGTTGATATAGTCAATAAATACTCAAACAATGTAAAGTTACATAATATATTAATTTAGAGAAATTCAAGATATTTGTTTGAAAGTGAATATCAAATTTGAGCATGACACTAAATTATCTAAGTATATAACTGGGCAAGCTAAATTAGAATTTACACAATATTTACGAAAATGGTAATTTTTTAAGTATTGAATTTGCTTATACTTTTAAAAATTATACTTTGACATGGTTTGTCGTCAATTACTCTACAGTGACGAATTTAAAAATTTTGTTCAATATTATACAGCTTTGGGTTTTGCTAAATCTTATAAACATTAAATATCGATGTCTGCTGTAATAATTTTATAAAATATTAAAATATTTTATATAAAATTCTAAATAAAATTTTTAATTAGTGATTATAGAAAATACAATTCTGAATAACTTCTGCCCTAATTGTTGCCATTAATGCCATACTAGCTTTTGGATGGACGGTTTGGGGATATATTTCTTTTAGAAAACTTTTTTTTTGTTTTAAAAAAAAAAAAAACTCAAAGCATACTTAAGAATTTTGTATAACATATATCTATGTAGGCAACTCCGTTAACTTATATTCCAATAATCAAATGCAAAAAAAAAGAAAAAACTTTATTGATTATTACTTTAGAAAAAGGAAACAAAACAACAAAAGAAGAAGAATATTATATCCATGTGAAAAGATTCAAAGCATAGATTCAATTAATCTAGCAGTGACAATAATGTAATGCTTAAGGTTGAGTGCTTCAGTCAATGGAAAAGCAGTCAATTAATTCGACATTAATTTCTAACTCAACAAATCATAACGAAACCAGATAAAAAAGAAACGAAAAAAGAATAGTACTATTGCATAGCTCTTTAATTTTAAGTATTTTGTATAGTTTTTTATTGGTAACTAGTGTGATCATAACATGTGCATACATGGGAAATCTCATAAATTTTTACTTGCAGTAATTATTATTATTTTTAAACTGCACAAAAAAAAGTTTTTACTTTTTGCTCTTATAGAAACCATATATATAAATTAAAATCAATAATTTAACAATTTTATGTAAAATTTTGGAGTTCTTTTGAATTAAAAAATTCAATAACTTATTGAGTACAATTCAATGACTTTTGAAATTAACTGCAACATGCAAAATTATTATATCTTTATTTTTAAAAAATAAATATTATATATGCATGCACCTATGGAGAATAATCTTACATGTACAATATGAATAAACAGTAAAACTCCACTAAAAGAATAGGTTAACGGCCGCTTGGACTATTATTCTCTCAAAGTTAAAAGCAATTCTGTACCTTTTGATGGTAATTTATACCGCTAGTGTCATTTTATGTATATAGGATGCATAATTGGCATCATATCGTATCTAGTACTTAATATTTTATATTTATATTTATATTTCAAATAATGAAATAAATCAAAAAGTCAATATCTATTTATTATTATCTGCTATTATTACTATATCAACATAATATTGGTGTGAAATGGATGCATAAATATTTTATCACAATATTTTATTATTTATATTTTTTAAAAAGAGAACAATTATAATATTACAGTTACAATCTTTTAATATATATATTTTTTGAAAATTTAAAAAGATACAAATAATAATAGTGAAAATTAAAAATTTTTTATTATTGTTTTATGGACTTAAATTTAGGCTAAGAATTAATGTCGGAGTTTGGAATGTTTTATTTTAATATATATATATAAATATAGAGAGAGAGAGAAATTTTTTGCGGGTTGTCACCTCTTGTTTCACACGAACACACACCCAAAGTGTGAGTGGGAAAAAATTAAAAAATATTGGCGATGGGGAAGTGATTGGCAGCTTTTTTGCCGCGAAATTTGTTGGCTGGCTCGTTTCACTAAAACCACAGCTTTTTGCGCAAGAGCCAAACGTAGGACGCTCCTCTTCGCCCTTTCCCTCGCGTGGCTCCATTGTCAGTCATTACGCTGACTACTTGCTCATTAATGGGTAGTTAAATCAACTCTAGTGGCCCTTTCCATCTCTTCTAAGTTCCATCATATAAAAGTATTACTGGTTGCTATTATTAAGGTGGCAAGAGTATTAAGGATCTGTTTTTTTTCGTAGTTTAATCAATCCAATTCACACTTACTCACTTCTTTCTCCTTCTTCCCACTCTTTCACACACTTAAAAAAATATACCACTTCTTACCACATTCACCCACTCCTTCCCACACCTACATAAAAGAACCATTTCTCATATTCTGAAAATTTTTATAATTTACGTAATTGTGTGTACGAATAATCTGATAGCAATCATGAGCAGTTTTAATTTTTCGGATGTTATGAAACAGTTTTTTTTTTGGTTATCGTTGGCTGCGAGATATTTGTTGTAGGTCAGAAAGCGTATATGATTGTTGCTATGTATGTAACAGAATAATTTTCTGTACATCGTAATCCGTGACAGAAATTGCAGATGTTTATTTCCTACATATAATTTTTTGACGTTGTTTGTAATTCGTGATAAAAAGTGCAGATGTATTGTAGTTGACATTATTTTTAAAAATTTTATGTTACTTGAATTTTTTAATTTTAATTTTTAATTTTGTTCTTTTTTATTTTGTTCTTTTTTATTTTTGTATTTTTGTATTTTTTGTTTTTATTTTTGTATTTTTGTATTTTGTATTTTGTATTTTAATTTTTTAATTTTTCAATTTTTATTTTTTATTTCTATTTTAATTTTTTAATTTTTATTTTTAATTTTTTAATTTTTAATTTTTTGTATTTATTTTTATTTTTTATTTTTAAATTTGTTGTATTTATTTTTATTTTTTGTTTTTTGTTTTTTATTTTTTATTTTTTGTTTTTTGTATTTATTTTTGTTTTTTATTATTTTTTAATTTTTAAATTTTTAAATTTTTTTCTATTTATTTTTATTTTTTATTTTTCATTTTGTTGTTTTTATTTTTTTATTTTTCCTTTTTTATCCCAGAAAAACAACCCACGGAAAATTCCCAAAAAAAATAAATACAAAAAAATATAAAATAATAAAATAAAAAATAAATACAAAAAATAAAAATTAAAACTAAAAAATTTTTAAAATTTGAGAAAAATAAAAATAAAAAATAAAAAATTTAAAATAAAAAATTTAAAAAATTTCAGAAAAATAAAATTTAAAATTTAAAATTTAAAAAATTTAAAAAAATAAAAATACAAAATACAAAAATATAAAAATAAAAAATAAACAAAATAAACAAGAACAAAAAAGAATAGACAAAAAAAAATTCATCATCATTAATTACTATCACAATAAAATTATTACATTATAAAACAAAAAAATATTAATAACCAATACTTCAACTTCATTCAACTATATTCAACTTTCACCCACACTCACCCACTCCTTCCCACACTTTTAAAAAAATATCACACTCACCCACTCCTTCCCCCCGTTTCCCACACTCATCCATCCCATACCCATTATTTTTCACTGAAAAGAACAGGGCCTAATATGTTATTCTTGATTATTCTTAACTACTATTGTGATAATTAATTAGAGAAAAATAAATATTGAATAAGTGATCTAATGATCCTTGACCAATAATTTTGTATTTTGATGATTAACTGGTTACTAAATATTCTTTCTACGTATTGTCTTTTTATCTCAATTAAAATGTCATTCTATCAGGTGAATTAGTTATGCAAATATACATAGAGCATTCGTATTCGGTCAAATGAAGCTTGTCTTTTGACCCCAATTAAAATCATCTTAAACTTTTTACCAGAATTTTATTTTTGGATACTTGATAACCCAATAAGTTATAATTAGTAGAAAAACTATTGAAATAGCTTAACTATTTGGCATGATGATTCAACTGTCTAATCATAAATTACATTTGTTTAATCAATCTCGAATGAAGATTAAGAATTTACTCACGGTATTGGTAATAACTAGCTAGCTACTGCTCTTCATATGCTCGCAATAATTTATTCTACATCAATTAAGTCACCTAATAATCACCAAAAAAGAAAAGGAAAGTTAACTAACTAGGCTGCCATTATCTAAGAGAGGTAAATAATTACAATAAAGTATTGCTTAAAAAATTAAATATTGATTTTTATTTTCCAAAATTTCCTTTTTTACTCGTACAATCGTGTAGATAGATATATTCAATAATAATAAGATAGATTATTTTCAACCAAGGGGTTATAGCGTAGGGATAGCTCACTTCATCCCTTAACCAATTGATCAGGGGTTTGATTCTTGACCTTTGAGAATGGAGAGCAGTTCTTGGTCAGCCATTTATCCTTAAGTGGAGCTCGCGAGGCGAAGGATTAGTCAGTGTGATCAGCAGTGGATACTGTTGATTAAACCCCCTCCAAAAAAAAAGATAGATTATTTTCATGATATGTACTAAAATCTTTTTGTTGTGCCCTACAAGGTCTGGTGATCGCTCTTCTCACATCTCTTTTCTTTCAGAAAGCTTTTGATTAGGACAAACTAATTCATAGGTGGGATCTGATGTACTTGAGTATCCAAATAAGGAAGCAAGTTTACCTGAAGTACCTCTACTATAACAATTATTGGTCGTCAAAACATGTTTAATTGATTCAACATTCATGTTGCTTGAATATTGAGTGGTGCCATTATGTATCTATCACTACAAACAAAAGCATTCATTAATCCAATGCACATATATATAGGTCATATTTGGCAAACAGTTGTTAGTTATTATTAACTATTAGTTGTTGCCTGTTTCTGTTGGCTATTACCTGTTTGAACTTTCTGTTTCTAAAAAATAGTTGTTTTTAGAAAATGTGTATTTGGTGAAACTAGCTATTTCTAAAAAAGTATGTCGGTAAATTTTCATTTATGCCCTTATTTATAAATTACTTTTAATAACATGTAGTGTGACTTTTTCAAATTTGTGAACAATTATGTTATTTCCATAAAAAGTTCTTCCTATAAGGCTAATGGGATCGAAATAACTTTTTCAAAGAGAACTTTTTGAAACCAAATGACTACTACAAACAACTATTTACCAAACTTTTTTTCACTATTCAACTTGGTTAAAATAGTTACAATCCTTCCAAATAGTTATTTTTATTCAAACAATAGTTACTAGCAAACAGCCCCTATTTTTTACCTAAACATCGGCTCCTGTAACCTAGGCACATGTACTTCTTGCCCTTGTCATTAATTCAATGCACATATAAATTTCACAAAAAAAAATCACATTACCCGTTTCACCAAATTTTTTTATTTTTTATTTTGAAGTATTTGACAATGCAATAAGTTGCATATAATAAGTAAAAAATTATCACTGGAACTTAGGTGTCAGAACTAGCTAGTCAAAAAGAGGTGAATGATTACAATAACTAATGAAGTGCTTAAATTCAAGTTAAATAATGATTTTTCCAAAATCTAATTACCAACAGCTTTCTTTGTTATTCATGATGGGCTCCTAAACTAAAATTGAATAGAACTTGATTTATTTTGTTCATACAATTACTCACTAGGTTTTTGGGCAGTAATAATAACTTTTGGGGTGTTTTTTTTTTTTGGGGGGGGATTTTGGATCCTACATTTCACTAGAGTCGAGATACTGTTGGCCTAATAAGGGGTAGAACTCTCACATCACATATTTTTTTTCATTCACAAGACTCAAACTCAAGACTTTACTTAAGGGGAACAAGTACCAAACCACTTGAACCAATCTGTGTTGGTTACAATTTTTGGGGTGTTGAATGCTAATAATTCAAACTTCAAATTATGGCATCAACTATCAAACTCTAGCCCCTGTTCTACACCAACCAAACAAAAAAAAATAAAAATAAAAATGCAAAACGTTGTTCCTACATCTCTAACCTCATGTACTAGCCAGACAAGGTCTTGCTTGATACAAACTAATTATGAGACATGTAAGGTAATTCCATGAACCATAGTTGGTAATGAACTTGAGGATTCCATATAAGGATTGAACCAAGTTTATTGGAGGACTATGCTAGGTGGTTAAAACATACATGCATGTTTAATTGAACATTAGTCGTCCATGTATCTTATTATAGGGCTACATCTATGTTTAACGACCGTGAAATTTACATAGTTTTCACTCTAGGATAACTAAGGTCATGTATGGAGTAACCCAGTTAGAATGGAGCATGCACTACTTATCTTTATCCCTTCGATCAACATTCCGTCACATTTTCTAATTCCTAGGAGACCATCTTCACTGAAATATGGATAAAGACAAAGAAAAGTCCGGTGAGAATTGGTAGATTTACTAATTAACTAGCTAGCGCAACTCGGCAAATACTCAAGCAAAAGCTTCAGGGCATGCGAGTACGTAATCCTACCATAGTGCCACCAATTATGTGATGCTCATCTTCAGCTTGTTGACATGCACTCGTATAGTTTCCCTTTTTTGGGGGTATACTTCGAAATAGCGTATCTATAGTTTAATTTTATATTTTTTTAATACAACCTTCTATTTAAACCAACTAGTTTGTGTCCGTACTTCTGCACGGGTGCTTAATTTTAAAAAGCAATCTATGAAAGAAAGATAATTTGATAACAGATTAGTGTGATTTTTTTTAACAAAAACACATAATAGTTATAAAAAAAAAGTAAAAATTTTCATTTAAATGGTTAATTAAATGAACAATCTGTATTTAGAAATCCATACATTGTTTGCACTTTATTTTTTCAATCTTAATTAACTCTAAATCTTATAATCAATAATTTAAATCTTGAACCATATATATATTTTTTTCTTTCTATCTGCATCAAATTTTTAAAAAAAAACTTTTTTTGTTAAAACTATATCAAACTGATCATCTCTTTTTTTTCTTCCTAATGAAGTAATTGAGTTGATAACTTTTTTTAAAAATAGAAATTGAGTTGAAAACTATAAAAAAAGAAGTATATATTGATTTTAGAAACACAAAATCATAATATGAGTAAAAATAATATGGATTCCCTACCCTATAAAAAACTAATAATGATAATAATAATTCTATTTTTTCCCTCTGGTGCTTTCACTTTGGGTGTCTCCTCTGATTATTTTCGTCGTTATGTGTGTACAAATTGTGTAGTATTTACTAAATAATTTGGATATACAAATTATGTCGTCTTTCAACCAAAAAAAAAAAGTTATGCAGTCTTCGCATCCTTTTTCGACTGTCATGCTACTGTAGTATCCCATCAATCTCATACTCACATCTTCTCCTATCTTTAAAATATCAATATCTCGTCCCTTTGTTTCTTTAAAAGATTACAAGTTGTATGAGAAGGAGGTTGAACAAATAACATATCTCGAAAAATTTTAGTGGAAAGAACTAAAATTAAACCTATTACATTCAACCAAAAACAAATAAAAGAACAATTGACCATAATTTATCAGAAAAATCATTTTCACCGACTGGAACTCTAATTTCATCAATCCATCCATAATCTCATATCACTAAGTCCAGTGCAATACCAGTAATCATTAATCTTCTGCATCTTAACCCCATTCTGTTGTACAATTTTCATCATACTCAAGGACAATTTGGTTATAGGACCAGTGATTGGAAAGAGTGAAAGATTAACTATGTGAAGGAAGTAGATACATGGAGAATATATATATATATATATATATATATATATATTATATATATATATATATATATAATTATATATATATATATATATATATATATATATATATGATATACTTCATCGATAGAATGTAATTTACCCAAAAAAAAAAGAAATGTAGAATAAAAGTTTATGATTATATGATATATTTTACATACTGTATATAAATACAAATTAATGATTCAAGTTATGACATACTAAGATTGCTAATTAATTCTGATCCGCTCCAAAAAAAATGATAATTACATATGATTTTTTTATTTTTCCCAATGAAAACGTCCTCCATCGTCTTCCCGATCCTCTTTTCGCAGGAATGTAATTTTAGGTGGTTATTGACGATAAAGAGGGTGACGTGGAAAAGTAGGGAAATGGGGGGATATCAGTTAGTGAATTTTTGTGAATTTTAAAATTTAAAATTAAATTAGCTTCTAACTATTTGGAGTTTTTTGACGGAATTAATGAGAAGCTTGGATTGAAGGAGGAAGTATTCTTAGGCTACCATTCATTTTTACACTTATCTTATAAAGATGTATATATAATTCTTTTACTATGTGCGATAACGTTGATGAGATTAACTTTTGCTTTTTATTAAAAACCTTACATCGCAAGGGCATTGACCACAGTATTAATGAATGAAAGAATAAGTATGTCGGGAGAAATAGTTCAACCCTTATTGGCTAGTTTTATAGTAAACCTATCTTATTTCACACTTTTCCTCAAGCTGTAGACAAACAAAAATAGGGGAAAAAAAACAAAATTGAAAAGCGAAAAACCAAAGGAGGGTAGGGAAGCAACTCTTCTATCAGAGTCAGGTTTTGATCCTGGAACCTATCTTTAAAAAAAAAAAAATTGAAGAGCAAAAAAAAAAAATGAGGGCAGGGAAGCAACTCCTCTGTTAGAGTCAGGTTTCGATCCTGAGACCTGTGAGATATATAGATTTTTATGAATTTTAAATTTTAAAATCAAATTAATTTATAACTATTTTGAGTATTTTGGCAGAATTAATAAGAAGTTTGGATTGAGAGAGGGAAGCATTCTTAGACTACCATTCATTTTTACATTTGTATTATAAAGATTCTAATTAAATTTGAACACTTGGATTCTCCTAATTAATCCTTTCTGGCCAAAAGAAAAGCAAATACGAAGGAATAGTATAGTGTTGCAGACCAGAAAAGCAAAGTAATTTTCAGAGACTAGCAAATGTTAGGACGGTTTTTGAACTGTGGATATCTAAGGGGGTTGGGAATCCAATTAGACGGAAGCTGTGGATTGAGACATTCTATGCAACTGTTTGGAGCTTATGGATGAGATGGAAAGTGGCCACGATGACAAGAGCCTGGAAAGAAGAGTAGCGTACACCCCGGAGGAGTTGGCCCAAAACTTGAGCTCCATCCGGGTAATATTTGCGTAGTTTGCTGGAGATTTCTGTAGGGATATCTGATATTAGAGTGTGTTGATTTTTTCATGTTTGTCGTGTGTCGAGAGTGAAAACATTGTTCGTCTGCCATATCCTTGGCAATAATTATCGACAAAAAAAGAAAAGCAAATAAAACTTAAAAAAAGAAAATCCAATGCTCTTTATATACCACAGAAAACCTAACCAACACAAGTTACTTCAAGTGGTTTGACACTTGTTCGTTTTAAGCAAGTTCTTGAGTTCAAGTCTTGTGAATGGAGAAAATTTGTGGTAAGAAAGCTCTATCTGGACCAATAATAACTTAACTCCAGTGAAATGGATGATTTAAGATCCAAAAAATACATATCTATATCCCACAGAAAACTTGAAAATAGTGGGAAAATAAGGGTACCACAAATGAACGAATAATAATTGACATTCATTTCTCTGCCCAGAGCCTGAGGAAGAGGAAGTGAGTTAATGCTGATGACGAATGGGGATGCAGGTTTGAATTTTCCACAGGTACTAGTTTTTTTTTTTTTTTTTTAATAAGAAAGGTAATAATACAATCTAGGGTGTCATTCTCTTAAGGGTTCGTTCTAAATTGGCTTCAAAGAGGACACGACAAAGGTCCCAAGGGGGAACCACATTTCACACATTTGTGGAATAACTTAGCCAATCAGTCGGCTGCACTATTACCCTGCCTAAAAATGTTATTAATAATAACTTTGTTGAAGGTATTTAAAAAGGTGATGATATCTTAAACAAGTACTTGGATTTCTCATAGAACTTAAATTTTTCTTTGTATTGTTTGGATAAGAATGTGGTTGTCTCTTTCAATGTGAATATTAGTAAATCATTTCTACAGGTACTATTGATACGTACAAACACAAATACTAAATGGCAGTACTTTTATATGCTATTCCCCCACCCACTCCCGTCAAGTGCGCTAGCTTGAGCAATCTCATCCGCCACTAGACAATGCAAACATGGCCAATGTACTTGTTTTTTTGGCAGGCCAATAATTTCTCACATTGCCGTACCAAATCTTTAATACTACGACTGTAAAATTGTTACAAAATGTACTGGTTCTTATGCTACTACCGTCCATTGTGCATCAAGATATATATCAATTAAAATAATAATATTTATTGCTAATCAGTTTAACAGATAAAATATTTAAGAGATATTATCAGAAGTTTGGATTCGAATCTCGTCTAAATCAGTCTTTGCGCCGCATTTACATTAAAATAATAATGATGATAATAGTAATAATAGTACCCACCAGCACTATGCATTAACCTAGCGAACTTAATGAGAATAATTATGTTATGACATCTAACTTACTAGGCGGTTCGGATATTTTCTTTATTGTAAGCGGAATTAAAGTTCAGATTTTCAGTACATCTTTAAAAGTTCTAGCTAACAACACTATTTAATGAATCAGTTGTCAGCATCGGCCTCTATGAAAGTAAATGCTTAATATGACACAACCTTAATCAATGTGTCCTAAAAAATTTGAAAGTGTTTGGTGTGATACACGCATGATCCTACCATTGCCTCAACAATTTATCTTCAACATTTATGATATTAATTATCAATAGCTTATATATTATACACTTCAACAACTGTTAAAATTAACTTGGAAAAAATTTTAGTCGAATTTTTTTTTGGATAAGAAAGGTAAGCATACATTCTAGTCGAATTAAAGAATACACAAAAGAACGAGAAAAGTCGATGCGCAGCCGGTGAAAGACAAGTTTATGCATGAGGCTCGGATAGGTATTTTTATGGATACTAGCTGAAAAATCCTCATTGCAATATTCCAAGCCAATTGGCATTTGGAGACGTACTAAGGACCTGTTTTTTTTGTTGGGAAATATGGGTTAGTAAATTAGTGAAGTTGGTTAAGATTGGTAGAAGTAGGTTGAAGTGTATAATTTTTTTTGGTTAAATGGGCTGAAGTTGGTTGAATTAGTTTGAAGTGGGTTGATGTGGGTTGATTTTTTTTTTTTTTTTGGTGCATGATGAGTAGAAGTTGAAAGTGGATTAAAGTCGGTTAAAATTAGTATTTTTTATTGAAATTTGTGAAGTGAATTGAAGTGAGTTGACGTAGATTGAAGTTGGTTGAGGTTGACAAATTTGAATTTACGAACGAAAAGAACAGTGCCTAAATGTTGATAAACAAAAAAGAAAAAGAAAAGAGAGAGGGCGTGTCTTAAGCTTTACTAATGAAAAATTTTGAATGCTTATGATATGAACAGATGTTTTAACCTTAAGACTCTGTTTGGTCCTTATAAAATTTGATGGAAAGAAAAGTTGAAAGGAAAAAAAAAAGTGAAGGAAAAAAAAAGGAGAAAATGAGTTTTTTTCTCTTGTTTGGATTGGGAAAAAATACAAAAATTTGGATGAAAAATTTAAATGTCGATGAACTACTTGAATTATGTTGATGTCATCTAAACAATGCAAGGTATGAGGAGGTTGGGAATTTTTCTTAAACTTTCCTCACAATTTTATGAGAAAAATTTTATAACTTATTTCTAATAATTTTTTCACTTCACTTTCCTCCATAGTTTTTTCTTTATGATTTTTTCTAAACAAAATACAAAAAAAAATAATTTTTTAAAATTTTTTAATCAAATTTTCAAGATCCATACGAAACCTAAATGCCTAAATTTCGGTCAAAATTCAATTGCCTTAAATATGAGCCGCGTATAAACGTCCAAACTCCAATGTCCAGTCCTCGTCTTTTTCATCATGTTCACACGGCGAACCTGATTGAATAAGAAAGATTAAATGGTCACTATTAGATTTTGATAGCTTTAAAAAGGACTTGAGTTTGGGTGATGTTTTATTGGCATAATACTATGTTATGACTTATGAGACAATAAATCTTAATCTACTTTTCGGTGCCAATAAATCATGAATAGTTTTGAGTTCGAATTTCGTACAGTTGATTAAATTGATTCTAAATTATCAGTATAATAAAAAGAGAATGTGATATTTTAAAATTTTAAATCTGTAGATTACTATCTAAAATGATACAGTTACTAGTCAAATAAACTTGCTTTGTGTTGTATAATCTATTAGAGAAAACAGCAGCTAATGAACTCTTAGCTTTGGATTGAAGTAATGAGAATTATGAAGGAAAAGATGTGACAAGCTTCCGTCAATCTTTTTTGAGGAAATTAAATGAATTGAAGGAGAGAAGAAAAACATGTTTTTCCTCCGTCGATTTATATCATCTTGGGCCTGTTCGGTGAAATTAGATGTTTGGGTAGCGGATAGTGATTTAGGTAGCGGAGAACTATTTAGATAGCTGATAGCGTTTTTAATTTAGCTGTTAGCAGATAACCGATTAGATGAACGATTGAAACAAATGCGTTAGCTAAATTTAGCTGTTGGGTTAGATAATTAATGTAAATTGATATAAAAAGATATTAATAATTCTCAAATATAATATTTTCAAAGGATATTTTTTGGTCAAAAAATATGAAACGTTTCTTCTGAATGCCGTAAGCCAATATTATTATCTTTTCAGAAATGCTACTTAAAACGCTAAGCGCTACTTGAAACGCTAGTCAAAACACTAGGTTACTGAACACTTAAAATTAACTCATTAATGCATTGACTTGGTGAAAATACTAAACGCTACTTAAAACGTTGTTGCCGAATACGACCTTAATTTTTATTTACATTCAAAACAGTAGTTTTGGGAGTAGTTATGTTTGTTTTAAATACATAAATGAGATATCCTAACTATAAATGTGCTACTTTTTCTGCTCTTACAACCCTCCATTATAAGTATATATTTGACTAACCTTAATTTATAATACTTTAGTTGTAATATTCAAATAGAGGGCAGTAGTTAGAGGGATCTTTTAAGTTCGAAGTTTTGAATCCTTCTCCAAGTAATGTTTGTACTAATACATGCGTGCTTAATTGTTCTGAACTAAATTGAAGTACACTAAGACCCTGTTTGGTGAGAAAAACTAGAATGGAATGGAATCAGGACTTGAATCCTGGGGGGTTGGGTATGGAACTTGAATCCTGAACCCAGTTGTTTGGTGAAACTGGAATGAAATTAGGTTCCAGTCCTTATTGTTTGGTGAGCAGTTTTGGAATTGAATCAACTCTGTTTTCAGTTTTGAAAAATTATATGCAAGTATGAATATTGTTTTTACTTTTATTATCTTGTATTTTTTATACATGAAGTTCTAAGAGGTTATTTCTGGACCATTTTAAGAGTATTTGATTTAATTGCAAAATTTTGAATAATTATTTTGTACTTGTTTTTGTCATTTTTTCTTGATCAACATGTACATAAACTTGGAAGAACACAATCTAATAAATCAATAAACATTACACATCAACAGAACATAATTAACATTGAAAACAATTATTTGCACATAAATTTCATATTCACCTTCTACTACTCACATAAGAAAATGACATCTAAAGCCATTACAAAAACAAAAAAAAAAAAAGCATAAACTTGGTTAATGTTCACCTTGCAATTACAATCATGCAAGGATTACAAACTGACATCCACATGTGTCATGTAATAACATCATAAACATAATATAAAGCAAGAAACTCATGTCATCTCTAGCTAGATGGAGGTAAGTCCGGATGAATAAGATTGAGGATGAAATCTTTTTTCCACTCATAATCAGGACATTCATAGAAGATTGTCAAGCTACTTTCATCGGAAACCAACTTCTTCGCTGCCATCATTGCTTCAACTCTAGTGAGTCCGGGAACTTTCATCACTTCATTGAACAAACCCTTCTTTTTTGCATCAAGCTCCTTTTGTTTTTGATCATAATGTAATTCACGAGCCATAATAACTTGCTCATGTTGTTGAGTAGTAGTGAAAGCACTTGCAATTGTTTCAATATGAGAATTCATACCACTCATAAAACTAGAAATGTCAGAAGACACACTAGTGAAAGTTGACGTTAAGTCAATAACCTCTGACATTCTCTTTTTGCCCTTTCCTGTTGAAGTTTTCTCCTTTCTTGCTTTTTTTGAAAGTTGTGGAGATGGCTGAGCTGATTGAACTGACTCATCTTCATCTTCTCCATCCTTGTCAAGATCAATAGCCTCGTTATCATTATGCAAATTATCCACAGCTTCTACGTAGTCCTCACAGCTAGCTCCAGTAGCTCTATCAGCACCAAAAATTTTCCCTAACTCATCAAGAAAGGGAAAAGGATCGCCCCAAAGTCCTTTTGCATGTTTATGATTCTGCAATATTAAACAATATTTTAAAAATAACAACATATTAAAAATAACAATAACTGCAAATTGAAAATTATTAGCAAATTTACCTTACAAAAATCATCATAAGATTGTCTTTCACACTTGATCATTTTGGTAGTGTCATCCCAAGTGAATCCAGATGTGCGAAACATCTCTACCAACACATTATACCTGTCTCTAAACCATTTGGTCTTTGAGTCAATATGAGGGTATGCTTTTAAACCACGTCCAGGACACTTTGCATTCATCATTTCCTCTAACTTTACCAAATACCCACTTTTGAAGTTCCCCTCTGCCTTCCATTGAGGATCGACGCTCAACTCTAATAATCCGTGGATAAGAGCCCACTCCTTTTCCTTAGTCCAAAATCGCTTGTTTTTCCCTTTTCCAATTTGAGAACCTTGACTTACATCCATCCTACTACCACCTTGGGAATTTTGACTTTGTTCCATCCTATGTCGCATTAAATCACGTATAAAAGATATAAAATAAATACACCCTTGTTGGAACAAGTGCACCATAGTTGAAACAAATACACCACAGTTTAAATAAGTACACAACAGTTTAAAACATCATACATCATAGTTTAGAACATCATACATCATAACACCATAAGTTTAACACAAATATCTGTAATACATTATCTATTCCTATTTGACCTAGCTCGCCAATTATTAAACAAAGTTTGGGCGAAGAAACTCCGAAAAGTCGTCCAAGCATCAGATGTTTCAATGTGAGTAACATACTCAACTTCATCATCAATGTCGTCGTCGTCATCATCACCAACTTCTTCGTCATCTTCATCCTCAAACACCACCTTGTCATCCGTGGGCATATGTTTTCGGAGCAAGTTATGTAATAGAACGCACGCTAAAACTATACGACCCTGAGTACGTATAGGAAAGTACGAAGGGGATCTAAGAATACCCCATCTTCCTTTTAATATTTCAAAGCATCGCTCTATTACATTTCTAGCTTTAGAATGCTTCATATTGAAGTACTCTTCTGCACTTACAGGTTGTCGATCCTCCTACTCTTTCAAGTGATATCAATGACCTCTATATGGTGCCAGGAATCCCTCACAATTAGTATATTCAGCATCTACCAAATAATATGTACCTTGACAAGTACGGAAAGAAAAAGTTGTTATTATCGTGAGAATATTGCGATCACTAAATATGAATTTGGCTTAATTATTACCTTGAGAAACTTTTAAACCATTAGGCCTAGAAAGTGCATCTAGAAGAACACGACCATCATGTGCAGATCCTTCCCAACCCAGTAACACATAGGTGAATTCCATATTAGGTGTGCATGCACCCAACACATTCATAGCAAGAGTGCATTTCCTAGTCCGATACCTTGGTCTATCCTCAACAGGCACATGAGCATTTATGTATGTACCATCTGATGCGCCTATGCAATTCTACAAGATAACATAGATAGACAACTTTTTAGACACATATGATGTATTCAGGTTCATTAGGAATTAAACGTAAATGTTGCATTACCTTAAAACATTTCCATCTACTATCTTCACAATCTTCTGATATAGGCGTAGGCTTCTTCAACAAATGCGTATGTAACTTCAAAACCGCTAGAAGACAATGATGGAAGTTTCTACTCACACTTTCTCCACTTCGATAAAAATAACTTGCTACTGTCCTATTTTTGAACTGATGAGCCAACGTATACAAAAACATGGCAACAATCTCTTCCAATGATATATATCTAGTACCGGTTAAACCCCCAACATCCCTAACCATTTCACATAAGATATTGAAAGTACGCCTGTTCATGCGAAGCTCACTTTTACAAGTAGCGTCGCTATCTCTAACTAACTTATTCAAATTTACTAGTCTACGACGCTTCTTTTCTCTATAGGACAATTTCACTCTTTGCGTTTCATGAATAATAATAGCCATCATCAACCACATGAATATCACCAAAAGTACAGCGTTCATAACAAGCACAATTGTAACGATGAATTGTAATTGCATTTTCTTCCTCTTCCTCACACGCAACAATTGACGAGATGGAGCCATATTCTGTTCAAATCATTTTGGCAAATTCATGTCCAACATCAACATCAACAACCAACAAGCATACATTGAAAGAATGTTCAAATGAACCAACATCAAGTGAAAGTACACAGATTCAACATAGCAGATAAAGAATGTTCAAATGAATCAACATAGCAGATAGTTCAATGACTCAACATGAAGCGAAAATCTATATAGAGGTCATCGATATCACTTGAAAATCCAACATAGCAGATAGTACATAGATATTTCAATGAAAGAATGTTGAATGAAAAAAAAAATTTCAATTAAATTATGTTCAAATGAACCAACAGCAACCGAAAATCCACAGATCAAAAGTTCAATGACCAGTAATTCAACATCTACATCTACAATCCATGGCTAGTTCACTTTGAAACTCAAAAAAAAATAAAAGCAATGCCCTGTAACTTGAACGAAACGAACAACATAGCAGATGGTACACAGATAGTTCAATGGAAGAATGTGCAAAATGAACCAATATCAAGTGAAAATCCATAAATTGAAAGTTCAATGACCTGTAATTCAACATCTACATCTACAATTCATGGGTAGTTCACAAATTGAAACCCAAAACAAAAAAAAAAAAAAATTGCCCTGTACCTGGAATTCCCGGCAACGACGCAGCAGGAGGCGAAGTGTGCGCTGTGAACGCGGGCAGGAGGCGCGGTCGCCAACGACGGCGACGGGCTTCGGCGGTTAACGACAAGGCCTGGCGCTGCTATGGAGTCTAGGGTTTGGGAAGAGGAGAGAGAAGGATGAATGGGGAAGAAGAAAGCAGCGACGAAAATCGTGAAACTCTGCCTCAATTTTTTTTTTAATTTTAAAAAAAGCTGATCCCGGGGGGTTGGGGATTTGATACCCCTCGTCAATGGGGGGTTTCAAGCTCCTGGGAATTAGAGGGAAACTTGAAACCTAGGGGTATCAAGTTCCTTTTCTTAAAATGCTCTCCAAACAATAAGGAAAGGAACTTGAATCCTCAGGTTTCAAGTTCCATTCCAGTTTCCCTCTCCAAACAGACCCTAAAACAGTTTAAAACGAAGTTATGATAATGCGAAAATTTCGACGAGCAAGGAAAACCTGAAGGCTTAATCATGCCTACAACTGTTGTCCTTATTCGACTTTTTTTATTTTTTTTTAAATACTAGTGAATGCTGTAAAATTATATAATGTATACTTAGGCCCTGTTCTTTTTGTGGGTCAATTCTAAAATACCAACCTCAACTTACTTTAACCTACTTTAATCTACTTCAATCCACTTGAACCTGCTCCTGCTTCAACCAATTTCAACCCACTTCCACTATTTTAACCAAGTTTAATTTATCACATAAAAAATTCAACCCGCTTCAACCTATTTCAACCTACCTTAACCTACTTCAACCTTTTCTCCACCCAAATTTATCTACGAAAAGAACAGGCCCTTATATGTACCCACACCTTTTACGTATCAAATCTCAAGTGCCAATATTTTTTTATTCATCTAATGCATACACAAGCATAATTTGTTACTTTAGGTCCAGTAAAACAATTTATGTATAATTTACTATCTTATCCATACAGTTTTATATTTTTACACTGGATGATTAGCCCAAAAAGAATCAAAAAACAGAAAAGAAGATTCTGGTTTGGGCCGAAGCGAAAGGCGATAGCCCTGTCTGAATTAGGAGTCCTATAATTGAAGCAACCCATTTCGCGATAAACCCCTCTAAAACCCCTCCGCCCAATCCAAAATCCCTAAGCCATCTCCCCATCCCCAATCCTCATTTCTGAATTCCGATTCATCAATATCGTAACTTCAGGAATTCGCTCTAATTCGATCACTAAGCTTTCTTATTGTTAAAATCCCTAGTGTCAAACCCTTCTTTGATTTGATTCGCATTGCAGCTCCAGCAATCCATTAGTCGATTAGGGCTTATCCTTACAAGGTGATAATCAATTCCTAGCCCCCAATTTAGAAGTAGTGTGATGAACAGCTTGTTCTTCCAGGTATCTTCTTATTCGGCGTCGATTATACTAAAATCAGCTCGTTCAATCTCTGGTACTAGTTCACTGCACGGTTGTAGTTCGATTCTATCTTGGAAAAGGAGCATTAATCATCCTGGTATTAAAACCCTTGATTTGGGATCATTTGTTTCCTCAAGGTTTGCTGTTTTTCGGTGTTATTGTGCCAAAAGGAGGTCGTCTCCGAAGCGAAAATTGACCTCGAAGCCAAAAATGGAGGACGATAAGGATGCATTTTTCGTGGTGCGCAAGGGTGACATTGTTGGTGTTTATAAGACTTTGAGTGAATGCCAAGCTCAAGTTAGCTCTTCGGTAATCTTCTTTGATTTGGTCTATTAGTTGAATCGTATTGTTACAATTCGTGGGATATTGTTGTCTTACATAGCAAGTGCTATGAAGTGTGGAATATAGGAAATGTATCTTATGGAGTTGCCAGAATGCACACTTGTCTGTGGAATTATCAATAAGCTGATCCCAATTTCTCCCTCATGTTGCACTTGCCATGTAATCCCACTTTATATCAAGCTTCAGTTTTGGTCACGGTGGTTAATTGCTTATTGCTGTGATTGAGGGGTTCTTGGCAATTTGTTAGCTTACATAAGGAGTGGGTTTCTAGTGCTGGCAAGGGCATACCCGAATGCCTTTTTCATAAGATGTGGATTATGAGGCTGACGAAACGCCAATTTATCTTGAGAGATATTCTGTTTGAGAATGTATTGAAACTTGAAAGTAGCATAAGGGGAGTTGTGGGCTTGTATTTGTTAAGAAATTCTCTTCTTTGTTGGTCGCTATATTCGTCGTATTGCATTTTGCAAGCTGATTTTGTTAGTTTACAAAAGAAGCGGGGTTATAAAATCTTGGAGCTATGTCGTAACCTTTGAAGGCAGCCAAATTATGAATTCCATGTGATGGAAAGTGAAATATAGTGAAGCTGGCAAAAAGAATTAGGATCTTAGGAAGGATGTTACCTACCATCTAAATCTGTAATTGATTTTAACGCCATACTGGCGAAAGCAGAAAACTGTTGTTATGTAGCTTTAGTGGAATCTATTTTGAAGGGGTGTTGGTCCAATAACAGGGCAAATGGCTTAGCTTCTCGTATTGGTACCACATCTGCAGGATTGGGTTGTTGTGAGGGCCCTGGGTGTTGATGACTAAAATGAGTTAAAATAAGTGGAGAACTCTTATTAATTGGTATGACATTGGTGACTGCTAGGTTTTTGGGTTTTCTTTGTTTTCTTTCCACTCACTAAGCTTTATGAATAGATTCTTGTTCATCCCTCTAAAGTACATATTTTTAGATGAATTTTATGGTTTTAGATGTGCTAATATATCTCATTATGTTTCATTCTAGATTTTACTAATTCTTGGTGGTGTAGAAAGTTCCATGAGGTATGTGAATTTACTATATATTACAATTCTGCAGATATGTGACCCTCCAGTTAGTGTCTTTAAAGGGCATTCCTTGCCCAAGGTTGCTGAGGAATATCTTATTTCCCGTGGGCTTCAAAATGCTCTGTATATGATCAAAGCTTCTGATCTGAAAGATGATATTTTTGGCACTCTTGTACCTTGTCCGTTCCAGGTGAGAATGGTTTAAATGCAGAAGTTATGAATTTAGCATCCTTTCTTTGTAGACTTTGCTTGGTGTTTTTTTTTTTTTTTAAAATGAAATTCTCTTCGCTTTGGGATTGGAGAAGGGGTTTATAGGGGTGGATGTTTTTAGCATTTGACTCAATTACTTCTGTATATTTAAGTAACCCTTGGTTAATCTGAAAGCTCATTTGGCTATCAAGTGACTGTAGAGTTCTGTTCATTGCTATTTCAGGAGCCATCTTCCAAAGATGAAATGTCCAGCATGGATTCTTCACAAAAGAGGCCACATGATATGCTAAGATTAGGAAATGTGGTGAGTTTACTGCAGTGAGCAATAGCAGTTGTGTCCTTTGCATGGGCAGATTCGCTACTTAACCTGTTTCTGAACATTGTCAGTTAAGCAACTTTTATGCACTTGTTTTTATGATATGATGAAAAATTTCTACAGCTTTGTCGCAAACATGCATCAAAATGCACCAATCATTATTTATGTGAATGGGAATTTGGTACAATCTAGGTTCTTGCAGGCTTTCAGTGTTTTTCACTGATTTGTTTTCGTTCACAGAGAGATGTGCAAGTTACCGGGAAAGTATTGCTACGACATGACAGTCTCTTAGTTATTGAGGATTGTAGCATTAACTCTAGGTGGTGAATTTAGATTTATTTCATGTTTAAATAAACTGTAAGCAAAAAGTAACATATTTGCTCCTTTAGGTTTGCCCGACAAATAGTAAGGACAAAGACAGAGGCATTTTGAGTTAACTTATTGATAATAATCAGTATATAGGGAAATCGCTGCAAGTTTTTGTTCTTAGCTTGTAGGTCCAAAAAGTCTGAAGTAGTTAATGGGAGAAGGCAGTCTAATGCATTGCTATGAGGTCAATACAGCTTATGCATATTTTCTGATAGCATTTTCTGTCTTATTATTGGAGATTCTTAGGTTTCACGTTCTTACTTATTTGGTCAGAAGTGACATGCCTATATTCCACTGTATTAGACAAGACTGCCTTTGTGGGTTTGGCCGGAGTCAATTCTAAAATGTTGAAATCTTCACTTTGTTCTGGCTGATATTTGTCATAGATATAATGACAAAGTGTCCAATAGCTTTGCCCCCCCCCCCCCCCCCCCAAAAAAAAGGTGTCCTATAGCTCAGACAATGAGAATAGAACCTTGGGTTGCCAATTGCTAGACAAATTTGTGAGGATCATATCAATTTTGTTGGATGAATGGACTTGTGTTTGTTTATTTAGCTCTATTCAGCTCAAGTCTTTCATCTTTAATATCGGAAAATTAGCTTACTTTTGTCATCCTGAGTAATAGTCAACTGTGTCTTCTCATTATTGCACTAGCTATTATGCAGGACACAGTTGGATCAGTGTCAGCCTCCGACAATCCATTGGACAAGCTTCCGAAGTTAGATAATACATCTTCTGATGGTGTAAGTAGATGTCTTGAGTAGTCCTGACTCTGGAAATTGTTGTATCCATGTCCTTCCTCTATAAAGAGTATTGACAATCATGTGAATCACTTCTGTAGTATATGCATAGCATGCAGTTCAAAAAATGCTATGGTTTGTTGGTGCTTAATTTACTGGGGGCTGTATCGGGAATCTGATTCAGTATTTTGTTGATAATTTACAGCGGTCTTGTATTATTGAGTTTGATGGTGCTTCAAAGGGCAATCCTGGCCAAGCTGGTGCTGGAGTTGTACTTCGAGCTGTTGATGGAAACATTGTTGGATTTGACTTTCATTGTCTTCATAATTTTATTTCCCTTTCGCTATTTTAGTTGTATATAATTCTGCTTATAAATGTTCTGTAGATTTGCAAAATTCGCCAAGGCTTGGGCATTTCAAGTAATAATGTTGCTGAATATCGAGCTGCCATTTTAGGGTTAAAGAAGGCACTGGAGATGGGTTATGTAGATATCCTTGTGCAAGGTGACAGCAAACTTGTCTGCATGCAGGTTATTGCCTGAGACTTTAAGTATATTTTCGTGTTAGCTTTCGATATGTGTTGATATTCTATATGAGCTTAAGGTGTGCAAATGTCATTATTATCTTTATGGAACACTAGCTTAGCCTTTTATGGTTGAGCAGTGAAAGAAATGCTAGTATGCTGGAACCCAGTTACATCACTTTGATTAATTTTGGTGGCTGGGGATCCTAGCTGTTAGATTGACGATCTGATAGGAGTTGCCTTGCGTGATCTGATGCCAAAGAGTGCTGGTCTTCGTTGTTTCATTTCTTTTGCTGCTACTCTTAGTTTTCTAGATTTCCAATGAGCTCAATGATTCCTAAGTTTTATTGCATTTGATATGAGTTGCATGTCTACTTGAAAGTTTCTACTGTGTAACTCGTATTGCAATTACTGTCACTTCCATGCACTGCTGTTTCGCCAAGCTTTTTAATGGACCTATACTGCTGCAACTTTCAAGTTTCTGCATGTGGATGGAAAGAACAATTGTCCAACTCTTGCAAATTCGCCACATGACATAGTTTATGTAGCACAGATTCAGGGCTTATGGAAGGTCAGACATCCGACCATGTTCGGCTTGTGTTCAGAGGCAAAGAAACTGAAGGAAAAGTTCTCTTCTTTCCAGATCAGGCATGTTTTAAGGGTAGGTAGTATGTGATACAAGTAGGCATGACAACTGTTTCTGCTTAATGTAATATGCTTGACTTTCCCAACCAAAGGAATGATCTAGTGCAATGACTCTCAGTCTCTTCTTTGCCTTTCCCACCAGAGTGACTCCATGAGAGATGGTGTCTCTAGGTGGGTTACCTTGAAATAATAATTAAAAAATACATTACTTGTTCTTTATGTCACATATACGATACAGATTGATAAATATGTTTATCCTATTTAGAGAGTTTCTTAGAGGTGTAATCTGTATCTTGAATGGGCAGCATTTATTCCAATGGTAACAAAAGTGGGAACTGTGTCTAGCCTTGCAGGCTAGTTTGATGAGGAGATGAACTAGGAAAACCAATCATTGTATTATTACATCAGAGGCAAAACTACTATGACATCTGCTTTTCTTAAACTATCTGCATTGTAATTGCATACATAGTATACATTTATGCACATTTGGCTTACAATGCAAATATTTTGAGAGAAGCGGATTTTATAATAGTTTTCCCTTTATTTGAGACGTATGTAGGTCTACATTTTGGACTCATTTAGCTTTTATGAAAAAGTGATGTATTTTTAGCTGGAAACCTAGGGGTTAAGTATATCCATCCATCATGTATTTTCAAATGCTTGATATGGGTTCTGGGGGTGAAATGAAGAGTACAAGTGGAATAAGCTAATTATACCTACACCTCATACCATTGCACCGATGTGCCTAATGTGGCTCCTTCCAAAGCAGTTAAGGTTTGTCACTGTTGTCCTACTGCTCAACCGAAAGGAAGCAGATGAAGTTGAAAATTTGTCAAATTCTGTGACACTGTTGAAAATCAATAGTATCCCCTCTCCCCCCCCCCCCCCAAAAGGAAAGAATAATGTTATTGTCGGGGCTGTTCCACTGTATTTTCATATGGCTTTCATTGTTTGGCAGGATCTGAACTCTGATGCTGATGCAGAAGCAAACTTGGCTACCTGTCTACCTGGTGATAAGAAAATCTTTTCTCACTTTGAGAAATTTTACCTGCTTTAGTTGTTGACATTTTTATCTGCCACTGCAGATGGTCAAATACAGCAGGATTTCTGTTAGGCATTTGCTCAAGATTTCCCAATTTCTGCCGGATCTTCGAAAAATGCAGCAGCGGCTACTAATTCAATTGATTGCATCATTGTTTTGGGGCTTCTCCTTCGTGTTCACGACAATGACAGGGGTGGGGATGATCATCTAAGCAGTAATATGGAATCGCCATCCAAGCTGGGATTCCTGCCAAAATTTTCTGTGGAATTTTGAAGTTTAGGGCACCGATCTATGATATTTTTATCGAATACTCAAAGCAAATTGTCAGCGTGATCACAGAAGTGGGAGACCTGAATCTGTGAATGGACAATTATAGTTTCCATATGATTTCTCTTCTAGCCCTCCTGACTCTTTATCCTTCACCTGCAGAGGGTTCTTCTCCACCTTTTTAGCACTCAATGGGGGCTTGCTTCTCACAACAACAGCAATCATGTCCAGTGAGAATAGTCATTAATAGAAATTCCGGGATCTTTCTCGCTTGACAGTCTCTTTTTTGGGCAAACTTTTGTGGTCTTGGCTTATTTGTGTCACACACACCTAAGTGGGAAACCTCAGGCATAAAGACGAACATATTTCCTGCCAGAACCCTTGAGTGATGAACTTGAAAGAATGCCCCCACACGTCGGAGGAAAATCCCAATTAAGTGTAGCCCTAACATTTCTACTGCCACAATTTTTGGTACCCATTTTGTGATATCCTAAGTGATGCAAAATGGTGAAAGAGGCGAAATGTAATGATGCATGCTCTTACTATGCATGCTGTGAGGGGATCATTATCTAATATTAAGGTAGTGTTTGGTTGGGAGGAAAATGATTTTCCTGGAAAATAATTTTTCAATTTTTCGTTGTTTGGCACAATAAAGGATGAAAAATTATTTTTCAAGAAAAATAATTTTCCCCCCAATGGAGGAAAATGATTTCCTTTTTGAGAAGATAGAAAGTTGATTTTCTTCCTTTAATTCTTTGATGATATGATCAGCTGAAATTCAGGTGCAAAATTTAATTACAATAGTTTGGATCGAGACTTGGCTATCCGATGGAAAAGATTAAAATAAACTCAAATCTAAATTTTCAACTCAAATTTATTTCATTTGGTCGACATTTATCTTCATCAAGACAATTTAATCAATATTTTTTGCCACTAAAACAATTTAGTCGACTCGCCACTAAAATAATTTCAATGGTTTGGATCGAAACTTGATTATTAGATAGAAAATATTAAAATAGGCTCAAATTCAGATTTTGAGCTTCATATTCTTTTATTTGGTCACCATTTTTCTCAACAACGATAATTCGATTGATATTTTTCGTACCTTAAACACTGTAATCAATATTTTTCACAATTAGAACAATTTCAATAGTTTGGATCAAAACTTGATCATCGAATAAGAAAGATTAAAAGATGATCAAATTTAGATTTTGAACATGACATTCCTTCATTTGGTCAATATTTTTTCTCTGCCATGACAATTCAATCGTCATTTTTCGCCACTTAAATAATTCAATTGATGTTTTTCATTATTAAAATAATTTCAACGGTTTAGATTGAAACTTGATTATCCGAGAGGATGTATTGAAAAAAACTCAAATGTGAATTTTAAGCTCGAAATTTCTTCGTTTGGTCAATGTTTATCTCAATTACGACCATTCAGTCAGTATTTTTTACCATTTAAATAATTCAGTTGACGTTTCCCTCCTTTTTATGGACAATGATTTATCTTGTACTAAACAATGAAAAAGTAACATGAAAATTAATTTTCTTTGAAAAAATGTTTTTCATAGAAAATAATTTTTCAAAAAAATTATTTTCTTGTAACCAAACACTACCTAAAAGCATAAAGAGTAGAAGAGGATGCATGTAACAGAACAGAGTTGGGAATGGGATTGATGTCACCTAGTAAATGAAGCATCAAACTTTCTGGCGATTGAAAGCTGCGATCAGTACCTATTTGTGCGACCATTTAGGGACTTTATTCACTACATGAATAGATGGTGTCAATTTGGGATTTAGTTGTTGTCAATTATCATGGAAGCACTAATACGATGTCGTCTTCTAAGCTGAAGTTGCTGCTAAAATTTCTATGGATCTTCTGAAGTCTGACATGCCAATCTATGATATTTATTCGAAGATTCTAAGCCACTTATAACCGTTCTCGCGAGGCAGTAAGCAATTTTATAAGTTTAGAATAAGGGTTTGTTCTTTTTATCGGTAAATTAAGGTGGATAAAAAAGTGAAATGGGTTGAGGTTAGTTGAGGTAGGTTAAAGTTAGTTTTTTTTTTTGAGGTGGATTGAAGTGGATTGAAGTAGGTTGGTATAATTTTTTTTTTTGTGGTGGGTTAAAGTGGGTTAAAATAATGAGAATGTAATTATCTGTGATAATTTATGAAGTTATTGTAATTTTTAGTGCATTTTTTCACAGAATGGTAATTTCACAATTTTGTAACTATTTTTTGGAAGTTGGAGACTGGCACAACTTGTCAATTATTTTTGACGATTTGGGTTACAAAATTTTTTGATGACAACTTTTTATATACAGGCCTTTTCATGGTTAAATTTGAAAATACCAACCTCAATCCGCTTCAACCCACTTTAATCTACTTCAATATATTTAAACTCACTTCAACCTACTTCAACCATCTACTAAAGTTCAATTTATGACATTAAAAAAATTCAACCTACTTTAACCCACCTCACCCTTTTACCCACCCTAATTTACCCACGAAAATAACAAGCACGTATTCGAAAAATTCAGATGTAACATTAGAAAATAGTATGATCGTAATTGTTGCGAAATATATCAGCAATATAAATTTGCTGTTAATTTTAGAATATAGGAGGTGGCACTGATACGTGCTTAAATATTTTACGTCGTTTAATTTATGCGATGCATTCCTATAATCATTTCCACATCTCAATGTCTTCATCTGTGTCTCACGTTTACAAATTGCAATTAGAAATTAAATGATTCCCGAAGGTATGAATTTTGAACATGATAAGAAATTATCAAATTTCATAGTTGCAGACAGAAAACTTTTTTCTCTAATTTTTTTAGGTCCTGCTCTTTTTGTGAGTCAATTCTAAAATATCAACCTCAACTCACTTCAATCTACTTTCTTTTTTTTAACCAAGTTCAATTTATCACGTAAAAAAAATTTAACCCACTTCAATATACTTCAATCCATCTCAACCTACTTCAACCTACCTTAATCTATTTCACCCTTTTACCCACCCCAATTTACTTATAAATTTTCACCATTTTTAAATCATACTACTTTGCAAAAATAATTAAATCTCACATGACACTTTACAAATTATTAAAATTATGAAGGGGTGAGTTGAAGTTGATTAAAGTGGATTGAGGTAAGTTGAAATGGGTTGAGGTTGGTATTTTTTTTTCAGGTGGGTTAAAATTGATTAAAGTAAGTTGAAGTATGTTGAAGTAAATTGAGGTTGGCAAATCTAAAAGGACGTATGAGAAGAACAGGGCCTGAAGGTCTGTTCTTTTCGTTGGAAAATATATGTTAATAAATGGACGAAGTTGATTGAAATTTGTTGAAATTGGTTGAAGTGGATATTTTTTTTATTGAAGTGGGTTGAAGTTGGTTGAAATTGATTCAAATGAATTGATTTTTTTTGTGTGTGATGGGTAGAAGTTGATTGAAATAGTGAAAGTGGGTTGAAATTGGTTGAAATCGGTTAAAATACGTTGAAGTGGGTTAAAATTGATTTTTTTTATTGAAGTTCGTGAAGTCGATTGAAGTGAATTAATGTGGGTTGAAATTGATTGAGGTTGGTAAATTTAAATTTACCAACGAAAAGAACCGGACCTAAGAGTAAGCATTATATAAAAGAGTAGCAAGTGTTTTTAGTTTTCATTTTGTAATTCGATCTTTTAAGTGTTGCTCATTATTAAGCTTTTGATGGCCGCTATTCATTTTGTTAGATATTGAAACTAGAGCAAGTTTTTTAATTTAAAAAATGAAATCTAAACTGTGTGGTATTTACTCCCACAATAATACATTAAAACTAAAATTTCAATTTAGGGTGGGGCAAATTTTGACTAAAATTTGATAGGCTAAGGCCCTGTTTTTTTCGTTGGTAAATCAATTTATCAAGTATTCAAGTTCAATCCATTTTAACCATTTCAATCCACTTTAATCCACTTGTCACTATTTTAACTAAATTCTATTCATTATATAAAAAATTCAACCAACCTCAATCAATTTCAACCCACTTCAACCTACTTTAATTAAAAAAATAATAACTTTAACCTATTTTAATTAATCTCAATTAATTTTATTTATTTTTCAACTTATATTTCTCAACAAAAACAACTGTTCCTATATAGCCTGAATTCTACTAGTAAAGTCAGTATGTATCGACTCTGACCTCTAGGTGTGTAAATAAAATAAGAAGGGGGGGGGGGGGGGGGGGGGGGGGGGGGAGAGACAAATAAGAAGGATTACTGGACTGCCGACCTAAAAAAAAAAAAGAAAAGAAAAAAGAAGAAGAACTAGGAACCTTCTCGTGTTCATGGGGCGCGCGGTTGGAGAGGAGCCCAAGCAAAACTAGGAATTTGCAAGCAACCTCTTCTCTCTCACTCCTCTTCAACGTGTCGAGAGAGAGAGCAAGGAGAGGATGAAAAGACTAAGATTTCAAATTCAGAATGTTGTACTGGCGCCATTGAATCCATTGCCGGCGGCGATGAAGGTATTGAAGGCAATTGCAAACTCTCCGAAACCCTTTTCCGGTGATTCCGCCGGCGTGGAAGCGGTCGCTCGTGGCGGTGGTGGTGACGGTGGCGGTCTGGGTTCCTTCCGAACACATAGCAGCGCTCCGAAGGCCGCCTTGCCCACTGTCCTCCAGCCTCGTGTCGTCGTCTACGATGGCGTCTGTCATCTCTGCCACCGCGGTTCTCTCTCTCTCTCTCTCGGCATGTCAATGTGTGATTGTAACTTGCAATTTCCTTCATTTCTGGGAATCTTATGTGGTTTTGACGAAATGGGCATGTTTCCGTCGTTGTTGGCTTAATCGGTCTCGTATGGATTCATCAAAATTGCCATATACAATAGACCTCTTCTGGGGATTTTGCCTAAATTTGAAAATTTGGTGAAAGTGTTACAATTAAGCAATGTAACTTAATTAAGCAATTACAGTTTTTTTTTTTTTTTTAAAAAAAAAAAAAAAGAGAGGATGCTACAGGGAAATGTTACAACTTACAGTTAAGCAGTGTAGCTCAGCTTTCAATTATAACAGGTGTGAAGTGGGTTATTAGGGCTGACAAATATGGGAAGATCAAGTTCTGTTGTCTTCAGTCCAAGGCTGCTGAACCATATTTGAATCTTTGTGGAGTGGATAGGGAGGATGTGCTTCGCCGCTTTATATTTATTGAAGGCCTTGGACAATATCATCAAGCTTCCACAGGTTAGAACCCTTTTCATTTCCCATTTGGCTGTTGCTTTGGCCTCTCGAACAACTAATGCTGCACATTTCTCTTAATGAGGAATCAGGCATTGCACATTTTAGTCGGTTTCGTCATATTAATTTTGTCTTCATCCCATCAAGTATGTATGTGGCTGAAATTGGATATCTCTTTTGCTGTCTTTGCCTTCATGTAGCTTCATAGGTTCTTCAGCTTAATTGTTGTGTTGAGTTTCCTTTGATTAGATGGATTGGTGTCAAACGGATCTTACTTTGGATGTGGAACGTCTTTGCAGCTGCATTGAAGATTATGTCGTACTTGCCATTCCCCTATTCAGTGTTGAGTTCTCTGTTGGTCATTCCAACCCCAGTAAGAGATGCTGTTTATGATTATGTTGCTAAGAGACGCTATGACTGGTTCGGGAAGGAGGAACGTTGCCTCGTTTCTCAAGAACCAGAGTTGCTTGAGAGGTTTATTGACAGGGAAGAAATTTTGGAGCGATGTCAGTCTGATTCTTAGTTGGCTTCTATGTGGCTGCTTCACATGTCCGCATCCCATCCTAAGAGGTGCTCAATCCTCATAGTTGACGTTATCTAACTTGTATGAACCGTTAATTCGTATTGACCTAGCTTTTTAATCTTCACTAGGAACTTTTGATGACAATTTGTTAGGTGTAAAGCAGAGGTATAACATGTTTAGCCGTCTATCGTTTGATAAATGAAACTTCTGTATTCAGGTTTGATGGTGATAATTCAGGCAGTACAAATGTTGAAAAGATCTATTACTTTGATCATGCTCAATGAATGCCTCCTTTCTCAATTTAATGGGGGGTTTCCCTTTGTCATTGTTGTATTTTGCTGAAAGAGCACTTGTCCAGTGGTGATCAGTCCACACAGTTTTTCTTATGTGCTTGTAGAAACAGAGAATCATGGCCTCGTCTCTGCATCATCCTATTGCTCTGTGAATTGGTAAATTGAATTAAAGAAGCTCTGCTTTCCTACATCCTACATTTCACACCTACATTGCAATATACGTAGTTCGATGCGAAAGCTGTCTCAACGTTTTCTTTCCTACAGCTACCTCAAGGCTTGAAACTTGCTGCTTCTAGTTAGCTTGTCCATTCGTTCCCATCCTTGTCTGTCTTGAGTCCACTTGACTGCTGCTCTTGCAGCTTGTAGCCCTCCGGGCAACCTGCGTTCATTAAGAGTGTCGGCCATGTCAATGATAGCAATCACTAGAAGAGTGCCAAGTCCCCATATTCGGCATGCACTAAGTTATTGAAGATTTGCTGGGAACATAGCAGCAGCTTACCAATCAGTTAAAGTCTCATTTGGAAAGAATTCTCGATGTCTCATTATACAGAAGACAATACTACACAGTCCACAGTGAGTATGGATGCTGCTGAAGGCATGAGATAACACACTCACCATGCCAACCATGCTAGGGAGTTTCATTGTCATTGACATTCTTTATGCCAAAGCACCAACTTCCTATTCTGACAAAAACAACGGTGGTTGACGTACCAGAAGTTCATGGATTGGATTACCCAATTACCTCAGCGCAGATGTCCACAACCTCATCCGAAGGATCACTATAAAGATCTTTATTTGACAGCTTTTCTATGAGATCTTGCGCCTCTCATGTTTAAGTTGCAAAAAGAGGTCAAGGATATTGTAAAGGATATGAATAACCGGTTCTCAGCTTGGATTTATTTTAGGAGCGCAAACCGGAACCGTACATCTGACACTGGACCCGTTTGATCAGCTTCGTACATCTGACACTGGACCCGTTTGATCAGCTTCGGTTCAGTTTCAGTGAACATACTCACTTTCAAAATGGAGATGAATAAATTGATAAAAAATGCACATTAAAGAAGGTTGGAAAAAAAAAAAAAGATGAAAAATTAATAATAAAAACGATAAAAACGAAAGCCGGGATGGGGAGGGGGGGGGGCAGTGCATGGAAATTTGTCTGGAGCTCCGCACCGCGTCTGCCTGTTCTGCCATCCACAAATACCCGGATTAAAAATTCTCTTTTCTACAGTCTGCACCCTTCTGCAAGTAAACCTTCGTAACATACTCCATCAATGGCGGCGCAGGATGAGTACGGGAAGAAGAAGAGGGGAAAGAGGACCAAGTTTCCAATGCGGTTGATTTCAGATCCAAAACAACGCCATGTCTCTTTCTCCAAGAGGAAGAAGGGCCTCTTCGGTAAATGCGCGGCCTCTCCTCCCTCTTCTCCGGCACGGGCGCCGTCGAGATCGCCGCGGTTGTGGTCTCCCAGTGCAGCAAGGTGTTCTCCTTCGGCCATCCCTACGCCAATGCTGTCTTCCACCGCTACCAGGGCGGCGCCGGCCTCGATTCCGGCAATCCAGGGTTCTTCTGGTGGGATGATGTCGACATCGACCAGTTGAGTTTCGAAGAGCTCGAGCAGTTACAAACCCTCTTTGGAAGAGCTCAGAAATCAGGTTATTGACAAGGTTATTGGGGCTTCTGAGATTGAATCGGGCAATTCAACTGATGATGATCCTATTTCTGCTTATGATTATTTCAGTGTTGATGATTTATTGGAGCTTCAACAACTGGGTTTTGGACCTCTTGTGCATGATCATCATCAGCATTGTGATTATTAGGGTTCGTAAATTGTGTTGGTAGGGTTTTACACTTTTAGTTACTGCTGATAAGAGTAAAAAAACCCAGCCTTTGATTTCCACTTCTGATGAGATTTTTTAGTTGTAATTTGTAAAGCATGAGGTATAACACGTTTACTGTATCAGCTTCTATCATTTGATGACTGAAACTTCTGTGTTTAGATTTGTTAGTAGTTGCTAATTCAGGCAACAAAAATGCTGACAAGGTGTGTTAGTTTGACCATTGTCAATGAACATTATATTACGTATCCGTTAAAACCACCAGGGACTCCGATTTTTAGATCAAATTTATTCCGTAATAAAATATAAGAACAATCACATTATATTACCTATCTGTTAAAATCAAATCTGATAAGAAGAAATAAATATAGATAATCATAAATGAAGCCGCCCAAAATACACAGCATTGTAAAGACCCGTCATCACACTTCCGTATAAGAACATATGATCAGAATAGCACAAAGGCAAACTTACATATACATCAGCACATCACACAACAGCAGCCCCACTCCCCTCTTTCCCCCCTCCCAAGTCCCAACACCCCCCCCCCCCCCCCCAAAAAAAAAAAAAACCAAAAAAACCCCCCAAAAAAAGGGGAAAAAGGGGGCACAGAGAACTATTTACATCATAAACAGTAGAAACCCTAGAGCAAAATACAACTACAACACAGGAAAGGGGATCAAAATATATGAGCCATGAGGTTATACGTTACAAAAAGGAGTTGCGCAACAATCTGCATATCTAAAGGTTTCTCTCATGTGGCTCAAGCCATGGGAACCCGAGGAAATCAAACACTTCCTTCTCTGTGTTGAAGTGCAAACTCGGACCTCCTTTTGCACCCTGGGTTTGGAGTTGATTCACAGCATTCGCAATCACAAAAATACATGGAAAATAATCAAAGAAAGTTTACATCATTGTGATAGGGAAGTAACAACTACAGTAGTGCTTACTCGCTTGCTGCCTGAGCTCTGAGTCGCTGGAAACAACCCTGTATCATCGAGTTTGTACCCTTTTGATTCTGCTAGTAATCTCAACCTACAGAAGAATGTCAAACTGACAGTGATGAATAAGTGACACATTGAGATGCTTACCCTTTCTTTCCTTTTCTGGATTGGGAATTTCCCCATGCCTAAGATATATCATTGATCATGAACTGGCCCATGGCTCTATGAATATAAGGACTAGGAACGCTTTAAACACAAAGATCAGTTATTAGGAATTCTTAAACACCCCCACCATCTGCGGTACTGGACTTAATGCCCCGTGATCTGATCTGGCAACGTGAATTGGACTAAATCAGTGTAATTGAGTGGGGAGACCCATTTCTGTACGGTGATCCATGATCCTAGTAATGGTTTAAATACTCAGCAAGATATTACTTGCACATGATAGCATTCCCATTTCCGACAAACCACACACAGTGGTCCCAAACTAGAAACCCAACTAGGATAACTAAGAGCACCAGTAATAAACCGCGTTCCATGAGATGATACACTACCCTGGTGATCCATGATCCCAGCAAAGTGGTCTAACCACATCTGTGGCATCTGGGAATTGTTGCCAACCCATAATGCATTAATACGTCAGTTTCTGAGTTCTAAAATTTTGCTCTACCCCCTTGCTCCAGGAGGGGGGGGGGGATAATAAGAATAGGATGATTACCACCAGACCCCTGAACCTCTGGTGAAAACCAAGTGAATGATGTTCTGTGTTTGGTTCAAGTGTTTGTGAAAGGCTCTCATTCTACTTTATCATGCCAATCAGGTATAAAATGAAAGAGAGAAATTTAACAGTTACGAACATGAAAACCCACCTCCTATTCAATGTATCATTGCCTGTCCATGCTATTAGACCGAATGGGTAAATATTTTTTGGATACACCTGCAGAATGTGAGATGGGCAACCACCATCATTGTCTACTACAATTTAAACTAAGCACCTGCCATTTACATTCTAACAAAGAAAATATAGAAGTTCCAAAACACCGCCTCAAATTGGGGGGCATTTCCTGATAAATAAACAAGACTTAGAATAATTACCTTGAAATCTATACGGTGGCGCAGCTCTCGGCCAGGGTATGTGCACAAACCAAAATATGTGTCCACTCCGGAATCAGTACCCTGCTCATGCATCCATCACAAGCATATGATTACAAATACCTAGAAGCAGCCTCTGAACAAGGCTCTGGAGCAGTCACTTCTGCTCGGACAATGCTCAAAATGCCATCAGATTATTCAGATGTGGTCCACAACGAAAGAAAAAGACAAATTTGAAAGCTCCATTTTTGTACCTAATACCTTACAGAGAAGTTGACCACAATAATAGGGAGGACTCAGGAGACAATATGTTCAGAATAGCATGTCCACATTACTAGAAAGATAAAATCAGCAATGAAACAGATGATTCAAAGAAAGATGTACCTCTTCACTATGAGTACTGAAGACCAAATCCTCCCTCAGAAAATTCATCTCCTTCAGAAGCTTCACAAACTTTGCCAGAAAGCCTTTGTGACTGATAATTAGTACCGATAAATCAGTCGACAATATAAACCAACATTAGAAAAAGAAGAGCCCAACCAAATCCACAGCAGCACCATGACAAGGAAAAAGTGGGTTATCATGGATAGAGGTTTTTACTCTTTTTCCCCCCACATTTCCACTCATAGCTCACAGCTTCTCGTATGTTCCTTCTTTTATCATAATGCAACCATTGAAACTTCAGGAAGCAAAGGTTAGAACGGATAAGGGGATGACATTAAACATTCAGAATAGGGAAAGCTGAAATTGCAACAAGAAATCATGCTAAACTAACAACATGAATATTATGGCAAGTATAATGAATTACTATTTTAAATACCTTTGCCCATCCGGATGAGTTACTACAATGTCCAAATCCCCACATGAAGACTTTCCACGTCTATATGATCCACCACAAACAATCAACACCTGTGAAATAATAGGTTACACATGGTAAGGGTTTGCCAAAAGATGAGTGGATAACCCCCAATCCATTCTCCATAGTCCATTGACCATTGTAACAGCTGATAATCAAGAATCTTCTTCTTAGAAGATTATATTAACCAACATAGCAAGGAGTGCATATACACAGGACGTATCAGACACAATACATCGAGTCCAGTGTAAGAATAAAAGCATGTTTACCAACTCTTCCCCCCACCCCCCAAGTTGTGAGCAGTTACTGAAAAACAAACTACAACTCAACAATAGATGCCATTAAAAAGAGCACTAATTTCGATACAGAAACAAGATAAACAGATAAAACGTACAGGTGATAATGCCAATCTGCAGTTAAAAGGAAGAAAGGATGAGGCACACCCAGACGCATGGACACAGAGATTGATTGAAAAGTTATTACAATGCCAACCTGACCCAGCAATGAAACAAGAATGAAAAAGATTCCCAATGCCTTGCCTTTTTGCCTTAGGCAGGGGAGAGACGGACACACATGAACCATTCCAACCTTCTCCACATCTCCTTCCCGGTCTTCCAGCAAGTCCTTTGGTTTTTTTTTTGGGGGGGGGGGGTTCACATCATGTTTATCAGAGGACCATATGCTCACCCCTGGCAAAATTTCTTCTCCAACCTTCTGCAGAAGTTTCTCCATCTCCTTAACCTGTTAATTAGTATGAAGCATAAGTTAAGAGGAGATCTCAGGGGTTCCAAAGCAGCATGAACAGAAACAAGGAGGAACCTCATGGCGAGGAATTCTTGTCTTGAGATCATCAAAATATTGTAAACCTATCTTCTGAGCTTTGGTCAAAGATGGTTCTTTCTTCAAATCTTCCAGTGTACGGTGTCCTTTTTCATATAGTTTCAGAGCAGTGGTAGGACCGACACCCCAAACTTCCCCAAACAAGGAGAGTGTTTTCACCTGCAAAGGTTCAGTACTGTCATCTGGAAAAAAACATAAGATATGCAAAAGCCAACAAGAATAACTCAAGATGCCATTTTTAAAATGATTCCATGCTAAAGTGTGACTATAAACGCACATCAATTTTTTTTTTTTTAAAAAAAAAGCTTCTTCCAAAGCATGCTATATTTCCAGAAAGATTACTCCAAAGAGAATCATTGGAGGGAGGGTGGAGAATATGGAATACATGCACAACATTCTTTATTCCTGCTTGAAATTTATGCTATACAGACCAAGTTGTACTCAATTTTTTATCGCAAGATATTAATAAATTAATCACATGCAAAGCACATGAATGACAAAACCATTAATTAAGTCCTTTAGCATATAATGCAGCAAAACATTGAGTCCCAGAAGAATCATAGACCTTTTCGTCATTCTCAAAGTGCTCCAGCTTGGACAATTTCCCAGTTGACACTATCTCCTGTATCTGAAAGCAAAATAAAACTGAAATAAGTAATTAAAACATGCAAAAAGCAATTTTCCACAAAATTCCATCCTAGAACAATCTGGCATCTCATATAGTCACCAGCCATTGTTCAATCAAATGTCCAAAACAGAGCATTCCAATACCCAAGTGTTTCAAGAATGTGCATCGGAAAACCCAATGGAAATGAAAACCAACTAGACAATAAGTCGTAAATTGATGAGGCTCGAGAAGCCTTTGCTTAATTTGCATAAAGTCACAAAGCAGAAAATGAGAGAAGCATTTAACCAAGCTAGTCTGAGGACACACTAGACAGAGAAATTCCACAAAATCAATCACAACGACAGAGTGAAAAAAAACTTTTTATGGCGAGCTTTAGGGTAGTTATACCAACACTCCTTCCATGTTTGCTCTTGCCAAAGCCATGAAAGCATTTAAGTCTCTTTATGGGAAGGTAATTAAACCAGTGACACCCCTGTGCCCAGTTTGGCCATGCACGTCCATGAGGCGTCCCCTTTCACATGCTGTTATAATCTTGATAGGGCATAAAGGCACCAGGGACCCCAGCAGAGTTGGGCGACAAGAAGGAAAGGATCCTGTAAGCTCTGGCAATGTGATGGAATGCCCACAGTGTCTCAAGCTAATCATGGCCAGGTGAAGCCATGCCAGCTGTGTCAAAAGCAAGGCATGCTCACAGTAGTAGAAGCTAGGCCGTGGTGGCATGGCATGCCAAGAGCATTAAAGGCTCAAGTCATGGCATCGCAGCTGTGTCCTTAAGCTAGAGCCCCTCTCATGCGCTAAAGTTTTGTTCATTTGGCCTCCACTAGTCTCTAATGGCCCCAAAGCTGAAAGACTAAACTGAACAAAGGGGAGGTCCAATCATGCTCAATCCATAGGTTATATGGAAGTCACAAGTAAGGGGACATCAGACAAAGGTAGTGGATGCAGAACCAATGTCCATGCGGTCCCTCCTAGCCTTTATATGGTCCTTGGAGTGGATAATTGAGTCCCCTATAGTTTTGTACGACCTACAAACAACCACAAATCCAAGCAAGCAAAGGGGTGGCCTATAATGTCCTTGGCCCGAATCTTTGAGAATCTTAAGCATGTCCATAATCCTCCTTCTTTCCCCCTCAAAAACCTTCATCTATAATTCCACATTTTTCATGCTTTTCAGCAAATTTTTTAAAATTTTGCAGGACTTTTAAAATGTTCCCATATCCCAAAAATTCAACAAAATAGTTAAAGCTTGAGGGCCCCCCCCCCCCCAAAAAAAAGAAATTTGGTAAGTTCATATAATTGTCCAACGGTTGTTGGTTAATATGTGCTCATTGCCAAGGGCGAGCATGTGGTGATATACAAGGTGTCTGAAATAGGCCAAGCTAATATAAGACTGAGTCACCAATATAATCTCCAGAAAGGACACATAACTGCAAAAAATCAGACACCAAAGACTACTATTTGTTTTCCATCAATTAAAGAAAATGGGCTTATTAAGCGTGTCAACAATGTACAAGTAAAGGAAGGCAGCTTATGACTAGCATTTCCACGTGTAAATCATGAGTACCGGGGAAACACAAGTAACAGAAGCCACAATACCACAGTGGTGCTTACTAGGTATCAGAAAGATCTTCGATCATGGTACTGTCAACTTACATGTTCTCGCATAGATTTGCCAATTGCAGGTAAATTCTTGACTTGATCAGCACTCTCAATTTTGAAGGACAACTTCTCAATCACAGGGATTGCCTTGTAATAACTGTATGACCTTCGTTCATCCCCCAATGCTTTAAAAATAATATGACAACGACCACATATGTAGCACCAGTAAGAATACAGAACATGACTGAAATGATTTTGTCGGGAGTATAGCAATTAATTTTACCTCTATATATGGCTATAAGCCTCTTGAATATGTCTGTGATATTCTTATTCAAATCAGGTGGATTATATGATTGCAAAGCACCAACCTGAACAAGCAAAAGAAAGTATCATTAACATCCGGTGAAGACGGAAGAGAGACCCCAGGACAAGCAGTGAAATACTCATATTGCGAGGTCAGGGATTCGAACCCCACCAATTGCATAGGATCTCTTACCCTTCCCCCCTCGCACGTGACTTACCCTTACCCTTCAGGCATATAAAACAGAACCTAGCCCTCTAAACACCACCACCACCACCACCACCACCACCCAAATAAAAAAGTTTTTAAAAAAAGTTCATGTAAGACAGCGGCCAAGCAAGCTGGGTATCATGCTACAGCACTTTCTTGAAGGTAGTGACCAAGTTTGTCGGCTCAGACACCCATCTCATCAGCACATATTTACAACAAACATATCTACATACCATGTGTATCAACAAATGAAAAACAAACAGCAAAATCAAAGCATCAAATATTTTTAGGAACAAAAGTGCTGGAGCCTTACACTCTTATCCTGACTATCAGCATCACTGGAACTACCAATGGGCAAATTATGGCTCTTAGACAAATCTTCGTAACCCCTAGAAGTGACTGATGCGTCGCGTTCATGCAATTCATCGCTTGTTGCAGTACTCCTGCTCTCAGCACCTGAATCCCAGGTGCCTTCAGGGGAAGACCTGGACGAACCTCTGGAATCCAGAGAAGAAGACCTAAGAGTCCTGACATGTGGATGCTCCTCGCTGCCTGAATCATTTTCATTTTTCACTTCATAAACCTTTTCTGAAGACTGATGAGGAACTTTTCCACTGGCAGAGTCCTCCTTGACGAGGTAGGAATCTTGAGATACCATTTTACCCAATCTCAAACTATCTTCTAACCACTGATAACCTAGAATGTTCTGCAAAAAGGAACTTAAATACTGTCAGACACCTGATGCCACTACCTTATCATCTTATATTCATGCCTGATACTTTCTATGGAGGTCACTCAATATGAAATGCTATGCATCACAATGCAGTCATGTACTGAAACTCCTAATTTAAAACCAAAAATGGGTAGTAGTGGTGATGTCAGCATATTCTTCTTCAATTTGACAAATGGACAGCAATAGTGAGATAACGCTAGAAAATACTTGATATGACACCTGGACATTTTAAACTAGACCACGGATAGAAGGATGCTCTCTGAAAGTAGACAATTGGACCCTACTTGGATCAACTCCAATGCTTTGATCCTTCAGTCCAGTTCAAAAAGCAGAGCAAGACATATTTGATCAGTAGAGAATGGCATGTCAGAAGATTTGCATACCGCATGAATACAGCAAGATGCAAGAAAATGTCTACTATGTTTCCTGAATAGATATCTCAAATGATCGGCAGTTGGATTGCAAAACAAGCCTAGGAAAGCAAGAGGAAGCTCATAACTTCCCTTTAGCCAAAGGAATCCCTGGGAAATTACTATTAACTCTTCTAAATAAGTGCCCATTTTGTTCAGGGACAAAACAGAAAAAACCTTTTCAAATGAATCGATAATGACAACAATTTTACCAAGGTACATAACGAACTGCCATCAAATTAGGCCATCAAATCTAATCCAGTAAATCAGTTCACTTCCCAGCCCCACAATTCTATACTTAAAAGACTTAAATTTGCCCTTGTATTGATTTCTTCTTTTTCCCGTGTTCCTCCCCCATCGCATCTAATCCAGTAAATCACGTCATTTCCCAGCCCCAACACTCTATAATTAGAAGGCATTGAAATCATTCTATAATTAGAAGGCATTGAAATCGATGGTCACGAAACCAGTACTGCTACCCTGAATGTCCCTTTTCACACACAACTAGATACGTGAATTCAGCAGAACATCTGCAGTGTATGTTGTAACAAACAGATAGCATAAGACGGTCAGAGTCAGAGACATCAACCTGTGCAACATAAGCATGAACTGCCCTCAATGGTAACAATAAAGTCAATAAACTCAAAAGGGGGGACGAAGGCAAAGAGTATAACACATCTAATCCTGAGATACAAATGAACTCACCCCTCTGAAATTTGCCAAACGCTCAGAGTCAATTTTCTGCTTAAGTGCATCCCAATTCTCAGCAAAAATATGGGTCACTCTCTTTGAGAGCTGCTCTTCTATTTTAGCCCCCATTTGCTCTAACTTCTGCTTCCATATCTAGAACCCAGAAGACCAAAACAACAAAAATTAGGGCAAAGAGGGACAGTAATACCCATTTAATTAAATTCCACATTTTTCCCAGTTCAAATTTGTCTATTTATTTCTTAGGTATTGATGGGTATGCTTAACCTGCAGTCGGCGAGGTTGGACTCCAGCATCAACCAAGAAAACAACCATTCCAGAAAACATCCCGTTTGCATCAGAATCAGATGGTGGGGTTTGGCTTCCCTCTTTCTTTCTCCTCTTTGAAGCTGTTGCTGACTTTGGCGCCATTTTTATAACTACTCTGCGTAGGAAATGATCCTGATGCAGATAAAGAGGGAGCCCAAGGTAGATATTGCCAGTTTCTTATTTTCTACGGGTAGAATGTCATTCAACTTCATCAACCTGGAGCATTCTTTTCGGTTCTTCGAAGTTCAAAACATGACTCGGACAGTCCTAGGCTCCGAGTTTAGAGCTCCTAAAATGTAAATCTCCCAAGTTAAAAATTTGGCCCATAGTCTAAAAAATATCATGTAGTAGGGATCCGTTTCGCTTATTTCTCAGTTTAGCTCATGATTATGATCCGCTCTACATATTTTCTCTATTTCTTTTTTTATCAACTACACTCTTAAAAATCTAAAACTCAATGATATATTAATCTATAAAATATTATTTTATTTGATTATTCAAGTTAAGGATCCATAGGATGTGGAGAAAAGAGAAAAAATTGGCTTGTGAGATGATGTGGAGGGTGTGAGCCCCTACTTATAATCCAAAATTATGAATCACTATTGCATATGCTTTTAAACCCTGCAGCCCCCTCTGTGTACGTGCCCTGCATCAAATACGGGGTGTATTAGCCAAAAAAATTATGCCATTAGAAGGATGGTTTAATAAAATTAAACTCATCTTTTAATAAGAAAAAATGATTTGACTTTTTGTTAATGTATGGGAGAATTTTTCCTCAGTTAAATATTGTATCTTTTCTCTTTTCTATTATGTCATGCGTGATATATCACATTTGCAACGCCCTCATTGCATATCAAATGTATTATATTAAAACAAAAGTATAAACTACGTGTTTAGAAAGAGAAGGAACGTGTTCATCAAATATCTTGCTCATTCTCATAGGATCAATAGTGTTTCTTTTACGTAAGTCCTAAAATTGTTTCTTTATTGCAATTTTGAATTAGAATTTCTTTTGTTTAACTTTCAAGTGTTTGGATTTCAGTTGTTATATCATACAATCATTGTATAAAAGTAGTTGTATAATTGAATTCTGGTTCACTAAAATAGCGTGTAGCTCACTAAAATATGAAAATGCACACCCAATTTCTTTATTTTAGTGAGCTGAGACCTATTTTTTAGTGAGCTAATATATATATTCATAGTGAGCAGACAAACCCAAATCAACGTGTTTTATATACTCGAGTTTCGCTTAGTAAAAAACTATATAGCTTATTAAAATGTGCTATTATACAAAAAAATATGATATTGTACATATGAAGCTAAGTAATATTATAAGCTAGTATCTATATTATTCTATTTTTAGTGAACTATGATATTTATTTAGTGAGTTATAATAGTTCTTTAGTGAGTTATAAAATACATTTGATGATCAATATAATTTAATGATTAGTATTAATTATTCATAAAAAAAGTGAGAAAACATATAATACACAATTTAAGTGAGCACATACACATTCTTCTTTCATATTAACGTATAGTTTGTTTTAGTGATTAGGATTAATTATTCATAATAAAAAAAAAAGTGAGATGTGTTATGCTTGTCTGCATGGCCAAGAGCTTACAGTAAATTACCTTTCTCATGCCCATATTGATGTTTTAACTATGACAACCCTATAGCAAACCAACCGCATAATAGAATTAAGACCTTAGTTAGGTTTAGGACAATAAGGTAGATTATAAGTCCAAATGCAAAACCTTTTTAGGTAAGGCATCACTCAAAACTTTCATACTGTTCAAAATATCTACTCCATAGAGGGGAGACGGAAGTGAAAAAAGACATTGCAGTAGATGAAAAGTTAGTGCAACGTTCATATCATTAACACATCCCAACCATTCATTGCACTCGTTGGTCTTCGTGAACTCACTATTGCATTCACCACTCTGTGCACTCCCTAAGCTGACGAGCATGACAAACACTTCTTGCCATATACAAATCATTCGCAATGCACCAAATGTTGCATTCAGAAGGAAATCATTTGATGCTGCAGTACCTCGTTCAGGCCTAGGTTCTATACCAACTCATCTAATGCATGAGATATCTTTTTTTTTTTTTAAAACAAGTTTTGCTAGGTAAATAGGCCAACTTTTTTTGTTTATCTTAATTTAATGAATATTATATTATTGGCCTATTAATGATTACATAAGATATGTGAAAAGTATATATAAGAATTTTAGCCAATTGTTATTTTACATTCATTAAGTATAAATAAGCAATAAAAATATATCAATTTTAAAAGTAGTAATAATTTCAGAACAACGTAATTATTTTTTTTGAGTTATTATTGTTTCTTTTCTTTTTTCCTTTTAAATCACTAGAAATTCCTCTAATTTTCATACCATAATTATTTATTTACTATTTTTCTGTCAAAATTCTCTAATATATGTTACATCTGTTTTTATGGTCAAACTTTACCGACAAACCTTTTAATTTATTAATGCAATGAATAGTTTATTCTTGTATATTAATAAGTATATAAGATATACAAAGAGTCATTTTTTAAAATAAATATAACATTGCATTAGTTTAATTATAAATGGATATTTATATAGCCAATTAATTCTATGTGGCATCACACATGGTATTCTATGTATCATGATACATGACACTCATACGTTAATTCTGTCCAACTTTTAATATAATGATTGATGTTACCTTTCTCATGCCCATATTGATGGTTTAACTACGACAACTCTAGACCAAACCAACCACATAGTGGAATTAAGACCTTAGTTATGTCAAGGACAATAAGGTGGATTAGAAGTCCAAATGCATATGTAACGCATCACTAAAAGCTTTCATACTACTCAAATGTCTACTCTATGGAGGGGGAACGGAAGTGAAAAAAGATATTTCAACATATGAAAAGTTAGTGCAAAACTCATATTATTAACCACCTATTTCACTACAACATTCCGCCCAGTTAGAGGTCGAAGCTTTTCGATCTCTAAATGGGGAAACTCGGTCTCTATTTAATTTTAGAGACCGAACAGAGATCGAAAAGCATCGGTCTCTAAACCTTTGGTAGCAATTCAAATTTGGAGACCAAATTTGGACACAGTGGTCTCTACTTGAGACCATAATGAGCTGGTCTCTAATTGAGACCAAATGTTCTGGTCTCAATTAGAGACCAAATATCTCAGTCTCTAACAGAGATCATGTTTGACCTGTCTTTAATTGAGACCAAGTTTACTGGTCTTTAACTGAGACCAAGCTGGACCGATCTCTAGCTGAGACCAATTTAGCTAGTCTCTATTAGAGACCAAAATGGACCGGTCTCTAATTGAGACCAATAATTTTGGCCATTTGGTCTCGATCTGAGACCAAAAATATTGGTCTCCATTACAGACCAAAATGGGCAGTCTCCACTGGAGACCGAAAGAAATCGGTGTCTACTGGAGACTATTTTTCCAGTCTCAATTGGAGACCGGATTTCAAGTTGGTCTCCAGCACAGGCTGATGTCCATGTCTAGCTACATTGGAGACAGAACTGTAATTTCGGTCTTAAACAGAGACCGGAATATCAATTTCGGTATCTAACCTGGCCATATTTTTTGCTATATACATTCCACTTATTAACGATTACACCAACTACACATAAGTTACACGAATTGCACCAAAATATCCACAATTTCGCATTCCACGAATACAACAATTATAGGGTTCAGCAGTTAACATACATGAAGTTCAGAGCCCAATATTGCACATTACAGTGTTCATTAGCGATTACAACTACGCATACCTACATCTACGATGATGCCTGAGAGTTGTCCGCATGGGTGGGGTGGCCAAGCCGCGCTGAGAAGCTATCAACCCAAGCATTAAGCTCTAGCAGCCCAATTCGTTGCTCATCAAGCTCCTTCCTTGTAGCTTCCAACTCATCCCTAGTACTACTCAACTCCTCACTAGTACTCTTCAGCTCCTCATCTGTCGAATGAAGTCGAGATTGAGTCATTTGCAGCTCATTCTGTGTCGCCTGCAATTGATCCTGGAGCTGGGTTACTATCGAGGAAGAATATGCCGATGAAGTGCTGCCGCCACTACGCCTGGACGTGTTCGATCTCTCAAACATGGCTGGACCTTCTCTTCCAAGTCCGTATACAGTGCCCTTTTCACTCCAGCCACCACTTGCCTTGAAGAACAAGTGATCATCTGCTGCGGAACCCACTTGCACATGGTGTGCAAATTAAATCAACTCTGTAAACAAATCATTTGGTACCAATTCGTACCCCAACGAAGCTATACACAGTTGCCACAACCTTAGAAACCTCAAATCAGCACTTCCATTGATGACAAACAAGACCAATATGAGTGAAGACACACAAATGAGAGCATAACATGGAGAATGAACCAACAGAGGAGGCGATATGAGTTTGAAGCCATACCTTGGTGTTGTTTGGGGGGTTTAAAGCAGCAAGCGGAGACTGCGCAGCTTGTGTGGGGCGTCTGAAGCAGCAATTTGAGGACGGAAGCGAGTGACTGAGTGAGCGAAAGCTTGAAGGAGCAAGCAGATCGAGTGAGTGAGAGAGCAGAGAGCAGTGAGATGGGAGTGAGTGAGAGCAGCGAGCAGAGAGCAGACAGCAGTGAGAAGCCCACGCTCGGTCCGGTTACTTTCTTCGAAATGTTGAGACCGGCAGCTTTGGTATCAAGTGAAACCGACTTTCAGTTCTAGAAGCTTGGTCTGGGGTCTAATGGAGACCGACAAACAAAATTGGTCTCTAAATCTGAGACCAAAAGTCTGTTTGGCCTCTATTAGAGACCAATTGTAGAGTTTGGTCACTAAATCTGAGACCAAAATGCATTTTTGGTGTCTAATTGAATCCAAAGTTATATTTGGTCTCTGAAATCTGAGACCAAAAATGTAATGGTCTCAAGTGGAAACCAGTTTTAAACTTCGGTCTCTAAATCTGAGACCGAATGTTTTTTCTAGTATGTAATTGAACCCTAAAATCTAAGACCGAAACTTATATTGGTCTCAAATTGACTTCATTTCGGTCTCTGAATTGATTGCAGTTTGATACCAATATTTTCGGTATCTGTATTTGGTCTCCAAATTAATTTAGAGACCAACATTATTTTCGGTCTCTATTTTTTTGTCTCCGTCTACACGGAAACTCTGAAATGTCTGAGTCCACGATTTTTGGTCTCTAAGCCCAGTTGCAGTTGGAGTCCAAAATTGTTTTCGGTCTCTGAATTGGACTCCACTAGAGACCATTCTTAACGGTCTTTAAATGTTGGTCTCTACTTAATTGTTGAGACCGATGTTTTCTTCGGTCTCTAAATTTCGGTCTCAACTGGACCGGTTTCGCGTAGTGTTTAAAAGGTACACATAGTACAACAATTACAGATTGAAAAATAGCTTCACTCAGCTAACTACATATGGTACAGCAATATTGGTGGATTAAAAAATTTGGTACAAAGATGTCCCATTTTGAGTTTTAGAAAAATTAACTAGCCGTTGATTTTTAAGTACAGAGAAGATAAAAGAGGAATACCAGGTGTAGTTAACTAATGTGAGCAAGAAAGTAACAAAGCTTATGGTGACATTTGTGATGTTCTATATCTGTAAATTATTACAAGATTAAGTATATAATTATCTAGAAATGCATAAAATATAGAGAGATAAGTTAAAAAAAATTGATGAAATGCAAACGGATGATTAATAATTGTCTTGTTAAGTGGGTGATAAATTAGGTGCATGGAGCATCGCCTAGATCCACATGTTTTCTCAAACCATCCATATCAATCTAGCCACCATCCATATTTTTTTGAATTGTTGGCGTTTTCGAGTTGGATGTAGCTGAGATTGACATGTCCAACATGATTTTTCATTCAAATTAGTTTTCTATCTGACATGAATTATGTGCAACTTCTTTTAAGAGGATTCTTTTTTATCTTTACTAATCCTAAATTAAATTAGAGCATTATAAGGTTTAAAATCATGAAACCATTAATAACTACAATATATTTTCTACGTTGAAGAATTTATTAGTGTACCACAACCTTAGACCAAACCAACCGTATAGTGAAATTAAGACCTTAGTTAGGTTAAGGACAATAAGGCGGATTAGAAGTCCAAATGCAAAGCCTTTTTAGGTAAGGCACCAGTCAAAGCTTTCATACCACTCAAATGTTTACTCTATGGAGGGGGACGGAAGTGAAAAAGATATTTCAGTAGATGAAAAGTTAGTGAAAAATTCATATCATTGACCATCTATTTAAAAACTACACATAGTACAACAATGACATATTAAAACATAGTTTCACACAGCTAACTACATATGGTACAACAATATTGGTGAATTAAAAAATTTGGTACAAAGGTGTCCCGGTTTGAGTTTTAGAAAATTTATCCCGCCATTGATTTTTAACTACATAGAAGAAAAAAGGATACCAGGTATAGTAATACCCGCATCGATGATAAGAAAAAATATTGTCGGTTATGTATTTAGAAGATTTATGGATCAAGTATCGAAGAATAGATATTAATGCTGGATTTGTTGTGCCCAATGTTCTCAATGGTACAGCTCTGTTGGCCTAATTCTCGAGCCAATCCTTATCCATTAGTTTATCGGTTATTTGCGATTTAAATAGTCCATATGCAATGGAATTAACTCGAATCTTATGTGTGCCCATTTCGAAAGCCGTAACCTGTATCACATTGAAAAATTATTAGATGACCAAAAGGTATAATAAGCAAAGTACGCATCAGGAATTCAAACTTTTGGCGCTAAGATATACCACAAATTATATTTAGTAAAGGCACCATGTGTAAAAGGCACCACAAATTATATTTGGCGCTAAGATATTTAGTAATAACTATATGATATTAGGTAACTTTAATATACAAAATTGATATTGCATTACGAAATAATTATTTTTTGTAGTTATTATTGTTTCTTTTTCTTTTTCCATTAGATTATTTAAATTCCTTTTGTATATGTACCATAACTACTTATTTAATACTTTTTAAAAATTCTCTAATACATGAGACGCCTTTTCTTTTGTGGGCAAGTTTTAGTGGATAAATAGACAACTTTTTTATTTATCTTAATTTAATAAAGATTATATTATTGCCTCACTAATGACTAAATAAGATATGTGAAAAGTGCATGCAAGAATTTTAGCCAATTATTGTTTTAATTTTATTAAATATAAATAAGCGAAAAAAATATATCAATTTTAGAAGTAGTAATAATTTCAGAGCAACATAATTATTTTTGGTTGAGTTATTATTGTTTCTTTTCTTTTTTCCTTTTAAATCACTTAAAATTTCGTTTGTTTCCATACCATAATTATTTATTTACTATTTTCTTGTCAAAATTCTCTAATACATGTAATATCTGTTTTTATGGGCAAACTTTATGGACAACCTTTTTAATTTATTAATGTAATGAATAGTTTATTATAGTATATTAATAAATATATAAGATATACAAAAAGTCATTTTTTAAATAAATATAGAATTGCATTAGTTTAACCACAAATGGGGATTCATGTAGCTAATTAATTTTACAAGGCATCACACATGACATCGTATGTGACATGGCACATGACACTTATATGTTAATTCCATTCAACTTTTAATATATATGTGTGTGTGTGTGTGTGGTGTGTGGGTGTATATAGGGGTGACTCCGATGGGATGAGATTTTAGATAGGATGAGTAGGATGAGGTGATCAGTAGTAATCAGTAACTATTATTTCAGTGATCATTAGTATTACCTTTATGATTGACAAATTTTTAAGGTAACCTATGAAAATTTGTTCAATATATGTTGATCATCAATGTAATATTAACGATCATTGATACAATAACTATTCATCATTGCTGATCACCTCAGCCTAGTAGTGATCAGTAGGTATTATTTTAGTGGTCGTCAGTATCACCTAGGTGATCAACATACCTTTAAGGCAACATTTGAAAATTTGTTCAAAATATGTTAATAACCAAGGTAATACTGACGATAACTGACATAATAACTACTGATCACCTCATTCCACTCATCGTACACAAGACCTCATCCTACCAGAGTCATCTCTTATATGCGTGTGTGTGTGTGTGTGTGTATGTATCTGTATCTCTCTCTCTCTCTCTCTCTCTCTCTCTCTCTCTCTCTCTCTCTCTCTCTCTCTATATATATATATATATATACACACACACACACACACACACATATATATGTAAATGTATGTATATATATAAGTGAGTTCAAAATCTACGCTCGTGAGATGTGTACTATTAAGTATTTATTAAGATTTTATTTAAAAATAAAAATTTAAACAATATCTGATTTAAAATCATTATAAGAAATAGTATCTTTTTAACTACTTTAATAAAGAAAAATAGGAAATAAATTACATATATATTAATATTATTATTTTTAAAAATTTAAATTATAAGATTAATTATTATAGTTCTAAGAATATTTTAGCTAAAATTTTAAAACAAACCATATATAGCACAAATTTAAAGTATCACATATATTAGCATGCGTTGTATGCATGTATCTAAAATTTTGTCCGTTATTATCTATCCTCTCGATTAAAGGATAGTATATTAATTGGGCCGGGGGGTATGGGGGGCATCAGTTCAGTCAATGAACGCTCATATAAACGCAATTATGTGTGGAGGAGCACTGAATTTTAGCACGGAGAGAAGGGAAGTGTCGTAGTAGTGTAACACCAATTATCAAACATGTTTGTGGCTTAACAAGGGTTTAAGCCGTCCCAGAAAACCCCTGAAAAGCCTTCACTCGGCCTCGGGATTTTTGAGCGATTACTACCAAATACCAATCAATCAACCCCACACTGACAAGATTGGTTCAGTATCAAACCTCAAAATGCTCCAACTATGGAAATTCTCCGGGCATTCCACCCTTCTCTCTCCGTTATTTCTCCCTTCTCTACCTCTCTCACCTGCTAGAGTCGGCTCTTTGAGGCATGTGTTTCAGAGACCTATCATCCTTATTCAGGCAGCTAAATCCTTCGCAACCGCAACCGCTGAAGCTGTTGATGCGAGTACAAATGGCGAAACATTCTTTGCCAACGATGGGGTTTCATGGGGTTCGCTTGGTGTGTCCGAAAAGCTGTCCCAATCTCTTTCTAACGCTGGTTTCCTTAGACCCTCCCTAATTCAGGTTAATCTTCCTTTTGTTTTGTGGATTTTGTTCTATTAATTTTGTTGTCTTTTCAATGTGTGGTTTTGTTTTTGTACTGGCTATGGATGATTTTTTCGGGAACTAGTGGCGGCGAATAATCTTTGCCCAGATGAAGATGACATGTTTGCAATCCCCCATTTGTTTCCTTGCCGGCTTCCTGCTTTTCTTATTATGGGAGCATTAAGATTGGATACTGCTAAGATTAAGCTTCGGAAGTCATAGTTCTTTGCATGTCTTAGCACCCAGCACTGAACCAGGAAAGACGAAACAACAATGAATTTGGGTACATACTACTAGTTTGCAGAAATGGAGACCTTTTCACTCGTTTATGTTTGATTATGAATTACAAAGGTTTCTTGTTTGCAAGATCAGTGAAAGTCAAAACGAGAATGAATTTGGGTACATCCAATCAGTTTGCAAAAATGGAGACCTGTTTCACTCGTTTATGTTTGATTATGAACTTCATCGGGTTAGCATTGATAAGATGTTGAAGGATAGTTTAATAGTTGCCAGCCTCTTTGGTCAGTCAATGCAGAGTAGATTTTGCCCCTGAGAAGATAGATTTTTAAAGGACAACGACAAAATGTTTGTAATTTCCAGAAAGAATAATAATTCATAACTATGCCAGTGAGCTTTAGCGTATGTGGAGTGTGACTCCCTAGTGGGGTCTTCAGGGTTCAAACCCTAGAGAGTGAAGCATTCTCCCTTGTGACAGGGTGTGTGTGTGTTCATGGCCTGCCACATGTGCTCCTGCTCCCCTTGTTCTGTGATAACCCTACCTGAGTTGACCCATACTGGCCAGGCGGGGGCTCTTGCCCATTTCCGAGAAGCGGAGGGCAAAAAAAACTCACAGCCAGTTTTGTTCTTGAAATTAAGAGATGTTGCTCTTTCAAACTGGCAGAATTTGCAAGTGTGCAAGTGAACCACCAAGCTTGAGTACAATCAGAAGTCAATTATGTTATCTTATTAGTAAATTTATGAGCTTTCAGTTAAATTTGAACTTTGATCAATAATTGAGCTTGCTTCAACAATGGTACTCAGATTTTCTTTTGGCAAATGCTTATTAATGAACTTGTCCATTTCTCTTATAAGCAAGCTGTCTTTTGGTGTAGAAAAGGACTGCTCAATGTTAGCTTGTTTCTTATATTGAAGATATCACTGCTGTCGCTGTTTTACTGGTCTTCCTCATTTGTGAACTCTGAATGTCAAATTATTTCTGTAATGATAGTGCTTTTGGAAGCCTGTCTTTTTTATGATTTTGTCATATGAATTATCCCAAGGAAGGGTTCTCACTTCTCAGTTATAAACCAATCATTCTTCTCCTTTTATTTAAAGGAAAACTGAGATTAGTTTCAAAGGTTTTGACTAAAGTGATGTTTATTGACATGAACCATCCTTGTCACTCAGGCTTCTTGCATACCATCCATACTTTCAGGAAATGACACAATTGTTGCTGGGGAGACTGGAAGTGGAAAGACACATGGCTATCTTGTCCCAGTAATGGAGAAGCTGCTCCATGCAGTTAGCAACTTGGAGCACGATGATCCTGTCAAAGGAAAGAGATACTCTTCTCAAATGTCTCTTGTTTTGTGCCCCAATGTCATGCTGTGCGAGCAGGTGGTACGCATGGCTAACTCTCTCTGTAGCGAAAATGGTGAACCTCTTCTTAGAGCGGCTGCTGTATGTGGCAAGCAGGTAGTGATTTTTAATGCACTCTTGTGGTATCTTGCTGTCTGATGGTATCCAAAATTGCTGATGTAGGACGCTCTAAGAGCAATTCTCACACATAGAAAATCACACAAGAACTTTCGAAAACTCAATAATTCAATTCATTCAAGTGTGTCCTTCCCTAATGCACGAGGAGCTTTATATAGGAATCAATACAACTGGAAAAAGGAATAGAAAATATATCCGAAGATTACGATAAGATTACGATAACGAAAAATAATCTAAGAGATAAAAAAGATAAAATTTTATCCTAAAAGATAACCTACAAAGATAATAAATTATAAAAATACTCCATATATGCCAATATTAAGATATATCTATATCTTCCTAATACCCCTTTATCCTTATCCTGCATCAATTGCATTTTTGGTTTTGCATAATCTTGGTGAAGATTGCATGCGGCTTGCCTTTGTCATCTGTCCATGTGAAAATTCTGGAACTTCCTTAGAGCAGTGGTAGTTCTTCCTCTTTGTAAGGCCAGTCTTCTTTTGGGATTACTCTTCTATCAAGGGCCTTTGATTGCAGGGCTGGCCAGTTCAGAAACCAGACATTATTGTGTCCACACCTGTTGCCCTTTTGAATTACTTATATGCTGCAGATCGAGAAAGAAATCGTCAATTCAATTTTGTGCATGGTGTGAAATATGTGGTAAGTTAGTTGCTTCCTTATGTCACAATTCATATAACCTCAGGTTGACCAACGTATCAGCCATGGTTTGGTTTTGGCGTTTGATCCTATGTATTTCAGGTATTTGATGAAGCAGATCTCTTACTTTGTGGAAGTTTTCAAAATCAAGTCATCCGTCTCATAAACATGCTTCGTTTCGACGAGAAGTTACTGTCACGAGCAAAGACTAGTCATACTGAGGAAGCAACTGAGGTTTACTCTGACTCCCTATTGACATGTGTATCTGAAGATGAAGACAATGATCATAGGGATCTACACCTGGAAGAGGAAGAACATAGTGATGATGATGCAACAGTGAAAGATTTGGGGGAAGAGACCCCAAGATCTGACAAGGTAAAAGACTGGAAAAGGGTTCGTGAACATTATGAACGAAGTAAGCAGTATATTTTCGTTGCTGCAACTCTTCCAGTGAATGGTAAGAAAACAGCAGGTGGTGTCTTGAAAAGGATGTTTCCAGAAGCTAGATGGGTTACTGGAAATTATCTACACCGCTACAACCCAAGGTAGCCTCTCCCGCTTACCATCTCAAATTCATTTTATGCTGAAGGATGGCCTTCTGTCGAGGTTTGAGACATGTGTGAAGTAAATAGGGAGGCTTCACAGAGAATCCAATCTATTCAAGTTCTTGACAATTTGTCTCATTTTTGTATGCTGCACCCTGCATGCCTGTGCCAATTAGTGTTTGTGTCTTGTTTTCTGTTGGTCAGGGATTTGATAAGTTTGGTGAATGTTCTTATTTGTTTTTTTAATGGTTGTATTGATTCTAAGTGACATTTTTCTGATAGTTTGTAGATCACCTCCAATTATTATAGGTTGCCCTACGTTATGTTGTCAGTTGACAGCTAGGTGACTTTTTCGTATGTAGGTTTTGATCTGATTTTATTTGTGTTTGGGCTGCTTTGGAACCAAACTAACTGTCATAATGAATATGATGTTATAAGAACTATGATAACTTGATTCCTTTTGGTTGTTTAGATTGGAGCAGAGATGGATAGAAGTCTCAGTAGATACTCAGGTCGATGCTCTCATAGATGCTGTAAACCATGGCATGAAACGTAACCCATATGATTCTGATGCTTGTGTAAGTAGAACAATGGTGTTTGCTAATACTGTTGAAGCAGTGGAATCAGTGGCTAAGATACTGGTGACTGCTGGGATTCAATGCTTCTGCTACCATAGGAATAGTTCTTTGGAGGAGTCTACAAAGAACTTAGTTGACTTCAGAGAGAGAGGTGGTGTACTAGTGTGCACCGATGCTGCTGCTCGAGGTCTGGACATTCCTTATATATCACATGTTATTCAGGTACTTCGAGAATAGTTTGTAGTATATCCAACTACTACCGTTACTGGACCGTGTTGATCACTGATGCTGGTTATGCATACTATGCTAAGTTTAAAAATGCCGGCATCTCTCTCTCTCTCTCTCTCTCTCTCTCTCTCTCTCTCGCTCTCTCTCTCTCTCCCCCCTCCCCCTCTCTCTCCCTCCCTCTTTCTCTCTCTTCCTTTCGCCCTCCCTCTTGCTTGCTTGCATGCTCTCTCTAGGACTGACAATATTACTTTGGCTTTCAGGCAGAATTTGCCTCTTCAGCTGTAGATTTTTTGCATAGAGTTGGCCGAACAGCCAGAGCAGGTCAACCTGGTCTCGTCACAAGCTTATATAGTAATCAGAATCGTGAACTTGTTGCCGCAGTTCGTGAAGCAGAAAAACTAGGAAACCCAGTGGTAACTTCCTACTCTTCCTAGGGAACGTTTGAGCTCCATACGAGCTTTTTTTGTTTTTTGTTTTTGCTTTGTGATAAAATTGGGGAAAACTACTATATGAGATCCTTTTTCTTAAGAATGCAAAATGTTATTTTTTATTGAGAATGCAAATGCATATACAGTGCAAATCTTTGCATTTATTCTCACAATATTAGCATTTCAAACCAGACCTACAAAAACCTATACTGTCTATGCATTTGCATGTCGTATTGCTAAGTATTTGCATTCTGAAAAGCAAACATTGTGAGTAAAAAGGATATCATAGTAGTTTTCCCTGAAAATTAAACCTGAATATTTTACCAATTTCGGCAAAGTTAATTTTGGGTCTCTTTTTGAATGATAGGATTGTATACTTCTCATTTTTGTGGTGTGCCATATTAATTCTTCACACTCTAGAAAGTGGAGTTCTTGTTGATTTCGGCATTGATTGCCACATTGCACGATCAATACCTCAATATGAGTGTTACCGCATCTGAGCAACACAAAGTTATGCAACACAAGGTTATGCTGAAGAAAGTTTTACTTCTTATTGATTCCTTAAACCATTTATTTGGCGTGTTGATTGCAGGAGACAGCATTTAGCAGGAAAAGGAGCTTCCGTAATAAGCTTAAGAAGAAAGGTGAGCTCTTTTCCCCCTCCTATGTAGGCAACAATGCTGCTTCAAAGTTCAAATACTACCATGAGCATGGAATTGCTCCTTAATCACTGTTTTTGTTAGAGAACTTTTTCTAAGGAAACCTGGAATCTGAGTAAAGGACTGTACAAGGTAATGTGCAGGCTTAAGGAATGCAAAGTTTGTTAATATATGAAAGCAGGAAGCAGGAACTTAGGAAGTGGTTTCTGAGCAAGATAAATTGTCTTACCACTCGCCTGCTAAATTCCCTCATTTCCTTTTGGAGCAGGTTTGGGCAAAGGTAGATCCCCTGTTGCCGGGCTCGTGTGACATGATGTCAGCTCTAAGGTATTGGATAGTATACGTGTCATATAATATTCATTTTTCCAACAGCACGCATGTTTTTTACAAGCTTTTCCTAATGGAAAAAATAATAATTTTAGACAGTAGTATGTATTTCTGGCTGAGGTTCTTCTGACACAAATTTGCATTTCTTGTGTTGATTCAAAACAACTCAAATTGGTGCTGGAATTGCTAATGACTAACATAACCTAGACTCAATATCAATTTGGAGTAGCCATTTAAGCAAAAGGTTTGTTATTGAACTGCGTAAAATACTAAAATCTAATTCATATAGAGATTTTCTATACGGCCATTGCCAACTGAACACTTGTCTTCGTCTGTGCATTAGCATGTTGAAGATGCTTGATAAATTCGTTAATGTGTTGGTCTGAGCTACCATCATGGCTAACTGCTTTCTTAGCCAATTCCCTCCACTTAGAAGCATTCTCTCTTATCCCCTTACTTCTCTTCCCTTCTGTTACATCCTGTAGGCAATTTAAAAACTCCTCTCTCCTGACCAACCCCTTCTCATGCTCCTTTGCCCTCACTCCCACCCCCCACACATCCTCTATGAACTTCGCATTGGGCAATTGGTCGCTCCATTGTGGGAATCCCACCATTGGGACTCCGAGGCTAAGCCCCTCCAGGGTTGAGTTCCACCCACAATGAGTCACAAAGCATGCTGTGGCTTTGTGGGCCAGTATCTCGAGCTGGTTGCACCATGTAACAATCATCCCTTTGTCCCCCTTTGAGGTTTCCTCCTGGAACCATTTGGGGAGGGTGCTAAGTTGGGACTGCCTGATGACCCAAAGGAAAGGGAAACCGCTTTCTTTCAAACCCCATGCAATTTCCTCCATTTGTTCCGCTGTTAATGAAACCATACTTCCAAAGGAGATGTAGACCACGGATTTGGCTGGCTTTGTTTGTAGCCAGTCTTTGCACTCTTTGCTAAGGGGCTTCCATAGGCTAGCACCATAGTCAACGTCTTCTTCGATTCTTCCATCTAGATAGCTTGATGGAACCATTGGTCCGATTAGTTTTGCTGGCCATTTCCCCGTTACACCCTCAATCACCTGCAACCATTAACATTAGTCATGATTTGAAACCTGACCTGAACTCAAATTAACACCACTTGAAGAAGACCCGACCAATAAGTTTATCAACACAGGCATAACCCAACCTGAAATTGACTGACCATAACCAAAACCGATTGACCCATTTGCGAGATCTTGGAGATGAACCCAAGTCAGTAGGCTGGGTTAAAGCAGTCTATTTGTGAGATCTTGGAGATAAACCCAAGGCACAGTAGGTAGGGTCCTTATTTCCATTGGTGGCTCTTTTTAATCCCCTTCCTTTGGCACCTGATTGATCGCCGTTGTGTGTGCCTATTTGATTCTTCTGGCTAATATATCCTTCTAAAAGGGGTTGATTCTTTACGATTATGACATTGAGAATATAACCTTTCTGAGCTGTTTAGTTTTTAGTTTATAAATAATCCCCCATATTGATTTCCTTTCTGAATGCTTTTATGAATATTTTTGGAAGCAATGAATGTGCTGATATCAACCAATAATGGTGTCATTCATGTGATTTGCCTCAGAACGAATCAGTATGAGTACACTCCAATTATTATGGAAGCATATCGAACCGACTTGTTTCTTAGCTTTGTTTCAACATTAATTGATCCTGAGATTCTGCCTAGTTAATATCCATCCAAAAGATTCCACCGTCCCCACCCATCCCCTCTAACTTTTTCCCTCTTCTTTTGGGCTGTCTTGAAGAAGGCAGGTCAATGGAGGCTTCGCAGCTGAACTGGCTGACACCTACTAAGAGAATCAGCTATCGTCTTATGACTGGAGCACACGTGGATCAAAGCAACTGCATTCGATGTCGATGTACCCCTAGTAGCTGGTCTAAAGGGGTTTCTACAGGAGTTTTGATGTATTCAGCCTTAAACATGAATGTGCTAGTACAGATGTATGAAAATGCCATTGTCTTTTTAATGTATACAAACATGTATATGTTCATGCCTTCATGGTCTGATTATACGTGAATGAAATGGTTTTTGTGCCTATCAAAGGCAGGGTTGTATATATCTAAAGCTCCTCAGGCATAGTTTCAGTGCAAGCTACATTGTAGTGCAAGCTACATTGTATATGCTCATGCAAAACACGAAGAACTTGATTTTACATTACCTCTATTTCCAAATCCTCAAAGGAGTTGCAGAACGTCCAATCTGCCTGGTCCAAGTTAGAGAACTGGCCGAGCTTCATGGCCAAATAAGCAGGGTAACTCTCAGGCTTCTTAAGAAAGCTGGGCAATTCATCAGCCTTAAACTTGGGCATTTTAGGCAAAGCCGACCCCACATCCTCTGGCTTAAGGGGCAAGCTGATCAACCCGTGGCTCACACAGCAGAAGATGGCGCAGACCGTAGCTGAGTTAGTGAAGAAAGCTCCCCCATACAAGCCATATCTCTTAGCCACATCCAAGGCCCAAGGGAAAAATGCGTCGTACACAACACAAGTAACGGGAAATGCAGTGTTTTGGTGGGCTTCAATGAGCTGAGCCAGAGACTTGGAGCCATTGGACCTGAAGGAGGCCAGAAAGGCATCCTCAGATGCGGCTTGGGAGAAGCCGCCATTGTCGAAGCCATCGGAAATGGGCTCAACGGCGACATTTTCAAGGGAAGATATGGAAGAAAGAGTGTAGAAAGTGGTGGCTAATGTGGCTTTGACCCCTTTAGAGGCTAGCCGCTTGGCAAATTGAAGAAGTGGGTTAATGTGGCCTTGGCTTGGATATGGCAAGACCACCACGTGAGGAGTAGTTGATGATCCACCATTGAAAAACATTTTTTGTTTTTGTTTTTCTGGGTCTGTTTTTTTATTTGAGATTTGAGGATGAGGAGAAGATGAAATTTTCAGCCTTATTTATAGACGTTGGTGAAAATGAAATGTCAAAATGAAGTAGCATTTTCAATTCTCTATTACTTTATTTGCATGAACGGCTCCTTTGAATTTGGTCAACTTAAAAAGGTGATGATCGGATAAATTAGTAAGAGGTTTTGATTGGCTAAATTTACTTAAATGTCCCTTGAATGCGGCAGAGATGACATGCAGGTGACGTCTACAATTTGCTGGCTGATCTTTTTTTTTAATTTTTTATTAGTTCATTAGTAGTATGATATTTATTAAAAGAATTTCTCCTTTGATTCTTTTTTTCTTAAAAAAAGAAAATCTTGTTTGATTTTCTTTTTTTGTTTTTTTGGAAAGAATCTCCTCTGATTTTCATAAAATCTTGTGATGAAATGTTGTTGACAAATTGTGTTTACATTAACAAAAGATACATTGAAAGACTATTGCCTTATTGTCGCCGCTTCATTTTAACTTTTATCATCAAATATTCTATTTTTATTGTGATATTTTTCATCTAATTATGTCAGATCACATTGACGTAAATTTGTTATTCGTTTATTAACGTATAAGATTTCTTCTGTTGTGGTTGTAGCTAATATTTTATTGTCACTTTATTGTTTTTACATGCCACAAGGCAGGAGTATCAAAGATGATTTAGGATATGGTTGTGTTTTAAGATGTTTATTGCAACTTATGATACTTAACATTTTGAATTGGGGGGAAAGAGAAGGAGAGTTAATGAAGGGCAACATCGGAGAAGGTAGTAGATGTAGAGAGGTTACTTGTTTAAATTTATTACTAAGAAGAATGGACACAAATGAGGATAACTTAATTTATTGCAAAATTTTCACCATCCCAATTTATCTCAATAAAAATTGGAATGAGAGATATGAAAGGAGGCCAAGTACTCCACTCGTCAAATATGGATAATTAAAGTGAATTAAATGACTTGTTTTATCCTTTTTTATTTTCTGCTCTCAGTTCAGATGAAAATAAAATTGATTACGTAGATTTGAAATATTTTAAGGATAACAATTAATACTTATATTATACAATCAGTGATGTAATGCATTTTGGAAGACAACGATTTTCTTTTTTTTAAGGAATCCATACGAATAGAAGATGGGATTAAAATTTAAAATAAATTATTATGTAATAATCCAAGTCTATATATAAATATATGATGCATAAGACATTTAGTGATTAATCATAGAAAATTATGCATAAAAGTCAAACCGTATTTTTTTGGTTCAGAGCAAAAGTCAAACTTCACTAATCTATTGATTTTATTTTACCGCCATTTTTTTTTTTAATAAAAAAAGGCCGTATTAGAGGAAGGAATGAAAAAGATGGAGAAGGAATGGTATGAAATGGTGAAAGGGGAATGAATGATATGTAATTAGAAGGAATGAAAATTTCTTTTTTAGAGAGAGTGAAGAGAAATAGGGGAAAAAAAATTTGACATGGAATGGGAAGAAATGATAAGCAATGATAAGGAATAAAATTTTTCTATAATGAGTTGGAAGGAACGGTGAGTAATGAAAATGAGTGATAGGCTGGGAATGTGAGTACCTTATTACCAACGAACAGAACAACCCCTAAAGTGGCTTCCAAATTAATACAACCTATTTACAATCTCTTGTTTGAGGTAGGGACAAATAATAGAGTAGGAGCAAAATATAATGTTTGTTATTATTCTTTTTAATGATATCAATTGGGTCATAAATTAAATAAAGAGTTATGCATATAAATTCAAATGACGTTTCAATCTAAAATCAATTAGCAATGGATGAAGTGACCCACAAGCTTATATACATGTTCAAACTCTTTAATTTTATTAATATGGAACAAACCCCACTTTCATAATGTTCATACAATAATTATTGAATGATTGATAATCATGTACATTGTTGATAAACGTTTGAACCGATTTTACATTTTCAATATCATTTTGACCACAAAATGTATCCTCGTACTTCAATTAGTCTTCTTGAACGTCGGTGAGTTATAATATGATTTCATTCACTAAGTATGTGTAGGATACACTAGACCAACTTTAAAAAATTATGTTGAATCATCACCAGTCAGAAATAGTAGAACTTATAACTAGAATATCATAATAAGACTCTCTAGCTAAATCCACGACCGTGATAAAACTTGCATAATAGGTAAAGAAACAAAAACTCATACAGAAGGCGAGAAAATAAAACTCTTTGTATATTTCTTAAACACTAGTTTATGGAAGATTTTCTTTTAGGCAATAAAATCTTGACATTATTAAATTTTGAGGAATCATTTGAGTCAAATCCATAAATGTCACAGGAAGCCCAGCCAGACTTGCGTAGTGAAAAGAGCGTCAAGGATTAAATTTCGTGCTGAGTCATCCAAGATGACGACTGCTCTGATTACGTCACACAGTTTGCTAATGATGAGGTTAGCCCCATCGCTGCTACTGTGCTTCGACATTGGAAGCCTAGAAATCTGAGACAGAAAAAAAGACGAAATGTTGCAGCCTATGCTGTCCAAATCTCCAGAAATAAAAAAATGTTACATTGCCACTGACAAACAGGTGGAGTGGTGGACGACACAATTCCATTAAGCAACGTCTTAACCCCCATACCAAACACACGCTTGGATTAATAATTAGGCTAGTTTAGGTATAGGCTAGTCTAAGTATACCAAACACATCATTAGACAATTTCAAGTTATCACGGATGTGAAGATCAAAATCCTTGTATTAGGGTTTGTTTTTTTTGTTGGTAAATATATGTTAGTAAATAATAAAATTAATTGAGATTAATAAAAGTTGATTGAAGTAGGTTAAAATGGGTATTTTTTTTGTTAAATATGTGAGTTGAACTTTGTTAAAGTTGGTAAATTTGGATTTACTAACGAAAAGAACATGGTCTTAGTATATATGACAAAAATAAAATCACCATGATTCTAATTAATTGGGAGTTTTTTTCTATTATTGCAAAATTTGAAATCATGTTGTAAACTTTCAAGTAAAAATGTAGCTATTTGGTTATATTTCGATTGGAAGTTCTTAAATTAGACCATTCCAACATCTGTATATACTGATATATATTTTAAAATGGTGTGAAAATTTGTCAATTTTTTTTTTAAAAAAAATATTTGTTATATCCATTAAAACTTGGCCAAACAAAGTATATACAAATACAAGCTAGGCTCCGAGGACAAATTCTTATGTGCTCCCGGAAGCACATACTCTCGTTATCCACGTGTATATATTTTTCAGGGGTGTATTTGTCATATATTTATTTTTTTAATATAAATTTGATGATGTGGTTCGTGGGAGTATATACTTGGGCTCCGAGAGTATCCACGTCATAAATGACTAATTAGATATCTAACCGTCTTGCTTGACTACTGAGGTTATAATTCTACCTTTGACAACTAGTATTAGTCAATGGGCACATAAATATATTATAATTGCCATTAATTATCTTTGAAAAGCTATTTAGTGGAAATTTTCATTTGTGTGTAGCATAATACATAAGAATGCATAATATGACTGCAATTTTATGTGTGTGTAATTGACTGTTTTAAGTTACAATTTTTTATAATTTTATTTATGAATAATTTTTTATAAATTTTGACAAATAAGCAATTTCTGGCCGAAGATGGCAAATTCCTAAACAACACTTCTTTCTGAACCATCTTGGAGATGAGAAGTTTGTTCTTATCACTAACCATTTTCGTTAATACTGATGTGCATTTTCTGAATATTGGAATTTATATTATAGCTTAATTAATGCAACAATTGCCTATTTGACATGATGTATTAGATTTAAAAAGACTATAGCTATAGTATGACCGCATGAAATTCTGTAATTAATTTATCCTTCAATCGCAGTTAAGTAGTTCTAATAGGAGAACATCAAAATCATCCCTCTGAAAAAATCACTCTCCAAATCTTCAATAAATCACATTATGGTGATGAGTCAAAATTCACCATAAATGTAAGATAAATAAATAACCTAACTCTCAACAAATGAAAAAAAAAATTATTGAAAAGAGATATAAACCATTTACTGGCTACTTGTAACTAATAAATAAAACCTTGATTAAGAAGAACAAAAACCAGGACAACCCACCAGCAGCTGCAGCTAATAACAATTCGGTGTTAGAGGAGATGCAACTTGGGGAGTTTCTTTTTTTTGGGGGGGGTTTAAAGGCTAGTGGGCCGTCAATTAAGGATGTTTTCTCCTTTAGCTTTCCGCACCATGTGATTGTACGTTCCACTTCCATTCACACAGACACAGTTGCTTCGGTCAAATCCTGCTTTTCTTCATGGATGAGCCGACAAGAGTAGTTACTTGCACAAATTTCTGCCGATAAATAAAAATTTACTTTTTGATTCTCTGTCAGTTGCTGAAAATATTTACAAACGTCCATCTCTACTCAACTTGCCAATTTGAACTTCACTCATCCTATGTTTTAAAGTCAAGGTTCATATAAGTGCGCAAGATTAGAATTCAAATTTGTAATAATCTCTCTTATAAAATATATGCTAATTCATGATATTTGAGAACAACATTATTGAGAATTACTCTCTATCTCTCATTTAAATATATTAAAAGTGCACAAGATTAGAACTCAAATTTCTAATAACACCTCTTATAAAATACGTGACAATCCACGATATTGAGAACAACACTATAAATATCTTACCGTAACCTCGAAGCATACCATACCGGTCAAAAGATAGTACAAGCTATTTTATGAATTTGCACCGATCAATACCGCTATATACCGTTCCATACCAAATAATACTGGTATTTTCAATCATGGACCGCTCGGTACACTAAAATTTCAAATTTTTGGCACTTTGTTTTTTATTTGTTCAAATTCAGAACAGTAAGAATCCAATATAACAATACATAAATCAATATATCTCATTTTAGTGAAAAAACGATAAAATAACCGATATGATATATATATATATATATATATATATATATATATATATATATATATATATATATATATATATATAACTTCCATTGAGAATCACTCATTCAAGTTAGTTAATACACGGTCCTTTTTTTAATTTCATTATAGATTCTCTAGGGAACTGCCCCCCAAATTAAACCAAGAGCTACGCAAGGTAACTTAGGCACCAAACATGATTTTTCAGAAGTCGTTTTCAGAAGTTGAAATGCTGAAATAATATGACCAACCTACAACCTAAGTGTTCAAATTCTAGGGTAAAATCTATATGTACGACCAAGATACGCAACAACTGTAACTAAGTTACCTACAAAGGTTGAGATTCCTCAATATCAAAATTTCACTCCCAATAATGGGAAGGAATCAATCTAATTACAAGGAATTCAAACCGAAATTGGGGGGGGGGGGGGGGGGGTTCTATTCCTACTGAGCGAAGTAAACTAGAAGAATATGTTGAGTTCCTTTCCAGTCATTTCCAGTACATGGTCGCTTGCATCAGTGAGAGCACCCTGTGTACCATCGAAAATTTCATCAGGAATATGCCTTTCCAATAAAGGGGAAAATAAATAGAACTTCGGTTTGAGAGACGCTACCTGTCCAAGTTTCGTGATAAAATTGCTCGCAAGGTTTATGGATGTGAGGGCAACATCCTCGTTCGCCTTAAGCGCTTGTGCTATTGCAAATGCACCCGGATCCTGTCCAGAAATCAAAGATTAGATCTGGAGAGAGTACCCCCCCCCGGGCCTTTCCCCAAAGATCAATTCTGACATGCCGGAGTTCATACCCTTATCTCATTGAATCCCAAATCAAGTGAAGTCAGGGTTTCATTAACCACTTTCAGACTCTGTGCTAGACAGGTTGCACCCTGTGTCCAAAAGACAAAAAGGCACGGGAGAATTAGATTATATTTCCAACGTCACTCCTTGCCACATCTGTCCACTTTGCAGGCAGTCTTTTTATGCAAGTTTTTTTCCAGCCTCAAGTTGCAGTAACTAAAGCAAAATCGCTTGCTAAACTATCCTTCAGTTCATTCGATGCAAGTGAGCAGAGAAAAGAAAAAGGGGGGGGGGGGGAGCACTGAACCCTAGTTAGGCTTGGTTTACCATTCATCAAAGTCATGTCGAGCTATCATACCTCATCCATCAATTGATTTGCTCGCAAGTCGAGTGTCGATATTGTGGTGTTGTACTTTATGGTATCAGCAATGAACTCTGCGCCTTTCCGTCCGATCTGCGAGATTGGTCAAGCGGAGACTGAAGAGCGGACAATTAGGATACACAAGTTCCCAGTGCATAAATTCAGTGATGTTACCTGACACCAGCCAAGTTTGAGCGTCTTTATATTCCCATGAAACTTGAGAACTTCAGATAAAGCCTTCGCTCCGTCAGGTCCGATTGGATTATAGCCAAGCTCCAACTGAGGAAACATAAACAAGCTAAGATGCAAACAAAAGACATGGTTTGGGGAAAAGGAAGACAAGAGGCTTACCGTTGTAATGACAGCATTATCTTTCAAGGCCTCAGCGATATGCCTGACTCCTTCAGCATGAATATTATTTCCTCCCTGACAATTCCAACATTCCACAGCTTGGCATTTATGCGTGAATTATTGTTTCAACACAAATATTGATGTGTTTAACAGGAAATGCATATATTCGCACCAGGTCAATGGCAGTAATCGAACGATTCTGCTTAAGGGCATCAGCAATTTTTTGTGCCCCCTAACAAAGATTCATACATTCAGGGATTTATCAGAAGAATCAAGCAATTGCAGCATCAGAAGACTACAATATAGACTAGCTGATTCTACACTGTTTCTCAAATATCCGTACCTCATCACCAATGTCATTCATGTAAAGATTCAACCATAACAAGCTCTTGGTATGCTTAATATATTCAGCAATGTGTAAGGCACCACTAGAGCCAATTTCATTGTTGCTCAGGTCCAGAAGCGTCAATCTTCCTAGCATCACATCAACCGATTCAATCTTAACAAACTACTTAATCATGGAGAAGAAACCCTTCTTTAGAAGATAAATAAATAAATAAAAATTTACTCAGCAGTAACAAAACATTCTACAAGTTGGAGTTCCCTCTGTACAAAACCCTTTCGAATATTTCCAAATTTTCCTTCATAAATACACAGCCATTTCTGAATTCTTGTTATCCAACTGAAACAGGGGCTTTGCATAACTATGAACATGAGCTCTTATTCTCAGTAGATCTGAATCAGTACATCAGGTACCAGAGAACGGCACACAAATGGACTATTTCTGAAAGACTTTCTGAATGAGAAAAAAACCTTTACGAGCTGACAAGCCAGACATCAAAGTACGGGCTCCTTCATTGCCCATAGAATTTCCATGCAAGTGAAGTTCCTGGGATAGATTCACGAACCCCCAGTTTTCAGACAAACAGCTTGCAATCAAAAGATCATATAAATGGATTTACTGATATCTTAGGTTATAACTTGATTCAAGTGTTGGCCATCCAATTTATTTGAATTGACATGCATGCTCTAGGAAGGGTTTGTTTTTTTGTGTGTGTGCCGCGACAAGCATTTGAGTAAATAAGAGAACATACCCTTAATGACTTGTTCCCCTCCAGCGCTTTGGCCAAGGCAGCAACCCCCAATGGTCCACCATAGTTACCACTAACGGATACAATGTCAGTAAAGCCAGCCAGTACAATAATCCAGTGAATACCTGACATTTTTCTCCTTTTCTACTCTTATTTTTTTGGGGTGGGGAAGGGGTGTTTCTATAAAGAGCAATGCAGGTGCTTCAAAACAGACAGAAACTGGAAAGTACTTGGAGAATACAAAAACAGGACAGAAATAGTGTGTACTCACTTAAGGTGTAATGTCTGGATAGTGTCATTCTCAAGCAGCGCACCAGCAATACTTGTAAAACCCTACCTCCATTTTTGAAACACGAAACATGAACAGAAATAATTCTCAAGCTTGTGGCTTAGATATTTACAACATGAAATGCAAAGTAACAATGTTAAGTTGCATACAGAATAGTCGATCATGTTGTTATTAAGTTCAATAATGCGCAGAGTTGAATTTTTCTTCAACAACTCCGCAATTGCTTTCGCACCCTGCATCAAGAAAAGTACTTCATCACCACATACACTTAAATAGACAATCAATTTCCAACAACACACACACACACACACACACACAAAGAAACCCAAAAAAATTGAGTGAATAAACAGACAAGTAAATAAAGAGCAGTAAGACCCAAGCCCCCGATACACTCCTCACAACACCAGGACTGGAGCTGTGTGGTTCAGCCATGATCATGGCCTCAAGAGCTCTAGAGCCACGAGTTGAGGAGCAAGGCCATCTAAGAACTCTGGGCTACAACCTTCCAACCCAAAGGCACCCAGGACCTTCACATCACAGCTCATAATATTCGATTCAGGAACACAGAAGGCTCTTATGACCTACCCCTCCTCCCCGCCCCGAAAAATCTTCTCAACCCAATATGGGCCCCTTGAAACTGTGAACTCTAGCCTTCATTCTTGATGAATGAAGACACAGCGATGAGCTACAGCAATGGGCTTTGCACCTAGGAACATCTAACCCATTAAGGATATCAAAGTTCACCATTTGAGATGCATACCGACCTCATCCGCCAAGCCAGCACTGTTCAACTGTAGCCTCTGAATACCAGTATTGTTCACCAATATCTCGCATAAGCACTGCGAAGCAATTTTGAATAGATCACAAGATGCATATAGAGAAATGGTCAGCAACTTCGTAGAGACCTGTAAAATGTTCTATGTAACGCCAATCTAGGCATAGCATACATTGATCCAACTAGCATTAACTGCCTCTCTATGACTCATTAGTCTTCGATGATTACTAAGAAAATATGAACCCATAAAACATTTTAATGCAGGTTACAGATCTATCAAACAATAAAAATTGGGCAGCCACTATTGAAAAGGCAAAAGATTTAATTAGATGGGGCAGGGCAGAAGTAAGCAAGGTGACCAACTCATTCTTGCAAGCATGTGAACTGAACTCATCTGAACTTATTCGGTCTGAAAATAAGTCGAAAAGAACAGGCCCTAAGTTTAGAGAAAATAAGTAAAAGATAACAAGGTAGCTCAGCAAACAAGTTCAGAAATTCAAAACAAATTCGGATAAGTTCAATCCATAATAAGTTCAGAAAAGAAGTTCAAAATAAGTTCACCAAAAAAGTTCAGAATAAGTTTAGCAAATAAGTTCAGAACTTTGTTCTTAATAAGTTTAAAATAAGTTTAGTTCAGAATAAGTTTAGCAAATAAGTTAAGAAATTTTATTCTTAATAAGTTTCAAATAAGTCCATTTCAGAATAATTCAGCAAATAAGTTCTGAATAAATTTAGATAAGTTCAGTTCAGAATAAGCTCAGACAAGACAAGTCGAAGAGAATAGGGCTTTAGTCAAACATGCACAACTAAAGCAGATAAAACACACGCCACACTCTTCATTTTTAACTACTTTGAGAAAAGGATGAACATGATCTTTAACAATTATCCTCAATTGTCAAACATCCATTCCAATGAGATTGTTTAGTGATGAAGGAATAGAAGGGGGAGGCAAAAGAAAAAAAGATTTATGTTAAAATGAAAGAAGTTGACAAACTCATCAAATGAAAGCACTTTTGATTGTGAAGACAGAATTAATCATGACCAAAATTTACCCCAAAGTCCAGTTTGTAATCCACCACCAAAAGAATTCTTTAGCAATACACAGTACTTAAAAACTTTGCAGAACACTTTTTCCTCTAGAAGCAAACAAAAGGTGCTGCAATTATTGGCTGCGAGGGCAGAGAAACATAGAAATGAAACTTTTTACATAATGAACTTTAACCTCCATGGCAGTACATAGCATTAAGAAAGATAAATGCTCTCTCAGCCATGGTCAATCCATGCATAAATGAACATTGCTTATGCAAACGTTAGTTTCACCCTTCCGAGCCTCTAACAAAAACTGAGAAACAGCCTCACCAAACCACAACTGCAAGGGTAAGGTGTGAACAATTGGCCGCCCTACCCTAGGCAGAAAGCCTCAATAGAGGATGGGGTCAGTGGCATGGTGTAGTATCTAGGTATGTTCTTCAGCAAACCCACCACATAAGGGCCTAGTTAGCTTTTCCCTTCTCCACATGCCTTTTGTACAGGCAAAACATGATCATCAAAAGGTTAACCTTCACTCTTAACAACCCCCCCCCCCCAAAAAAAAAAAAAAAAAAAAAAAGGGAAGAAAAGAGACAAAACCCAAAAACAGTGAGGCTAACCTTTGCCCCTTCATCCCCAATAGCATTTCCAGAGAGATTTAATGTCTTCAAGTAGATATTTGATTCCAGGACGCCATAAAAAGCTTTTAATCCAGCTGCCGTGATTCCATTAGCAGAAAAGTCCACTTCTTCCAGAGTCTAAAACAGGATATTGTGGATGTCATATGCAGTTCAAGACAAAGGAAAGCACAATGAGATATCTATGGAAACTCATAAGAGAAAAACAAGGATGAAGTACGGCCAAATTATATCATTATAATTAACAAGATTATTAATAGCAAGACGATATTGTACATACATCATCTGAACACTCTGTACAAAACAAATAGTAAAAGCAAACAAAAGGTGAGTTGTCTTTCCCCTTTTTTTTGGGGGGGGGGGTGAAGCTTCTTCCTATTTAGAAAGATAATTCCAGTAAAATGTCTAACCTTGTTGTATCCCAGGCTCTCAGCAAGAAAAAATAGACCTTCATCACCAAAGTTACGACCTGCAAGCAAACACATGGCTGCCACTTTATGTAGCATCCAACATGAAAAAAGACTCCAGGCACAGGTCTGTTTTTTTGGGGGGGGGGCGTGTGGGGGTGCAAAGGGGAGGAGAGGGTATGAACAAGTAAATAACTTACTTCAGTACATAAATATATAAGAACAACAGAAAGCAAGAAATGCATCCAAATGTACACCCAACTAATTACAAATTTACAATCCATAAAAAAGGCTATCTATAGAAGACATTATGCCCAGCATCCATAACCAGCAAGAGTCCACACTTCCAAACATACAAAATATTTAATCTTTTCAACATTGTACCCTGGCAGCAAACATCCCTATAAGATAGGCAAAGAATAGCACTCTAGAGCAGTGCCAATAGCCTGGAATACAAGAAGAGATCAAAATCGAAATAAAAATGATAAACCAATAAATGACACCAAGCTGACCAAAACATGATATTGAAACTTACATCCTATAAAGTATGACTGCAACTTATCAGGAACATACCTGACATATCAACTACTCTGAATGACCTCAGTTCCGCTGCAAAGTCATTTAGCTTCGACTTTGAATCTTCCTTAGTTTTCTGAGTGAGATTCTTTAATAAGTTTGTGCCAGCAGCAAACGACCAGTTCATCTGCGGTGAAGAAGGTCTATTTTCTGTTGTTGCAGCCTTCTGTGGCTTTGGAGAAATGACTATACCAAGCAACTTCCACAAAACTGTAAGCTGAAGGAATAAATTAGCAAACCAATTCTGAAACCTTCAGCAATTGTGACATTAAACTGTCAATTGTGAATCAGAGTTATCCCTGCAAATTATACTATGGTCTGAACATGTTACAATAAGCATGTGACCACTTTACATGTTACTCTTCAAGTTAGCTGCAGGCAATTCAACATTAACTATCAAACCAAGCATTCATCAAACTCAACATCTTTCCTTTTTGCTGAAATCAACCATCAGAAACACTTTAGCTTTACAAATTAGTTATCCAACTACTACTTCGCCCACTTTCAATTAATTTTCGAGTTCCAATTCATAAAAACAGAAATCACGACAACCAAAGGAGTTCTAGAAAGAGAGAGAAGCAACAATTACCGAAAGAGACGGCAACAACAATCCCAACAGGCGCAACGGCTGAGGCCATCTCCTTAACCTGGTTAACAGGCATTGAGCTTTTGCCCTGAGATTCCCGATACACTCTCCGGCTCCGACCCGAACCACCGGCGGTGGAGGTTGATGCGGCGGCTCTTACGGCTGCGAATTTTAGCTTCAAACATTGCCTCCGCCTTTCGACGGTGGCCGGAAACTGCAAACCCTCCCGGAAAAGGTGCGCCCGCCGTCGGAGAGGTAACTGCGCAAAGATAGAGCAAGAAGCTGATAATGTTAAACCCTTAAAATACCGAAGGCCATAGAGAGAGTGTGTGTGTACCTGCGGATGTGAGGAGAGAGAAAGGGAGGACGAGGAAGCCGGGGTGGAAGCCATTGATGACTAAAGTAAGAAAGACGTTAGTTTGGTGCTAATTAAGCATTGACGGCGCCTCTTTGAATTTACGCTTCCCCGACTTCTTTCTTCCTCGTTCTGTCTTTCGGTGTTGTGTAAATGTAATATCACCAGGATACAGAGCGCCGCTGCTCGAACACGAAGACGAGAGAGAGAGAGAGAGAGTGAGAGAGAGAGAGTGAGTGAGAGACTTCAGTGGGTACGCCGGTAGCTTCTTCCCAATTTTCACTCTGGGTTCGAATGGGGAAAGAATTGTTTGGGCCTACTAACATTATTGGGCCACAGTGAAGGCCTCTGCGATGGATACGATTTACAAGGATTGCCTCTTAAGCAAGTTGGGCCTAACTACACTTCACAATGATGGAGTAAATTATATGGAGTTCAGGACATTTATGTTGTTTTGTTGTTGTCAACTTGTCATCAGTCGATCGTTTGGCATGTTCAACGAGTCTAATTATTTTAATTTGGCTCGAGCGAATAATTAGCTGATAATTGTTTGGATGATTGATAGGTGATTGTTGGTTTAGTAACGAATGATTAGCATATTTTAATTATTAGCCAATTAGCTATTTAGTTAAGCAATTCAATATAATAAATTCGATAAATTTAATCATTACACTAACTAATATATGTAAATTGACATATCTATAATATGGATAATAGATGGAATACATGTGCCTTGCAATTTGTTGAGGCATGCTTCTGATTATCAATATTGGAGATTTATGTAATTTTGGGAGCGTATAATACTTTTAAACTAGTTATTTATGTGATTAATGATTGAGGCAGAAAAGGGGATGTGATTACTGCTTAAAAATTTGAGGTAAAGCTATATATACACGAGGACAAATTTGGCCAAAAAACACAATGGAATCCAAATTCTGGTAAAATATTTCCAAAAAAAGGGGAAAGAGGAAAAACAACATCTTTTAATGTGTAATGACAACGATTGGTTCAAATATTTCTCTTTTAAATTCCGAAAATCCTATACATATTCATAGATTCTCTTGGATTTTTTTTATAAACTTTATATTTTCATATATAATTTAAAATTTAAGATTTCTTCCGAACTATAGAATGTATAGGACATCCAGAAAAACAAAATAAATCTAAAAATTAATAGCAAGTGTGAGATTTTCTTATATTGATCCCTTTGTTTTTCTCATCAATCTTTACAAATTATGTCCATAAGTGGTCTGCACGCATTTCTTTCAATGAATATCAACAAATATAATTTCATCTAGCAATTTTGGCAAAATATAACAATCCCTGATCCAATTTTCATTGTTACGCGGCATTAGATTCTATCTATGGTCCGAACACAACAATTGTCCACGTTCAACACCCCCCCCAAAAAAATCCCACAAAAAAAAAAAGAAATAAATCCGGACAGATGTCATTCATAGCCCTATATAAGGCCCTCCAATCTCCACCTCTTCTCAAAAACTGTAGTAGAAATATTATTATTACATATCATCATCACCAAATATACACATACACATGGCTATTTCTCACATTGTGGCTGCTTGTTTGATCATCGCGATGATGGCCGTGGCCGTGGCTGCGCATGAAGGGCACCACGAAGCTGAGGCTCCGGCGCCTGCTCCGAAGGCGGCGTCACCGACCAACGGTGCGAGCTCGCTTGCTTTGTCTCCGGTGGTTTTGATCGTCGGCCTTGTTGGCTTCCTCATCTCACTCGCCCGGATTTGATGCTGCTGTAATCTTAATTAATTAAATTTACTTAATTTTAAGTGCTTTTTAATTTGTGGGTTTTATTTATTTTATCGGGTTGGCTTACGCGCCAGAAATTAATGTGGACGTCTGGATTTGGTTTGAATAACGCTTCTCATGAGTTGATATTGAGTTGTTCTTTACTATGTACGTACTCCATTGGTTTTGTTATGAATGAATCTATATATAGTGGTATTTAGAAATATATATATATGTACTAGTATGTGTGTCGTGCTTCATGCAGGCATATGTTAAATTTTTGTAGCATTATCATCTTTGTATGGTATTTGTAGCCTAATCATAATATTAGTACTATTAATATATTTTATACTTATAAAACATTTTATGTTTCATATATGGTTCGGATTTACATGCACATACAATAATCGTGTATTACTTTAATTTGTTGCTATTAATATGTGGTGCATTTATGATTTTTTAATGGCTCTAACTACATCATTGCCGTTGTTATAATTATAATAATTAACATTGACTTTGTAATTGTTATTATCCTCATGAAACATTTGAAACTACTAAAATAATTGCAATTAACATTGATACTTTCATTCTTATTGTAATATATAACTTAACTATTTTTGACTTCTCAAACCCCATAAATAATGGACAACTTCAAATCAAGGGAAAAAAAGAAAATACTTGACCAATAATATAATGCCAAATGTCAACCATCTAACAACACATTCAGTTTTATATTATATATATGATATGATATGATATGATATGTGATTAATTAGTATAATGTGTATCAAATCCTTGGCGATGCACCTTTTGGAACTCAATCTTGAATTTTGTTTTGAATAATTCAATACAATGACATATAGAAAATAATCTATACTAATGTGTATCAATTTTTTATAATAAGTGTGTCTCTGAAAACTCGACTCTTACATTTTTTTAGAGACAATTTTATTCCAACATATAGAAAAATCATATATATATATATATATATATATATATATATATATATATATATATATAATATATATATATATAAGGAATAATTTAATAAATAGAAATTCAAATGAAATAGCTTATGCCATTAATTATGATATTGACCTATGTATACATTCAGTGACAAACTAACGAGTACTTGACCATTGTCCAATTTACTCGTGAATTTATTCCAAAAACAATTATTTTCTTCATTACTAATGCTCATACATGCACTAATTGTATGACTACCCCTTGTGGCGCATTAACTACGAGAACCTTATAAATAATCTGTTATAATGATCATAAAATGATGAATATGACATATAGTATGAGTTGCCTTAATTGGTAAAATTATCATAAGAAAGAGCATAGTTATATGTATTTTTGTTCGTACGCATATGACTATATGCGTGTTTTTTTTTTTTTTTTTTTTGGGAGGGGATATTGGTGCAACTTTTAAATTGTACACTTCAGCATTGTCTAACTCACTCATGAATTTATTCCAAAACAGTTATTTTCTTCATTATCAATGGCTAGGCATGCACTAATCATGTGACCACCACATTGATGTTGCCCGCCCTTGTGCCGCATGAACTATGAGAAGCCAGTAAATAGTACGTCAGCCGTATGAAATTATGAGAACCTGATAAATTGTAATATGCTAGAAAGATCGCAATAAGATGAATATGTCATATATTATGAGTCACTTTAGTTGGTGAAATTATTAAAACTTGACTATAAATCAATATAATTTGATTCAATTTTTACTTGTGTCATCTTTTTATTTCTTTTGACAAGAGAAACAACAGAAATAAAAAAAAAAAAAAAGCAAATGAACCACTGCACAGTGACCATACAATCGTCAACGATTGAACGATGGCTGTCGATTCCTCAAAGGACATAAGGGAAGTGTATGCAATATACTACATATTTTTGTTCATCAGAGCAAATTGCTAATAAGGGAAAAGAAAATAAGAAAACAATCGACGTGGGAGTAACTAATTAAGCCGATGTCGTCACCGACGATGTAATCAAACTGAATAATAATCTTTTGCAGCTGAAATTGTCATCCTCTCTAAAAATTAATCAGAAATCCCGCTATTCAATTCGAGTACTTAGCCAACTTTTAGAACCCTACATATAGAGAGAGATATGTCAAAAAGAACTTGAGAACAATATTCACATTAACTTGCACCAATAACAGTAAACATGGCTGGGAAGATTACATGGTTGAGCGTGACGACGACGATGGTATCGACCTTGATCGTGGTTTCGGAGGGTCAAGGTATGGATTACTCTTATGGGTCGGGAAGTAATAGTAGCAACAACAACAATGCATCTAGTAGACTTGATCCCTCCTCTTTTTGGGTTGGATTCATTGCTCTTGTTGCGTCTTTGGGCATGCTTCTCCAAAGGCAATAAGTTTCTCTTCTGAGCCTTTTTTTTTTTTGTTTTTAATGAACTACTAGTTTTTGTAAGTCTGCGGTCGTGGTATGTATGAAATGGCTTTATGTGTCGTTTTTGTGGAGTGTGACTTGTTTGTATTATTAGACATCTTTTATGGCCCAATTCAAAGTTTTTTCCATGTTGTGTCATGTCATGAGGTTCTTTGTTGTGTCATGAATAAACTCCATTTTATGTAAATTGATCTCGCCAAAGGAAAGCCTATCTAGCATGATCTTGATTTTTATATGCCTACTTTCTGAAATAGTTGTTTGATTATTACAATATAAGTATATAATTCATGATCAGTCTGTTCAATTTTTAATATTTTTCTCCTCGCATTGGTAAATAAATTCACCTAAAAACTTATATCTCATGGGAACATTCCAATTTGAGAAAGGCTTAGCCTTAGTGTATTACATTTTATCTAGTTTAAATTTTCTTTTTTATGACTTAAAAAAATGAAAATAATGGTTGGAATTATGGAGGTTCCGTGGATCAAATTATCTTCAATTGAGGTTACGTTGATGGTTAATAGTACACGTCTCTAGTGATTGCACACTTTTTTTTTTTTTCTTTGTTAATTTAGCAAACTTGAACTCAAAAATTACTTTAACTGGTCCATAGGAAAATAACAGTATACTTTTTCATTTATATTGATAAGCTTGCGAATTAAAGGTTTTATATCTCATTAAACACGTTAGCGAGGAAGACGTGAAAAGAGGAGAAGGAAGTAAGGGGAAATAATAATAATAATAATAATAATAATAATAATAATAATAATAATAATGATGATGATGATGATGATGATAATAATTGTTAAATATATACATGCTGCACGTATACAATGATTAGAGACTGCCTATAAGATAGGGTACAAATAGAATCCACACATCTTTTGTTTTTCCCTTCAAAGAAATTTATTTAGCTACATACTCGAAATCTTCTAATTAAAAGGTGATTTGTAGGTCATAGGATAATAGATTATTATACTAATACAAGTTGATTCAAGTTGTTTGATCTTTCTAGTAAGGTCTTTGATTTGAGTTTTATAATTGTAATAAATTCATAATAGAAGAACTCTATTCATTTTACGGGTCAACAATGACTAGACTATGGTAACAAAGATCCAAAATAATAAAAATAAAAATAAAGGATTGTTGTTTATGATCCACCTCTCTTCTTATGGGTTTCTTGAAGTTGGTCTCATTATGGCATATAGCAATTTGGTCTTAGGCCCTGTTCCATACAATTAAATATTTAGATAGCGGATAGTGGTTGAAACAAATATGTTCGGTAAATTCAGTTGGTGGGTTAGTTGATTAATGTAAATTGACATAAAATGATATAAATTATTTTCAAATATGAAAATCTCCAAAATAATAGTTTTTGGCAAATATATATATATATGTATACATATATACATACATATATATATATATATATATATATATATAGATATATATATGTATGTATGTATGTGTGTGTGTGTGTGTGTGTGTGTGTGTGTGTGTGTGTGTATATATATATATATATATATGAAAAGCTACTTTCGAATTCTAAGAGCTAATACTGTTAGCTTTTCACAAACGCTACTTAAAACCCTAGACGCTGTTTGAAATGCTAATCAACATACTAGGTTCCCGAATATTAAAAAATGATTGATTAGTGTATTAACTTGATCAAAATACTAAACGCTACTCAAAACGCTATTGTCGAGCACAACTTTAATAAGAAATATTAGGTTAGGTTTGATTTACCTTAACTACAATGTAAATGCAAAATTTACACAGGGGAGAAGATTTCCACATGCATTATCTTCAAAGGGGAAATGGAAAAGGTAACACTTTCTTAGTTAGAGAACTACAGTCGAGAGTAGAGGTGGGCAATGAATTGGGCCCGGTCAGGTCTGTTTATGAAGTGGATTGGGCTAGGTTATGCTCGGCTCACTGACAAAGTGGATTAGGGCAAACTTTTTATATAAATAAATGGCCGACCTGCCCTGGTCATTTGACGACCCACTTTTGGCCCGTCTTAAAATAGAACAAATTTACCCTCCAAAAAAGCTCTATGTAGTAATTATTGTTACATATAAAGAGTTAGTAACAAAGTTAACTAATTGCAGTATGTAAATGAATGTGCCTAGTAGGTCAAGAAAGTACTGGGTCACTAAATAGATCGATCATACGCAGCTCATTATTGACCCGACCCTTTGTTGACCATATTTTATACGGGCCAACCCACGTTACCCAATGGTGCCATGCCCATTGCCCACCCCCAATCACGAACACATGACAACATGTGAGCGAGCACAAATTGTATGGTTTCCTGAGCTGTCAGATGAACTTTACACCTTCAAAGTTTTTTCACTATTAGCATATAGTAATTGTTCAAGAACCAAACGCAAATACATTTTGAGCTTGAAGTGTGATGTTGCAAATGTCACTCCATACCGTACGCAATAAATATGGAGGCTATTGATATTCAAACTCAAGGTCTATCGCTTAACAAAGCTCTCGTACATGTTAAGTTTTGTATAAATTGGGTCTTAACACAGAGGAGTCATACATACAAGCTCAAATGATGTTCCATTAAAGACTAATTAGTAATTGGTGGAGTAACTCGTAAACTTACATATATCCTTAAACCCTTTAATTTTATTAATGTGTGACAACATTAATTTTCATACACGTCCCCTAGTGCGTGGCATACTCACAAGGCCAACACATGACATGCTCCCTATGCATGGGGGACAATGGCAAACCGAGATCGAGCACAATCTTGATTCTGATACCATATTCAATAATCAACTTAATCAAAAGTTGAAACTGATAGTTGAAGACGCATGAGTTGGTTTTATACTCCAACATTAACATTGACTAAAGATGAATAGTTATTCGAGAGGTTTGCATGCTAAAATGTATAATAATGCTTAGTAATGTACGTTTTAGTAGGCAAACATATTAAGAAATTTTCCACCCCAAACGAATTATGCTATATATATATATATATATATATATATATATATATATATATATATATATATATATGTTGATGAGTCAATTTCGCAAATTTGCAATTTTAACATCCACTCAAAAAACCGAAATAACATATTAGGGAGGCCAAAAAAAGAAATTACATTAGAATTCACGCTGCTATCCAGAATACTAAAAATGAAGGATTTCACTGTCAACCAGATTTGAAGTGTTCGACAGTTACAAGGGGCAATCCAAATCCCTAAGTGAGATCAACCGTCAGGACAACCCATTATTTCTAACGTCCAACATTCACATTTCTATTCCATCTGCATTGGCCCGTCTCATGCCCATGGGTTCAAGTTTCTCTCTGCCCAAACGACTAGGCTCCGTTTAGACATTAAAAAATTTGACAGAATGAAAAAAGTTTAAAAAATAACTTTTTTTTTGTGTTTGGTTTAGAGAAAATCACAGCAAAAAATATGGAGAAAAATTAGGTGAAAAATTGTTAGAAACAAGTGATAAAATATTCCTCATAACATTGTAAGGAGAGTTTGGAAAAAATTCTCAACCTCCTCCAACCTCGCGCTACTGAGATGATATAAACATGATTCAAGTAATTCATTAATATTTTAATTTCTCATCCAAATTTTTGTACTTTTTTCTATCAAAATAAGAGAAAAAAACTTACTTTCTCCCAACTTTTTTATCCCTTTAACTTTTCTTTCCATCAAATTTTCTAAGGACCAAAAGGAGCCTTAGAGATCACGAAGAAAAAAATTTGAAGGAAAATTAGGTAAAAAAATTATTAGAAATAAGTGATAAAGTTTTTCTTATAAAATTATGAGGAATGTTTGAAAAAAATTCTCAACTTTTTCAAATCTTGTATTGCTTAGATGATATTAACATAATTCAAGTAATTTATTAACATTTAAAATGATCATCAAAATTTTTATATATATATATTTTTTTCCTCATTTCAAACAAGAAAAACGACCCGCATTTCTCTCTACTTTTTTTTGGTCAATTTTTTTTCCCTTTTATTTTTTTTTTTCCTACCAAATTTTCCAAAGAATAAAAAGGAGCTTTGGATTCTCTCTCCATGCCTTCAAGTTTGGCGGCTTTTTTTCGCATTCCCTCCCTCCTCGCTGCCTCGCTCTTCCCCAAATTCAATCTACTTCCCTCTTCAAAAGAGCCGAAGATTATCATCCTCTACGAAAATGGCCATCTCTTACCTCCTTCTCCGTCTCTCTCAATTTTTGGGAGAATTCTACGAAAAAAGGATATCACAAGGACGACTTGATTATTCTGGTAATTGTACTCACCTTTTAGAGTTTCCTGCTCTGAATTTGTTCTGAATTGGAGTGTATCTCGTTGCCGTAGAAATTTAATTTTGCAAAGTCTGAGATAATGACTTAAAACTTTTAGGTTATCAGTACTACATGTATTAATGGTTGAGCTTCCATATTTATGGCTCATTTTCACGGTGAAATGGCCCAAAAATTTAGTGGAGGAGTGATTCTGGAGTTTTAAATTAAAAATTAGAAAAAGGAGATTAAGTTACTCAGGGCTTTTAGTGCATTGCTGATTCACTGGCGGAAGCAATTGGTGATAGACAACGATTTTGCAGCCAACGCTACTTGATTAAACTTGAAGGTGTATGCTATTAGACAACAAGTATAGTGGAGTGATTTTTTACGTGAACAAGATTTTATGGGTTATAACAGCGTTTCACTGCTGTTATGAGCGAGAGTGCTTTTGAGTTTTGAGATTTTCTTTTCGCAGGTTTATATGATGCACTGCAGGGAGATTGAGGGAAGAATTCAAGGACCGATGGTGTTATGATTCAGGTTGCATGGAAGGTTTTGTCATTGTAGCTGAGATGTCTTCTATCTAATGATTGAATTTGAGAGCCTCTTGGAAGCATCTCAGAATCAGCTTGTTTCGCTTGCAGGTGTAAAGTCTCCTAATTCGGATCTCCTTCTTTTTCACACACTTGCACATAGATGAAAAACTGGATTCTGTGCTCTAGTGTATTATCTGTATTGTGGTGGTTAACATGATCTGGGATTGATTAGTCTGAGTTCTGCTTAGTTGTACTTCGATTCATTTAATTGAGAATGTTCTGCAAAAACGGCAGAAGTTGTGGCGCGATATTCCGGGCCGGGGGGGGGTGTTTCTGATACTATTTTCAGCTTGGTACAGGTTAAAAAGCCAATCATTCAGACTTAAGTAGCTGATGCCCCAAAAATCCCAAGTTGGTAAGAATGACGTCTTTTGATACTAATGAGGTGAATGCTTTAGGGAAGCCATTGTTGTCAACTTGTTATGTTATACACATCTTATTTCCTGTTTAAGAATTTACTACAATACTTACTGCTGTTATGCAAATTTGAGGTTCATGGAACTCCTCCTTGATTAATTATTTGCAGACATTATGGCATGGATCTTTTCCCTAGTAAAAATTTTTCAAATGTCTCACGTCACATGGTATGTATCTAGAATTAATTAGTGTGTACTACTGTCATCCTCGATCATTGTGGTTAAAAGTTTAATAGGAGGGGTTGGAATGGCTTTTGTTAGTATCCTATGTCACTCTGGTTTGAGTTCATAAAGGTTTAATATGGACCTAGTATACTATTATAAAATCAAATCCCACATACTTATTTTGAGAGAATATGTGATCTTTATATCTCCAGAGGTCAGGGGCTTGGTTGTCTCTTTGGAGACATCTGATAAAATTGGAGTGATATAGAGAAGAGTAGCATGGCCCCTGCACAAGGATGACACGCCCGAATTGAGAAATGGTCCAAATTTCTTTCTCTTTTCTTATGCATGCAGAAATAGAGAAAATACTCCCTTTATTTTGCAGCACATTATGCGCAGGAATCTGTCTTGTCTGCCTGAAGCTGTTAGCACTATTTCTGAATTTCTATGCCGTCTTTGCCAGCCACTACTGATGAGCACCCTTCATGACAGCACTGCAAGAATTTCTTTCTCTGGGCATCCGGGTGGAATTTTTGCAGCAACATCATCTGTTTATATCTTAGTAGTCAACTGCTGTCGCTTTCTGTTTATATGCTATGGCTTTGCCCATTTATCAGTAAGTTTGTACTAGTGTGCTCTTAGTATCAGAAGAAACATCTCAGCACATTACAGGGGGACAAAATTGAGGGGGGAAAAAAGTTTTTGAGGAAATAGAAAGCATAGCTTTCTCGGACTTTTGGGTAAGATCAAGTCACTATCTGTTCTTATCAGTTTGATGTCTAATACATGGGTTATTGTATCATTGCCCTCAATGATATTGAATTAACTTTTAGATGAATGAACAGTACATGATATTAGCTTGCTACTTACTAGCACCCTCTAGTGTTGCCCATGTATTGCGTTACTGTTGCATAGGCCTGGCACACCCCACCCCACCTAAACGTGGGTGAAGACTTCGCTGGAACAGGGGAAGTACCATGCTGTATGATCGACCAGACTTTCGGATTGAGGATTCTCAAACAAGAAGGCATGTGAAGCTGCTACTGTGTCCCTGTAACGTAGATACCGTTGTAATTGTTGTAGTGCCTTGTTTCTTGGTTGATCTTCTACAACATAGTAGTATTCAGTGTAGTATGACTAGGACTCTTGATTTTGAAGTCTCCACTTGTTGCAATTCAATTTCAGTAAACAGGATACACAATGCTACGACAAATTGTTTAGCTGTTTGGTCCTTTGGACCTTTGGTTGAACGAAGCATAGTCTTTCTATGGCGCTTGCTTTGATGTGGGAATATTCTTCCTTGATGAGGAGTCTGAGAAGCTTTATTATTTTTTTTTTTGGTTTTTTGGGGAAAAGGGGGGGGGGGGGGGGGGGGAAGGGGACCTTGTGATGCTATTTTTGTGCGTGCGTACATTGAATAATTTTTGTTTGCTTCATACGTTCATGATTCTATTTCATCTTTAATTGACATGGTGAGTTTTTCTTATAGTTCATAGTTAATAAGTGAATAAGCCAGTAACCACAGGTTTGTACAAACTTCAAAGAACTGTCAGCTAGATTGGTTAAGCTGTTTTGTGTTACTTGTAGAAGTGTAAGAAAATTCTTGTTTGTAGATGGTTATCTATTGTCTAAGTATAAACTCAGGAATATTTCTGAGGTCATTCAAATTTTTAGCTTGGCAATACCCATTTAGCAGTATATATTACGTCACTGACCTTTATTATTTCTGTCTGGTATCCCTGTAATGGAGTAAGGTAACATGATTCTGTACCTCTGTGATGAAACACGCATTGTCCTAAAGGTTATTCCATTCCCTATGTTCTCTGTTGTCTTAGATTAGCAATGATCTTCAATTCGACTGGAAGTTTAGTCACGAGCTGGGGAGTAGCAGCAAAGCTTCTTTGCCCAAACTGTTTTGGTCTATCACCTCGAGGCCCCTTCGCAGCACCGCATATGTGGTCACCTTGATGCAAACCATGGTCTTTGGTATTAAAGGCTTATGCTTGTCCGAGTTGGTTGTGTTATTTTTTAAATATCTCTACTTGGGTAGCCTAGGAGCCCCCCCCGGGGCCCCAAGTTCTAGTTTCGATTTGCTTTATGACTACTACGTCGGTATTTCTCAGCAACTGTGCAGAAACTGAGTTTGAATCATTATTCTATGCGGGTGGCGGGCTGAATATCAATTCGATTCCCACATCTTGCCGGGAGCCATGACGTTAAAATGCAGAGAAAATAAATAGAGGTACGCCAAACCAGACAGAGCATATCTTTCTCGGCCTTTTAGCTAAGATCAAGTTTAGTATCTGTTTTTATTAGTTTAATATATGAGATGTGGGTTATTGATCTATAATGATATTAAATTAATTTTTTTGAGGGGTAGGGTCCATCACACTGGCTTGCTATTGGGACCCTTGAGTGTCGCCTGTGCGTTCCACCGTAGCATGGGCCTGGCGCACACCACCTAGTCATCCTAGAAACTTTTTTGGTTTTACTTTCGTAGAATTCAAATTGCAATCCTACAGAATGTTAGTCTCATAGACATGAATGATAGAAGTTGGCTATCCTATGATGTTTTAGACGAGATAGCTGTGACAACTCATTTATAGCCTGCATCATCATCCTTGTGTAGCACTTTTCTTGCAAGTTCTCAGGCAGCATGAATTATACATGAGATTCTTCTCTGATTATAATATCCACGGAATTGATGGTCTGTGTCGACTTATTGATGACAATACTTCGCCCTTATCCTTTTCGTTCAAAATCTGGTCAAGTATCTCTCTAATCCCAACTCATCCTGCACATGAACACCAACCTCGCACCCAAAACAGTGTCAGCTGGTTAGCTCCCAACTGTTCAATCAAATGTTAAAATGAACTTAGCCACCATCTTGTATTACTGAGCACAAAGCTGCGGCACTGAACAACACATACGTACACAAGGTCCCATTTTGGGGACCCACAAAACCATATTCAGATGTTCTTTCAGATTGCAATCTTTTGAGAGATGGTTTGGTCCGTACTGCTAGTGGGGTTGATAGGAAGAAGCATGTATGTGTCAGGGGTTAGGACAATGAATGATTATTATTTAGGCTGGTAGCTCAAAAACGGTATACAAGTCAAAATCAATATCAAAAGTCGAAACTGTTTTTCAGACAGGAGCCGCGCGAACGCAGGCCCCCGCGGCCACAAATTATGACGTACGCTCTCCTACTTTGGGGAGACGTTAAGCAAGCGCACCTCCCAAGTGCAATGGAGGCCACCTACTTAGGCCATGAGCCTGCTTGATCGCCCATTGACCCCGTCCAGGTAAGTATGTGTTATGGTTTCCAAGATATTCCTTTTATATCCTTAGTTTGCAACCCCATTTGGGCCATTTCCCGTTCCGTTGATGTGGTACGAGGAACCCTTCTCAAAGGTTAGTTTTGACTACAAACCTATTTGAATATTAGCTAATAGGCTTTGTATTGATTCCTGCAGGATGCATTCTCAACTAATAGCTTTTCCGGGTATTAATTTCCAAATGAAAGGATCGAGCCTTTGAAACAATGCAATTATTGAAGCCACCATGGTAATACCATCTATACATGTGAAGCTATGTTACTTGGGTTTGGCAACTTTGGATATGATTACCTAGAACATGTGTTACATGGCTAACTCAATGAGTCCACTACAATAGCTTGGAACAAGAGCCATCGAGCATCACCCATGTGTTGCACTGCTGCATGGATTTGGCAGACTCCACCAAATTAGTCATTACATAAGTTGATTGTTGGGAATAGTTGACTAAATAACTAAATTGGATAACACTTTATAATTCACATGATACAAGAAAATATAAATTGAAATGGTTCCGAGTGTTATTGGTGTCTTGTAGTTCAACGGAATGCTTTCTAGTATATCACTACAACAACAACAACAACAACAACTACTTTCAGTGTGGGTCCCGCTTTCGCGGGGTCTGGAGAGATCCAGCTGTAGGCAACCTTACCCCTACCGGTATTCCTACTCATAGAGAGGTTGATTCCTGAAGACCCACAAAGCAGTTTTTTTTTTTTTTAGGGCTTTCTAGTATATCACTCATTTCCCAAATCCATTATCGCATTTAGAACAATTTTAACCATGTGTCTTTTTTTGAGCCTATTAAAATATAGTTCTGTAGAACATTTCACTAGGCATTCTAATTCTAATTGGTTGACACTTTTCTGATCTACAGGGCAAGGCTCACAGGTCACATCTCTGCTCTCCATGCTATTGGTCGAGTCTCGCACACATGTAGTTCATGTTTCAATCTCATTCTAAGATGCATCAAAATAATCTGGTAAACTTAGTGATCATGTTTTTATTGACATACAAAGGTATGAATCTTAAACATCTTGCAGGATATAGCTCCCAATTAGGATAGTAGTGTGGCGGGAATTGGCTAATCCAAAATAAATGCGTGCAATCTGAGGTGCAACGACGTCAATTGTATATGCTGCTGAATGGCTAATCCAAAATTACTGGCTAATCATGCTTTTAACAATAATGCTTTGACAGCTTGACGCCATAGGTGAGAAAGTTGAACACAATGCAGGAGTTTTAGCATTCTCCAGGTACCTCGCCAATTATGTAATTCAGCTGCTAGAATAAAGAGGAATGCAGATAATGCCAGTAATGCGTCGCATTGCCTGAAATCCCATTGCATTTGGAAGGGTGGAGTCGTTGTGCCATTGAAAATGATAGATGTAGTTGTCGTAGATATTTATTCATGTATCACGCAACTCGTCTGTCTCCAAAAACCCATGCCTTGAGGACATCAATTATGAATCTCCACGGTAGGGTGTCAGAACCTTTCTCAAAGTCAAGTTTCAGGAAGGTGCTAGGTTGTTTAATCGTCTGAATTCACCGTAGTGGGGCAAGGGGGTCAAAAAATAGATATATATTAATTAGTTTTTAAATACTTTACAAAGGAGTACATAGTAGATTCGTTGGCCGCCTGTTGCTCCATGTGGAGGTTGCGGGTTTGACTTCTCATGCTGCCTTTTGTGTAATTTTTTTTGAATCTTTTTAAAAATATGTTGAACGACGATATCATGCTTTACTTTCAAAATATGAGATCTCGTTGAGGATAACTTTTTTGAATGTATTAGTTACAAATTTTATTTTTAGAACTATTAAAGCTTATGTTATGTGTATTATTAATCTCGCCCTTCCTTACTTTGAATTCTAACTCCGCCCCTGCGTATCCTGCGACTTCATTAGCAATCAAGGCAACATGGAAGATTCGTTGCCCATTGTCGAAACCTGTGCGTCTTACCAACTCACTTGGATAGAGTGAATTGCCATCAGTGATTGCGTTGGATTGGGGATTAGGTTGGGCCGGCTTTTAAAGATCTTGGATATGGTGGAACACTTTAGTCCATAGACAGACTTCGTTCCTTCGTGGGTACTTTCACCTGGCCTAGTATGACACCACAAGGTTTGGAGTCTTAGGCGATTTGTGAAATTTAAGGTTAGAAATGAATTTAGGTTGCAAGGAAATTTGAAATACACAATACAAAAAATGATCGGAACTGTAAGTTGAAAGGACAAATTATTATGTTGAAAGTGTTAAGGATAATTTATACATATCAATAAACTTTTTTGAACTTTCAAAAAAAAAGGGCAACTAGGTGCACAAACATTCTGCGTTCACACAGGGTCCGGAGAAGGATTCACCTCAATAGGTGAATTGTAGGCAGCCTAACCTGACTTTCTTAATGACTTTTTTGAACTTATTTTATATATATATATATATATACACACACACACACACACATATATATATATATACACACACACACACACACCCCCCATTAAATAAAAGATTCTGGATTTCTAGTTCATAGCCAAAACCGGGAAAAAAAAGAAAGTATATTACTGAACTTTTCAACTGTCAGGATGACGCAGCCCACCATTCAACCAGCTAAGTTTTAAAAGCCCTATAGCTGAAAGATGTCAGCGTCAATACAGCCCAGCCCACAATCCGACGAGCCCACAACCATCTAACTCCAACTTTTTCATCACTAGCCCAAACCCATGACCCATCAGCGTAAGCCCGACCCTTCCCTCTTTGCCCGAGCCACTGAGTTTCTCTCTCCATTTTCGCGGCAGCTGCCCTTCTCTCTCCTCCCATATTCAACTTCTCTTTTTTCGAAAAAAAACAACAGAGCAGAGGGCTGTCAGGCTCTTTCTCGTCAGTTCTACGAAAATGGCGATCTCTGTCCTTCTTCTCCTTCTCTCTCAAATTTTTGAAGAATTCTTCCAAAATATGACGATTTCGTGGCTTACTTCAGAGTTCGAATTCCACTCTGTCATTTCTCCTTAGTTCTGATTCTGATAGGATTAAGGAAGAGGCCTATGCAATGTTAAAAGGCAAGTGCAGTTGGCTGATTTTTTAAAGTGAATGAGATTTTCTGGCCAACTACTTGTAAGATTCCGAGACTGCTTTTGTTGAGGTTGTATTCTGCAGGTTTATAGGTGCCCACCAGAGAGAAGTTTCTCATGACTGTAGTCTTCTGCAAAGGGTAAGCAATAGAGGCTCTCATGATTCAAGAAAATGCATGCGAGTCTCTTCTTTTTTTTTTTTTTTTGGGGGGGGGGGGGAAGTCTTCTACACAGGTCCTTATTTTTGATTGATGGGTCTGAGTTCTGCTTGTGTGATGATTTGTGTCTTCGTCCAACTTATGAGACCATTCTGTGACTACAAAATAGCAGATATGGTGGGATATTCTGCAAACGCTTTGGACTTCAGACCTGTGACGCTATTTTCACCTTGGTACAGGTCAAAGAGCCATTCCTCCAGAGCTTGAAGCCACAGAAATTCTAAGCTGTTCAGGTGGACTGCCGTCTTATGATACTAACAAGGTGAATACTTTGGCTAAGTCATTGTTCTCATGTTCTATACGTCTTATTTATTGTTTTGAGTTCATTACATATCGCTGCTGTTTGCAGATTATGGTTGGATAGAAATGGAACTCGTCTTGAATTATTTACAAATAATGGTATGTCACTGGTTTTGCTCCCCAGTAGAAGTTCATCTAATATTTTACAAGGAGTCCTTTTTAAAATGAACTGGTGTGGACTCTTTTCATCCTTGATGGTTGTGGTTAAAATTGAGTTTGAGGGGGTTTGTGGTGACCTTTTCAGGCGTAGTGGCTTTTTGGAGCCCTGTGTCAAATCGGTTTGTAAGTTCATTGAGGTCTCACGCGGACTTAATATGTGCTTATTGTAAAATCCAATCCCACATTGCTGTTTTATAAGATGTACTTGATGTTTATATACCCACAACATAGGCAGTCGCTTGTCTCTTCGGAGACATCTGATAAAATTGGAACGATACAGAGAAGATTAGCATGGCCCCTGCGCAAGGATGACACGCACAAATCGAGGAATGGTCCAAATTTTTTGGTACTTCAGCGAGGTTGGTATTTGTCAATGACAAAAAATAATTTTTTTTTTTCAAAAATTGCAATAGAGGAATACAATTTAAATGTTTTGAAGTATGGTATCTGTCAATGACAAAAAATAATTTTTTTTTTTCAAAAATTGCAATAGAGGAATACAATTTAAATGTTTCCTTTCTAAAACGCTAGACTAGAACTACTTTGCTTTGCAACAAAAGCTGCCGCTGGAATCTGCCTGTCTGCCTGAAGATAGCACTTGGTCGTCTTGTTCTTTGCTTGTGGGTAATAGTTGATAGCACTACATTGAAACACTGTCAGTGTCCCAACTGTCCTAGAGTATTGCTACTCGCATTGTGTTCGCGCTGCATGTGGACCTCCTATAGCCACTACCAGGAAGTGCACGACTTCTCCATCCCATCAGTGGCATGTACTAGGTGACAGCAATGTAAGAATATCTCTCTCCAGACATTCTATTAGGCGGCAAATGTTCTCCTATGTTACCCATTTGTCCTGCCACAGTTCCATGGAGCTCCCCAGGTTATTGAAGCCTTTGATCCAAGAGCAACAAATAGGCTCCATGTATGAACCTTCCACAACTTTGTTCGGTGCAAAACGAGGGATGAAGCAGATGACCTTGTTGTTGTGTGCCTTTGAGGATGGCAAATTGTATGCATCCTTCTCTCATTTGTCCAGATTTTATGACAAAAGAGTATGACATTTAGGCATTGAAAGGTGACAACTTTTCCTTCTATAATCCCGATTCCTAACGGCTCAAATGAAGCTCCATTATGTACGTCTATTATTTTATTTACATGTCATGAGAAGCACTAGAATAAATAATTATGATCATTTTTGGCTGTTTTAAATTGAAGGAGTTTCTCATAGGTGGCTCATAAGTCACTTGTGGAAATATGTAAGAAAACTCTGAATGCATTGTTGATAATTGTTTATTGTTTAAGTATTGACTCGATAACTATGAGTGTTGAGAGTCTTACTTTGACAGTACCCGGTAGCAGATCTTTTGATCTCTTGCACTGCCTTGAAACAGGTCAAAGACGCAGTCATTTTAGTTCCTGAAGTGCCAGAATTCTGATACTATTAAGAAAGACAGTAGTTGATGCTATAGCCACGTGAACATTTTTAGCTGACACTTGATGACATTACCGTGGTTTAACATTTTGTTGTTTCCAGCAAGAAAGGGAACTCATCAATTTGTTAATGTAATTTTCCTCTTTCAATATGAGTTCTTCATTTGGATTACAGGAAGGCATCCTCTTTGAATGTCTGTGTTAGTCCTTCTGTGCTTCTAAGTCCCAGGTTTGGTGGATTGAGGTTTAGCAGTTGAAGCTCTTTGTTTTTTTTTTTTTTTTTGGGGGGGGGGGGGGGTTGCGTCAAATTGAGGTGGATCTGTTAAGACTAGGTGGGATTTTGGTAGTAAGGGAGCCTGAGCTTTATGGTTAATTTATTGTTCGTTTGATGTGGTCCCCATATTGATATGTGCTAATAATCTTATAAACTAGTACCACTATGTTTTATGATGCTAGTGTCTACTATGTATGTTTAGGATTCAACAACCTTATTGTCTCTTCGGATACATATGATAAAATTGGAACGATACAGAGAAGATTAGCACGACCCTTGCGCAAGGATAACACGCACAAATCGAGAAATGATCCAAATTTTTTGGGCAGTTCTTCCCCCTCCTCTAGCACAAGGAAATGCTACATTAGTCTGTTCTTGTCCTCTGCTTGGACTAGTTGGTAGTGTTGTAAATAGACCCAGGCATGGCGAGTTCAGGTGCATTAAATGTCAGTCTGGATAAGGCGGTTGAGTCATATTTACACTAATTCTTGGCAGCTGGTTTGGGTAAGGTTTATGTCGAGTTAGGTTCATGCAAATTGTTTGGTTCATTAGTTAAGCTTGATCATAAAATGCAATCAATGTTGGTCAATCATGTTTACTTGGATCAATTGGGTCTTCTTGAATGACTCATCTGTGGTCTAGGCTAGCTTTGTGTGCTGTTATGTGCGCATCAGTAGCTGAGCATTATAGTTTCCTATCTTGGTTATTTATCAATAAGTGTTCGGTGGCAGAGCTTATAGCAATTGAACTAACTTTGTCCCACACCAGAAGAAATACGTGAGCATAGGACAGGGAGAGACTATGTAGGAAGATCTTTGAGATAAAAAAAGGCATACCTTTCTCGGCCTTTTGGCTAAGATCAAGTGTAGTATCTGTTCTTATCAGTTTAATATCTGATATGTGGGTCATTGACCCACAATGATATTAAATTAATTTTTTGATGGGGGAGGGTTCCTTACAGTAGCTTGCTGCTGGGGTCCTCGAGTGTCGTCCATGCGTTGCACTGCTGCATGGGCCTGGCGCACCCAACCAAATCATAACAGACTGTTTGATGCTGTAGTCATAGATGGTTTGGTTGGTTTTGTCTTGATGTGTGCTTAGCAGGCAAAGGAATTCCTGTCATGTACGTCTTACAGAAATGGTAATGGTAATGGTAACACTGTCATGTGTGTCTGGCAGTAGGTGGTAGTATTGTGTAATCCTGGGGGAATTAACTTGTTGGTCCAAAATTAGAGGTGAGATGCAATCCAAAATTACTCTGTGCCAAAGAAATATCGCTAGTATTAGAGGGAACTAAACTTAATAGCTGATAAGCATTTGACTACAGAATTAGAGGGTGTCATGTTACTAGCTGGGGCAGAAACATTGGAAGTTTACCTAGTAATTTCAAACATGTTGCATATTTGCCATTCTGAGGATTCTGATATATAATTTGATCACTTGGTGCTCTTGTAGCACTGCTTGTAACAACTCAAGGCAGGTCCGGAACCATTGGCTAGGGATTCCATGAAGGCCGAGGGAGGAGGGAGTCGTAACTTGTAAGTATGCAATCTTATGCCGTGCGTTCAAGTTTGAAGAGGAAGTTGCGGTCTTGTTGATCTTTTGAAGGGAATTTTTGCAGATGAGTTCTTCTTGTACTACTGCTTTCTAATGATTCTTGTTGTCAGTCTCCATTGTTCAGGAAGATTTATGCTAAGGTTTGATGGTACATCTACTGGACAACGTCAACTCACAGGATAGACAATTCTATTTCATTTTATTAAGTTCTTAAATAAGTAATTGAAGGAGCTCCTTCTAAGTTTTAAGCTCAGAAGATCTTTATGAAATTTTAAGGTCTTGTTTAGAAGAGTCTTGAAATTTAGGAGGGAAATGGGGTCAGGTTCATAAAGGAATCTGAAATATGGTACGAAATTCATAATATGAGATCTTCTATAAGATGAATGAAGAAAGCCATTATGCTAAGGGGATGTATGGCTTTTTTACAGGGAGGAATTATAAAAATGCATTTTGAACCCAATATAACCCCGAGGCTTTATAAGTCGACATCTCATGTTGAACTATGTCTTGATCACGCTGAGTGGTCCCTAAAAAGCAGATGACAGAAAAACAACCATAGGCTCTTGCAACTCTTAGAAGCAATGTAAGGAGTGAAAGATGGCCATCTACTTTTGTTTTTGCCTTTTTGGGCAGGTAAAGCATTGGTTGTGCTGTAGTGGAAAGGATATTGCTTTCATATGGTTCGTACCATTCGTTTCTGTTCTCTGCATTTGGCTCATGCCAGGTACTTCACTTTGATATAGTTAGTATTATTCATTTCTTCTTTCTGTTTATTTGAGCTTGCAATCATATCTTCTGGCTACGGTTCTGTTGGTTATTTCAAATATTTATGGTCAAGAAGGAACGTCAATTGCATTGGAAGAAGCAAGGAGGAACATCCACTGGTGATGCTACTGAGTAGCTCAGCACTTGCATATAAATTCAACTTAGGATCAGTACTCCATTATTTTGTGATGAAAATCCTGATTTGAGATGTAATGTTCTAAGTTCTCCTTGCTTAATGATTTCTATTTTGGTTCAACTAATGCATACATTCTACAACATGGCAGAAGATGTGGTGGGATATTCTCCGGACAATGTTGGACTTCGCAGTTTGATCATGATGGGGTCATCATGAGGATGATGCAAGGATCTGACCTGCTCAAACACCATTCCAGGTTGTGTGCTTGCAATCCTTGACTCTACGCCTAAAGGTGTTTTTTCAACTGCCCATAAATGTCCTTTCGGTGCTCTTCCAGACAACCTCGCTGAAGGGGAACCTCTTGAGGTTGTTTGCACCACTCCTTGGAGTTCCTCCTCTACAAAGTGAGCATTATATTTGAAAGTCCTATTGCCAGATATTCTTTTTCTCGTATAGGGCCTACACCTTCAGTGGTCATCTGGCTGACCCTTGGTTGCCAAGTCTTGGATTAACCTATCTAGGTCTTGGCAATCTTATGTGTTGTGATCATGATCTTTATGAAAATCACACCACTAATTTCTTATCTCTGAAGTCTAAACTTATATCTTTGCTTGATTGATATAGGTTCCTCTGGTGAATTCTACTTTGAATTTCGACCAGGATTTTCCTCCTAGGCAATATAAATTAAGATAGTCTCTTATTTGGACCTTCCTTAACTTCTCCTTCTCCTTGCTTCTCATATGGATTCTGCCCTCGCTAGTAGGGCTTCCTTTATCTTACTATGGGTTTCCTTTTCAAAAATAGCTAATTTCATCAAACATTTAAAAAAAAAAAAATGCAATCAAGTAATATGAACAATTAATGCAAATTAAAACAACTAATAGCTAGCCACTAGTGCAACTAGGATAACCAACATCTAACAACTATGTAACAAATAACCCCAAAGACTTTAGACACTAGAGCATGACTGTCTTGCATGAACAAACTGATCATCAGCTTCTTCATGAGCAGAATGCGTGCCAAAACACCTTATTTCGCTCTTCTCTTTCTCCTCATTCTTCCCTCCTTCTACCCATCTCTTAAATTTTTGAACAAGCCTCCTCCTCCTCGAGTGTGCATGTCCAGCAGTGATGGAGTTACCCAACCCAGTGCCCAAACAATGGCCATCGTCATGACCTGAAAGTTCGCAATTACAATCACGCATTTCTACATTGATCATTGGTTCACCGTTTTCTCGCTCTGGTTCTGATACATGGCCACTGTGTTCATTATTTGCTTGCTCATGGCACCTTAATAGTTGATGCCTTAAGCAGGCATTGCTCCATTTCAAGTATGTCATTTCCTTGGCTTCATATGCTCGATCCTTCTGGAGTTGTTCTAGCTCTTTTAGGACCTTTTCATAATCCTTCGTTAGCACCCCTACTTCAATCTGCATATCGAACCCACTCTTCAAAATTTAGATCAAGTTAATTTTGGAGGCATATATATGATTAGCATTGAGAGACTTTTACGACATTATTGCAATAACCGGGTCATACTCAACATTGTACTTTTTAACTCAACAACCTCTATATTGTTCTTTGGAAAATAATATCTTGAGCGATTCTTCTTATGGGTAACATTAACTATATTTTTGACCTTTTGAGACTTTGACATAATATAAGCATGTTTATCATAGATTTGGTTTACCATGCTGTACACACCCATAGAAAAAAGCTTCCTCGTTTAAAACTAGTTTCATCATTTGAAAAATAAAAGAGTTCATCAAATATAGTTGAAAAGTACATTAAATATACATAACGGTTCATCACTCAAGCATAAAAATGACTGCCAAAAATCTGTAGTTTATTAATTTTTTCCTTACTTAATTCTACTTGTAAATTGAGATTTTTCTAAAAGTTTAACAACTTCGAATCTAATTAATAATTCATTTGTAAAAAAGTTTTGTAAATTAGAGAAATTGATCTCCCTCTCAAAAGGTTCATCAAGTATATCGTAAAGGATCATTGTTTGAAAAACAAAGAGTCTCAGTAAATCCCAGTAAAGGTTCATTATGTGACCTAATGTTTAACAACTTGAAATTTAGAATTCAACAGAAAAATTGTGTAAATTTGAGAAAATGATCACCAAAGTATATAATAATAAGATTAATTAGGCAAAATAAAAAAAAATAACAAGACAGTAGCCCAATTATGAAAAAAGAAAATCTTACAGAAGGAAGTAAGACAATAAAAGGATGTAATAAACTCATATGAATAATAAAAAATGCAAACTATTTTAAAAATAGGTGTAGTATATCCTAACAACATAAAATTCTTTGAAAAACTTTTGTAATATCTAGATAAATGCCACAAGTCTTTCAATTTTTCAACTTTTGAATGAGCATTTTAGTTATAGCAGAAGTCAAATAGAAAAAGAAACAACAATAATCACTATAATCACCCAAAGAAAAATTTTTAGCCTTGATGTAATTTGATGTGAATTTTTTTTTAAAAAAAAGAAATGTAAGAATTATTTCTTGAGAATTTACCCAAAAAAAGGAATCGGGGGAGATAAAAAACGAGTAAAAAAGAGAAAATTCGGCATCAAACTCATAGCACAAGTATCGATGATCCTTGTTGTTGTAGAACATTGTATATTAGGTTGTTTTAGGCAACAATATTTATATATTATCATACGCTTGTACATATTTTATTATACAACGAGTATGACTAAAAGGTTTCCAGAAAATCTATATTAATCTTTCATTAATCGTTGCTTACATACTAACAATAGTTGGGTATGACTCTAGAGTTTTCTCCCTGTTTTCCTTGAATCTAATAGACGCTAACTCATGTTAATTAGACTAGCAAGGATGCAAGTTTACAACACGCATATGTATGCTTCGAACCACCTTCCATCTCAAATTCTTATAAGATTTTGATAGAGGAATAATACGGGCTAGGCCAGGAGGCTTCTTCTTAGCAACAAAGGCAGCTTTATGCTCTGAGAAAAGATAATCTACAAGAACAGAACAAACTATGCCAACTTTGTCTCAAAGTTACTTAACCTAACCAAGATGCTTTCCGACCTTGCAGGCTCGGTTTCATTGGATAGGTATTTTTTTTTTTTAAATAATTCTGGCCTACTTTATAGTGGTATCGGATGCCACAATTTCCCAATGTCAACTGTAGTACAAGTTGCCTGTCTAATTTTCAATTAATTATAAGTAATGGTACGTCTATATTCCAATCCTGATGATGATATGGATATTCTTTTTATATCGACTTTTTTAAGTATATTGACTGTGAGCTTTTTGTTTGTTTAAAAAAATTGGTTACATATTTTTTTTCTCCTATCAACGAGGTCTAGTATTGTCTAGTTTCTAATTACTTTGTTTATCATTCCTTCCAACTCCTAATTGCGTCCAATTCTCCATAATATCTTTGCGCCTAAAAAACTAGGCGTATTTAGATGTAGGATTTTGTATATATATATATAAGCATACAAGTGTTCTAGTATATAATCAAGACGCAACTAAGACCTGAAATAAAACTAGAACTAACTCGAAATTCATGCAATACTCGATTGCATTTTCCTAGGGACTTATCAAACAAACAGGTATATATTTGAATGACTAATGCCCAATCTGAGTCAAGTATCCCATCAACCTATTATAACCTAATCACAATGACTTGTTTCTTGTGTTCTGATTCAAATATAGAACTAAGCTTGTACAACTGACAGAAGATCATACCTCTGGATTTGGTGATTTTGAGAGCTTCTCAGCAAGATCCAGCTTGTTCAAGAGCTGAATTTGTTCCCTCTGCAGGTGATCAACTGCTCCTTTCAATTGAGCTGCTTCATCCTCCAATTCTTGTGTAAGATTGTCCCTTCTCTGAAGTTCTTCCCGATTCCTCAGTAGCTCTGCATTTCTTGCTTCAATGTCCAACTTCTGCTTCCTTAAAACTCTCAGTCTCAGTTTTGCTATTCTCCAATGCTTCTTTGCGTTCCTCTTAAGCAACCCATTTTCCATCTTCAAACCTTCAATCTTTTGCATAAGTTTAGTGTATTCAATTACCAATTCACCCATCCTGTTGTTCTCCTCTTCCACCAACGAAATCTCTTTGAGCAAGAACTCGGCTCGAGTTTTCTCCATCATCATCAAATTCCTCATCTCTGTAAGCATAAATTCTTTCTCCTTCAAGCTTTGGTATCGATGAAACCGTGCCTCTGAATCCCATTCCCTCTTCTGAAGGTCATCAGCCTGGATTTCTAACTCCAACGTGTCCTGCAAGTTAGACTTTTGCCCATCTTGCAAACTTGTGCCACCTTGATCTTCACTTTCTGGGCATTCAGGAGATGTTGAATTATGGCCATTATGGAAATTCTCATCTTCGGGTTGCGGAGGATTTTGTTGTGAATTTGAACGTGTCCAGATTATTTTTGCACACATATAAGCTGCAACAGAAAGAACAGCTGGAATGGCAACTTTGATCACCAAAGGCTTCATCACCTGTGTTCTTGACTCTGAGGTGGACATTTTCACAGGCAACTTTTTTTTGGCCCTTTGAAAGTGAAACAATAAGTGATAGGCTCTAAGGGTTTCTTGAATTGATTTGTTTATGAGAAAATGTTACATATTCTCTGTTGATCATGCATGTATATATGAGAAGCGTAGTTTCATTAATGATATATGTTTATTCTTTCCTTTGCTTTGGTGTGCTTCTGGGAATCTTCCTTTCCTATCAAGAATAATGGGGTTTTACTTAGCTTTTTTGACCATTACTTTGCATCTCCTCAACTCCTCGTGCATGGTTGTTTCCTTCTTTTGCTTCTCTTTTTCACTTTGGAATCTGCTTCTTGTGTGCATCAGCTGATGCAATTATTTGGAAGTTCCGTCCATCTGCTCCAACGTCTGTGTAATAGATTCCTCTCTTCAGCCATCCAAGTGACAGTATATCACTTTTCTAGTATGTGCCTTACTGCATGTGTTGTTGTAGCAGGCCATGGTCTGAAATTTATGTCTTGTAGAACTAGGGTGAATTGTTCATGACCTTATCAAAGTACTTGTGATGGTAGCTTGAAGGTGTAGTCTATGAAGGTCACTATTATGTTCCACTATTTGACATTGGCTATAGGTGATACTTCTTTACTTGCAATTTTAAAGATGAGTCTTCTTCTTTGTCTGGTCCACTACAGCAGCTTGCTGCTAGGACTATTAAGTGTTGCTCATGTGCTGCACTAATTGCATGGGCCCGGTGTTAAAGGAAAAGGCTAGAGAGAGAAACAATGGAAAATGGAGGGAAAATCATGTTTTCATATTTTGTTTTACTAAAGAATGCAACAGAGTACATGTTTATATACAATGAGCTAACAACGTCTAACAACCTCTAACAAAACTGACTAACAAACTCTAACAAACTGATTATTTAATCTCTACAGCCCCCCCTCAAGTTGGACTGGGATGAAAGACAAGTCCCAACTTGACAGATAAATCGTGATGCTGTGTGGCTGATAAAGGCTTAGTCATTATGTTAGCTAGCTGACAATGAGAGCTAATATGAGATGTCTGCAGGAAGCCTTCTTGAAGTTTATCTCTTACATAATGACAATCTATATCCAGATGCTTTGTGCGATTGTGAAAAACGGGATTAGCTGCAATGTATTGAGCAGCTTTGTTATCACAGTAGAGTGTTAGAGGTAGAGGTAATGGAATCTGGAGATCCCTGAGGAGGCCAGCCATCCACACAAGCTCACTCGTGGTCTCTGACATTGCTCGATATTCAGACTCAGCTGGTCTCTGACATTGCTCGATATTCAGACTCAGCTGAGGACTTGGATACAGTAGCTTGTTTATTGGTTTTCCAGGAAACTAAGCAGCCACCAAGGAAAATGCAAAAGCCAGTGAGGGATCTTCCACTGGAGATGCATCTACCCCAATCTGCATCAGTGTAGGCTATGAGGTCAAGTGCAGCAGTTGCTGGATAGAATAGGCCAGCATTGACAGTGCCCTTAAGGTATCTAAGTAGATGGAGAGCTGCCTGCAAATGTGGTCCTCTTGGTTGACTGACAAATTGACTAAGGTGTTGTACAGAGTAAGATATGTCTGGCCTGGTAATGTTGAGATACAATAATCTCTCAATGAGTCTTCTGTAAAGTTCAGGATTAGGAAGAAGATCTCCTTTGTCAATGGATAGTTTGAGATGGGTAGGGAGAGGAAAAGTGCTAGGTTTACAAGCTGTAAGGCCAGCATCCTTAAGAATAACAAGGAGATATTTTCTTTGATTGAGAAGTGTGCCTGCAGAGGATCTTGCCACTTCGATCCCTAGGAAATATCTCATAAGTCCCAGATCCTTGATAGTAAATGCTTGGTGAAGGGCTTGCTTGAGAGGAATGATATCAGCAATAGCTTCCCTAGTAATCAAGACATCATCAACATAAACAAGGACAGTAAGAAATGTGACTCCAGAGCCTCTAGTGAAGAGAGAATAATCTTGTTTGGATTGAACAAATCCTTGGCTGATGAGAAATGTAGTAAGCTCTTTATTCCACTGTCTGGAGGCTTGCTTAAGCCCATATAATGATTTCTTAAGTCTACATACCTTGCCTTCAGCCTTTTCATATCCTGCTGGAGGTAGTATGTATACTTCCTTATCCAAAAAGCCATGAAGAAAAGCATTATTGATGTCCAGTTGATGTATAGGCCACTGCTTGACAGTGGCTAAGGTAATTAAGGTTCTCACCGTGGGCAACTTGGCAACAGGAGAGAAGGTATCTGTGTAATTTTCATCTAGAATCTGGTCAAACCCTCGAACAACAAATCTGGCCTTGAATCTTTCTACTGTACCATCAGGTTTGAACTTAATCTTGTACACCCATTTGGAGCTAATGGCCTTTTTGCCAGGAGGTAAGTCAGTGATTTTCCAAGTATCATTGATCTCTAAAGCAGCTATTTTTTTGTTCATAGCATCAACCCATCTAGGGTCTTGGCTAGCTTGAGAAGAGGTGTGATGTTCTTTTAAGGAAAGAACATTACATAAGGAAGCAACATATGTAGGGTGCAAATGGTGAAAATCTGATTGTTGGAGTAAAGGATACAAGGCATTGGAGGGTGCTGTGTTGAATGTAGAAGTGGAGACAGAACAAGCAAAATCTTGGAGCCAACCAGGGGGTTTTATGGTCCAAGCAGTTCTTCTTAGAGGGGGAGATGGAACTGGAGGTGTGATGTTGGTATGAGGGTGTTGAGTTCGTGAATATACAACCACAAGAGGGGGGTGAATTGTGGTGTCTGATTTTCGCGTTGTAAATAACAAACACCCTAGTAGAGGTTGTTCTCAAATGACAAACACCCTGATAGCTTGTTTGCACGGGGTGTTCTCAATTATTGCAGATGCGAAAATCACCAAGATAAATGCGGAAAATAAAGCACACACAATTTTTACGTGGAAAACACCTCTAGCCCAACTGAGGTGTGAAAAACCACGACCTACCTCGTGTAGGATTTAACCACTTTCACTAACGGGCTTCACACGTTACAAATGTAACACACCTTGTTACAACTTGCAACCACGTAACCTTCTTCCCAAAGACAGGTTATACCACGTCCAACCTTCGCAAGATTAGACACGTCCAAGTCCACACGACTAGGACACACTCACTCACTTTTCTGATTCAAGATCAGGGTTACAAACACTTTACAGGGGGTGCTTCTTACTAAGCAGATGTAAGGTACAATGAAGATCCTATTATGCCAATGGTTTGAAAACTCAAAATCAAACACAGCTTGTCACGGTTTGCTTTTCAGAATGAAGCTCAAGAATCTTTGAGTGTAGACCGTGTTTTCTGATTTTTCCTGAATTTTTCAAAAAGCTGTGTTTAAGCAAATTCAACCTGAGTTTTCTATCTGCTCTTTTCTCGTGTGTTGTGTGTCTACTGGAAGAGAAAAAGCTGAGGTTTTTAAACACAAAAACCAACGGTCATAAGCCACAGAATCAGCTAAGTATAGAAAACGATTTTCAATCAGGAAATGTTCTCCTACGGCTAGTGATAAAATTTTGCCAAAATATAAGGGATTTGATATCTTAAAAGATAACCCTTATCTTCCCATAACCGTGAGGTGGATTCAAAAAAGCAACCAGAAATTTTCAGCTTTTGAAACTTTACCATATCCGAAAATATGGTCAAAGGAAATCTTTAAGTTTTGGCAAATCTCCCAAAACTTATTTTCGAAAATCTCCCATAATATTTTCAAGAAATATCCTTTCCAGAGAAATAGCAGTTTTGAAATTCAAGGAAAGTAATCTGGAGATCTTAGCCAACTAAAATAAATTTTCAAAGATAACCGGGTGTGGCTACTGCAGTTCAGAAACACCCTAGGCACCCTGTTCGCAGGGTTGTTCGCAACTGGTGTTCTGAAGCACTTAGCGCAAATACCGATTCAAGAGGTGTTTAAAATGATGTTTTCAATATTGGCATATTAACAAGAGTCTAAATAAATAAAACCTATATACCCAAGACTTCTTGTTTTGAATGTCATCTTGTCCAAGATTTATGGTGCTGCTGTGAACACCAAGGCCACCTTGTTTGCTGGGGTTGTTCTTTCCATTGCTAGAGTTCAGGAACATGCCTTACAATCAACTGTCGAGATGGTGTTCTTGACTTAATATAGAATCACCAAGTAAAACCTGTTTTGAAGACTTGTTCTCACATGTAGCAAACCAGTTAGTATAATAAAGAACACAAACACCAGTTAGGCCTGTTTGGAGACCGTGTTTGGAGCAACATTACTAGGACAAATTTTTACACTTGGATTTGTTATCATCAAAACTAAATATAATAACTCAACAGAGGGGTTTCTTGTGACTGAGAATCAGAGGAGTTAGGGGGGTGTCATGAAGAGAGGGTATAGGAATGAGTTCTTCTGTGATAGCAGGGGATGGAAGAATTGGTGTAACAAAGGACTGAGCATATTGAGTTGGGGAAAATAGTGCAAGGTCCTGGGATGCATCAGAATCTGAACATACAGGGATAAACTGAGGGATTCCATGATTGGAAAGGTGCTGTTGTGCAGAGACATGCTGTTTAAAAGGAAAGATATTTTCTTCAAAGTGAACATCCCTACTAACAAATATGGTATGGTTGTCAAGGTCATACAACTTGTATGCCTTTTGTCCTATAGGGTATCCCAATAGCATACACCTCCTGCCTTTAGCTGCAAATTTATCATGTCTGGGCTTGAGATTTAATGCATAGCATAGGCATCCAATGGTTTTCAAGTGGGACATATCAGGTTTAGATCCATATAAACCTTCAAAGGGAGACTTCCATTTCAAAACAGAAGAAGGGAGTCGATTTATAATGTATGTGGCTGCAAGTATACAGGACCCCCAAAACTTGTCGGGAAGATTAGCATGAATTTTCATAGCTCTTACAGTCTCAACTAGATGTCTATGCTTCCTTTCAACCCTTCCATTTTGTTGTGGAGTACCAGCAACACTTCTTTGATGAATGATGCCAAATTGTTTGAAAATAGAGCCACAATTTTCTTGAAAGAACTCAGTGCCATTATCAGTTCTAATAGTTTTGATGCTTGCTGAGAACTGATTCTGAACATACAAATTGAAGTTTCTTATTTGGTCAGGAACTTGCATCTTGTTTTGCATCAAATAAAACCAGGTAAACCTGGTGTTATCATCAAGGATTGTAAGAAAGTAATGTGCTCCACTAGTGTCTGGTTTCCTATAAGGACCCCAAAGGTCTGCATGAACCAATTCAAATGGGGTAGTAGCTCTTGAATTGCTTACAGAGAAGGGAACTCTGTGAAACTTAGCCATCTGGCATGAATCACAAATGAATTTACTCAAAACTTCACTAGAAATATCATCCAAGTGAGACAATTTGGATAAAGAGGCATGTCCTAGCCTTGTATGCATCAAAAACAAATCCTTACAATCAACATTATTCACAATTCTTGAAGATTCTTCTCCTTTGGTATGTAAAGGATTGTCATCGGTGATGTGTCTGTGTTGAGAACCAGCAACCTGCAACTTGTAAAGTCCTGACTCATTGCTGCCATCAGTCACAATCCTTTTAGTAGTAGGGTCCTGTACCATGAACCCCTTTTTGGTAAACAAAGCCACGAAATCACTGTCTTCCAGCAGCTTGCTTATGGACAATAAATTGTACTTAAAATCCTTCACATATAGAACATTCTTGAGTGTAATTCCGGGACATATCTTTATGTTCCCTACTATACTTACAGTCTTGGTATGTCCATCTGGTAATCTGACCAACACAGGCCTTTGCAAAGTTCTTTTTTTTTGTGAAGTGAGGCAAGTAAGAAGACATGTGATCTGAAGCCCCTGTATCTACTATCCAAGACATACCAGTAGATTCATCTGGTTGTATGAAAGAAGAAGCAACTATGGAGTTACCTGCAAAGGCACTGGGAATTGGTCTAGCAGCAGCATTACCAGATCCTCCACCTTGACATTTGAGTGCCTTCAACACTTCTTGACAAACAACACTGATTAATGCTGTATTAGTGCCTTGAGCACTGTGCTGTTCTTCACTGATTTCCAGGGGGCTGTCCTGTTCAGAAATACTTGCATGATATTCTGAGGTTGCTACTTGTGCAGCTGTTTTCGTTCCATATTTTTCTTTGTACCAGTCTGGATATCCATGGATCTTAAAGCATTGATCAATGCTATGGCCTTTGATCTTACAGTGCTGACAGAATTTGTCATTCTTGGCTTTCTTGTTATCCTTTTTTGCAACAGGAATAGGCTTGGGACCTTGTTTGTGTACAGCATAAGCTTCAGCATCAGTTGTAACCTGCATGTTTTCTTTCAATTTTCTCTGCTTCTCCTGCTGTTGTATGATGTAATATGCCCTACTAACTGTAGGCAAAGGATCCATGGCAAGAATCTGATTCTTGATAGCATCATATCCAAAGTTTAGTCCCATAAGAAATTGAAAAAGCTTATTTCTGGATTCTAAATCCAGAATTTTTTTGTGTAAATTGCAAGTGCAAATTTTAGCAGCTGCACAGGGACACTTTGGGATTCCATCAATCTCCTGAAGTTCATCCCAATATTTCTTCATCCTTGAATAATATATCGAGACTGGATCATTTCCTTGTGATAAAAGAGCCAGATCACGATTTAATTGATATATCAAGGGCCCTTGAGCTTCCCCAAACCTCTCATCAAGTTCACTCCATAGTTCTTTAGCTGAAGGAACATACATCAAAGTTTCAGCAATGGTTGGAACCATGGAGTTCAGCAACCAGCATCGCACCATATAGTCACATCGAAGCCATTTTTGCAAATTTTCTGAATTTGCATCAGGCTTATTGCAGGATCCATCAATGAAACCCAGCTTCAATCGAGCCCCAAGAGCCATGCGAGCTGACCTACTCCAACCAGTAAAATTATCACCATCAAACTGCTTGTTTGTGAGTTGTAATCCTAGATGATCTGCTCCAGTCAAAGAAAACAGATCACCATTGGGAATTTCGGTCGCCATTGATATGGAAGAATCGAGAATTAGATTCTTGAAGATCAATCAGTTGATATTCTATAGAACAATCAAAGAATGTATGATTGATTCGAAAACAATCAATCGAATGAGAGAAATGTAGAGTTTGCTGGATGAATCAGATGTAAAATCAACCAATCAATGGAATCCAGGAGCTCAACCGTGAGCTCTGATACCATGTTAAAGGAAAAGGCTAGAGAGAGAAACAATGGAAAATGGAGGGAAAATCATGTTTTCATATTTTGTTTTACTAAAGAATGCAACAGAGTACATGTTTATATACAATAAGCTGACAACCTCTAACAAACTCTAACAAAACTGACTAACAAACTCTAACAAACTGATTATTTAATCTCTACACCCGGTGCACCCTACCAAATCTTCACAAAAGTTATTATGTAGTTCACATCTCTCTTACGAGTTTGTGTTTGAGATTATTCTGCAGTTCATATCTCTGTTATTAGTTTGTGTTTGAGAGCTTCTATGTACGTGCAATAGTCAAATTATTCTGCCTTATACGTAGGTTATTAACTTTATTGATTTGTGGTTAAGGATAGACATAATCTGATCAGTGTACTCTACTGTGATTTTCTTAAGAGGTTTTTATTAGCTCATGGTTTCTTCATACCAAGTACATATTCTGTGGAGTTCCTAGTTGATACGGTTGGTAATTTATTGTTCTCTTCATTCTTTGACAACCTCAGGTGCATCAATGTGCAAGTGCTGCTGGAGTGCTGGGAAGATCTCGTGCACTCAAGGGCTAAGATAAAATGACCTCAGTTACTGTTTTGTATGACGGAAGTTGTATATTTTCCTAGAGCTGGAGTTTGTCGGTTTTTTTTTTTTTTTTTTTTTTTTTTTTTTTTTTTTTTTTTGGTGGGTAAGAAAGGTAAGACAAACAATCTAGGATGCCCTTCTCTCAAGGGCTCGTCCTAGATTATCCTCAAAGAGCTGAAGTTTGTAAGTGTCCTGTGGTCTTACAGTGACTTCCTTACCATCCTGAATTATAGCACTGTTGTCTCTAAGAATGCCTTGAGACAAAAGTAGTATTGGTGTTTGTGGCCTTGTTGGAGCAGATTACCTGTCTGGCTGTTTGTCCCACGTTGTGACACGTATACTGAGATTTGAGTATGAATATTGGTTGTGGGAATGGAGATATCTTGCCACAATATATAGGTTTTAGTTGGTAGAGCAAGATTCGGTAAATAAGTTGTGGTTCTGATTTTATCATCTTGTCAATGTTGGTATTTACAGTTTAAAGGAGTTAGCTGGGAGAATAACCTTGTCCAGCCAGTTTGATGCTAATGCCTAGACTTTGCAAAAACTGAACCGATTCGAAAACCCGACCCAAACTTGTCTGAAAGTTTTGCCCATCAAGAAACCCACAAGTTAGCACATCAAACTCGACCCAAAATCCGAACCATCCCGTTTGACCCGAATATTATATCATTTTGTTTTTAACTTTTATCTAATTTATCTCTCTTAATAATAATGTTATTCATTATGTCAAATAGTTTAAAGACATATGACTAGTGCATCCATTTGTGCAATTATAAATAGTAACCTTTCTTCCTGCATTCCATTCTTTGAACACATACTCAACTTATAATGGAAAACTTAAAAAAAATGAGTACGAAAGGTGCATTAAATGACTATCTAATCTAAATTTTTGATCTATAACTAAAAGATAATATCTCATACTTTTCTAATTCCCTTATGTTTAGTTTTTATCTTAACTGGTCTTGAATTATAATGCTACTGGTATAAAATGGGTCGATTGTGTTCGTGTTAACATTGGTACATTAATAAAGGGTACTTGATTAAACATTGTTGTGTAAGTTAATAAGAGTATCGACGTACTAAATGAGCTATTGGCGGGTCAAACCACTCTAACCCCTTAACTTGCTCTAGGAGGGCTTACCCACAACTGACCCGATTTGTTATTAATCTTATTTCAATGTATTGATCGCCCCACCCAATTCAAATGAGGGCATAATTCTTTGTCCGTTCATACCTGACGTCCATATATTATAATGAAAAGTTTGGATATATTTAATATTCTTTTTGAAATATTACAATTTTTGTGCTACTGTCAATTTTGAGTAGTAAATATGTCAATTGATTTGATTTGGACCCAAGAAAGAGAACTCGCAAAAAATAAATTCTGAAACCCATTGGGTCAATTTGAAAATTGCAAAATCAAAATACGTCCACTCGTATTTTTTTCCGAACCCAAAATACATTCAATTTATATTTTATCCGAACCTAAAAATATTTAACTAGTATTTAACCTGCCCTTGCAAAATGACGGTTTTCGTGATGCCCAAGGCGCTAAAAAGGAGATGCAGATTTGTGCGACATAAGAATTTCTGAACGTGGGCTATGGCGAAGTTTGTGTTGTATCGAAGTTAATGTTCAACAATGAATATTTAAATCTCAAATCAATTAATTGTGCCAAAAGGTTAGTCCAATTGCAACCTACATTTTGTGAAACGATTTTATCATCTAGTTCGGAGGAACCCCTAACAAAATGCCTTACTTTAACCTTTTTCAGACCCCCCCAAAAAAAAATTCTAGTTTGGAGGAAAATATTTTTAAATTCATAACATAACGAATATCGTAATATATATATATATATATATATATATATATATATATATATATATATATATATATATATATATTATTGTTAGAAAAGTAAGTAAATAACACGATACAACTATTATGGACTACTATTTTATAATTTTTCGCCTCAAATAAAAATTTGAACTAGAGACAGTTTTTGAATGGAAGAAAAATGATCATTGATTCATAAATAACGTAGATCTATTTTTTTCTTTTGTATTAAAGTTCAAATTAAAGTTAAGATGGTCTAATTAAGAGGCAATCCATATGCCAATGCCATCAAGTAAAAGATTTGTTGACACCCAACAAAAAAATAAAATCATATGTGCTTCCACCTCTCTTCTTCGTATAGAAAACCCTAAATAGTAAATAGGGGGAACCAAATTAAAGTGACACAAAAGACAAAATTGATTTCGAACAAAAAATTAAAATAAAATTTATTCTAAAGTAGAAGTTATTCACAACTTCGGTAAGACCCACGATTGAAATAGCCCACTGCCGGCAGAGTGTAGACGAAAAAATCTCAACAGCTTTGCAAAAAAATAAAATAAAAAAATATTAAGATCTCAAGCGTTAAAAAGACAAATCCCAACGTGCTAGAAGGCCAGTCCACTTGTAGCGTCAACATTATCATCCGTGATCCACAACCGTAGTCTACTAGACTAGTACAACACATGGCTAGCCCAGCCACGTCGGCCCGTCGTACGGCCTATGGCTGTGGGCCTAAATCCAATCCAAGTTTCTCTCTTTACCCGATCCGAACCGATCCGCTTCGGTGATCAAGTTTCGCGGCTTTTTAACTTTGTCGGTTTCTTCCCCTCTCTGGCTTCCCTCCTCAAACTCAACTTCTTCCCCCCCCCCCAAAAAAAAAGAAAAGAAAAAGTGACAAGCACTGTCACTCAAGTGCTTTCTCAGTTCTACAAAAATGGCGATTTCACAAGTTCTTCTCCTTCTGTCCCAGATTTTTGAAGAATTCTACAAAAATATGACGATTTTGCCGCTTACTTCACACTACCAACTCTGCTGTGTTGTTTCTCGTTAATTATAGCTCTGACAGGGTAAGTGAAGAGGAGATTGCGCTGATCTTGTGGTATATCCGTTTAGGTTCTTTTGTTTCCTTGGTTTTGAATTGTTTGTGTCGATGCTTTGTATTTTTCAATTATTTAGCAGCTTATGAGATTTATGCTTCATTCTATGGTAGATTATCATGTTTCTGTGTGTCCAGCATGACTTGGGTGGTATAGATTCGACTGTGTTGTCGTTGTAGAAATTCAATTTTGCGAATTCTATGATAATTTTTGGATGAATGATTGTTCAAGCTTCCATCTTGGGCTAAATGGTCCGAAAATTGGTGAATCAAGGTTTACGGATTTTTGAATCTTAGAAAGTTAGGGGGGGAAAAAAAAGTAATTATGTGACTTTTACTTTTTAACTGCGGAATCACAAGTTTACTAATGGAAATGATTCATGATGGACTAGGAATTTGCTGCTAATTTTTATCTGGTTACAGTTTACACTACAGGCCTATTGCAATGTTGAAGGGCAAGTGCAATTGGATGGGTTTTTTTTTTTTTTTTTTTTTTTTTTTTTTTACGTGAATAGAGTTTTCAAGGTTGGGAATTTCAATTTTATTGGATTGTGCTTTCATGCCATGTTTGCACTTCACTTAAGCATGTGTTTATTGCTATTTCTCCTATGAGTTATATTTCCATTTTTGAGCATGTGATCACATCTTCTGGCTGCAGTTTGATTTAGGTTTTTAAAATGTTAGTGGTCAAGAACTCCTTATGAACATCAATCAGATTGAAAATAAGAAGTAAAGAGGAACCTGCCTCTGATGATGTTAATCCTAAGAATGTGAACTGTGTTTTGATGAAGAACCTCCTTGTATTCTTTAAGCAAGCTAAGCAACGCAGCACTTAGTTCAACTTTTTCGAGTCTCATACTCTAATAGTTGGTGACAGCAATCCTTATCTGAGATATATTAGTCTGAGTTCTGTTTGCGTGATGATTTGTGCTTTCCTTCGACTTATGAGAATGTTCTACAATAATGGCTGAAACTGCAGAATATGCGTTGGGATTGGGATATTCTACAGGCGCATTGGAGCTTAGACCTCTTATACTATTTTCATCTTGATGGCAATGAGCCAATCCTCTGGAGCTTGAAGCCACAGAAATCCCAAGTTCAGAAAGACAGGAGTCTTCTGATTCTAATAAGGTGAATATGGCTGAGTCATAGTTGTCCTGTTTTGAGTTCCTTTTTTTTTTTTGAGTTCAATACACATTACTGCTTGTTGCACGTTATAGTTGCATAGAACTCCTGCTAGATTAATTTGCTTATTATGGTTTGTCACTGGGTTTTCCCACAGTAGAAGTTCTTAAATTTCTTACAAGGGGTCCTTTATAAAACTAACTAGTGTGCAGTTCTTCCAACTGTGATAGTTGTTGTTAAAATTTGATTGAAATGTCCTTTTGGGGGGGGGGGGGTTGGTTCAGGGGGAATGACTTTTCATAGTCCCTATGCTTATTATAAAAGCAAGTCCCACATTATGATTTCATGAAACGGGTTAGATGTCTATATTTGTACACAACAGGCCGCTTATTGTCTCTTCGGAGACATCTGATAAAATTGGAACGATACAGAGAAGATTAGCATGGCCCCTGCGCAAGGATGACACGCACAAATCGAGAAATGGTCCAAATTTTTTTTGTACTTTCAGGATAAAATTTTTTTTAGAGGAAATTGCAATACAGGTTTAGTTTGCTGTCAATTTAAAATGGTTCATTTATTTAGCAAACTATACCGGAGGAATTTGTCTGCCTGAAGATAGCATTAGGACACCTAGTTCTTTGCTTGTGTGCTTAGTAGATAGCAATATTTGGAAAATCCTTTGGAGTGTCCCAGTGTCGCTCAATATTCATTTATGTGTATTCTGATGGCGGCGCAAAGTAATCTTTCTAGTCTCTGTAGTCTGCACTAGCCACTACCAAATCTTCTTTATCTTGTCAGAGGCTTATACTAGGAGATGACACTGTGGGGACTGATCCAGCGATTCAGATGAAAATTTCTGTGCGGCATCTTCTCTGTTTTTGTGTTTTAGTAGTCTTTTGTCTGTGTGCTGTGAAATCTGGGTCTTGGCTTCCTTTGGTCTATATATAGCTTTCACTGTTGGACTTGCAATTCTTTCTCCCGTCAGAATTTGCATTGTGACCCCTTGGCCCCTACATTTATAGCTATTCAAGCTTAGATTCCAGCCAGTTTAGTGAAAATCAGAATATCAAAGCTCGGAAGGCTGCGCTAACGGAGGCCCTAACTGTGACAAATTATGATGTACGCTGTCCTACTTTAGGCATACGTTAGGGAGGCATACGGCGTACCTTCCAAAGTCCAATGGAGGCCACCTACCTATGCTTTATGAACTTTCTTGATTGCCCATTGACCCTGTCCAGGCAAACATGTTCCTCTGTTCTTAACTGATTACCTTTATTGTTTTCTGATGCAGCTTCTCTTTCCAATTACTTGACATGGTATGGGAACCAAATCTCGAATGAAAGCATATTTGAGTACAAAACTATAATTCTACCTATTAGGCTCTGTATGGATTGCAAACCAAATTATGGAGCCATTGATGCATTTCAGTTGTTCCTCCTATCAAGGACAACAATGTCTTAACGTGATGGTAGGTTACCCAAACTAGGTTAAAATTGTTCAGTGTGGCCATAATTTTTGGAGTAGCCTGTTGTCTGAAATTCATGTCTCGTAGAATGAAGGGTCAAGTGTCCACACACCCTCATCAAGGTCTTGTGATGGTCGCTTGAACATGCTGTCAAAAAAGCTTACTGTTATGTTCCACAGTCAGCATTGGTTGCAGGTGATACTTCTTTGCTTTCAAGTTTAAGGATGAGTTTGCTTCTTACGTAGTGCATCTTGTTTCCATTGGGCTTCAGCCAGGGGTAAGGCTTCATAGAACTTGATGCTGGAAAACCCTGCCTATGGAAGTGCTAAATGTTGGAAAACCCTCCCCCCGCCCCCCCCCCCCCCAAAAAAAAAAAAAAAAAAAAAAAAAAAAACAGAAGATGATGTGTTGCCACAGAATGTATGAATGAAGATGGGCACAAATCGTCCTAGAAATTGAGAAGCCCAAAAAAGAATGTATGAATGAAGATGGGCACAAATCGTCCTAGAAGTTGAGAAGCCCAAAAAAAAGGTCATATAGCTTTGTTCTACGTCACTTGACAACTAGCTGCTCAGAAATTCCACTGGTTCACCCTTGGCGTTATTCTAACAATGGCTATTTTCCTCCTGTATTATTGATCCGTCTTGTAGTAGATGACTCCATGAAACTCCTAAAGGTCAGTGAAGCATTTGATCCAAGAGCAAAATGTCAGCGTGCGGTATGAATGTTCAACATCTTTGTTGAGTGCAAATGAGGGATGGAGCACATGCAATCTATCTATTCTTTGTGGCTATAAAGACTTCTGCCTCATTGGTCAAAAATTTGTGCAAAGATAAGATGTCTGTGTTAAAAAGGCGGCACTTTTTTCTTGCACAGATCATTGCTGTTCAAATGTGGCTTTACACTGTAGCATTATGAGTTTGAGGGACTGTGATTAATTTCAGATGTTGAGAAGTTCTAGAAGCTGTTTCATATGCTACTTGTCTCGTGGAAGTATGCAAGAAAACATTGTGTGCTCTATGATTATTTATTGTCGAAGTATGTGTTGAGTTGGTGACTGTCAGAGCCCCAAGATTTTTTTCTTTCACAATACCTAGCAATGGAGCAGGTCGAAACGATTCTTTGATGACATGCACGGTATTCTGGGTGTTAGTCCCCACATTTGCATTTGGTCTGATTGGCAATGATCTTTGAGGCCACTGGAGGTTCATCATGAGGTGGGGAGTGACAGCAAGCTTTACGCAGCCCCTTGATGCAACAAGTGATCTGGTCACCTTGATTCCAACTGTGATCTTAGGTGCAGAAGTCTTGGGCTCACAGGTTGGCTTTGTGTTTGTTAAGTCCTAATTATGTCTATTAGGGCGGTTTTAGGCCCTGTTTGGCAAACAGCTGTTAGCTGTTAGCTGTTTGTATTATCTGTTAGCTGTTTGAATTAGCTGTTTGTTGAAAAACTGTTTGGTAAAATTAGCTGTTTCTGATAAAGTTGTGAGACAAAAGCTAATTCTTTAAAAAACTCTTCCAAAAAGCTAATTCTTTAAAAAACTCTTCCAAAAAGCTCATGGAATTAGCTTTTTCAAATTAGCTTTTTGAACCCAAAAAACTTTTTTAAAAAGCTCTTTCACCAAACACCCAAATTAGCTTTTTTACTTGATCAAAAAGCAAATTTTGGTCAAATAAGTTATTTTTGGCCAAAAAGCTCTTTGCCAAACAGGGCCTTAGTGTCTGAGCAATCATTGAGTATCATATTTGTCCCACATGCAAAAAAGAAAAGCAAGCCCGGAATGTAGAGGATATAAATAGGAGTATGCAAGGTGGTTTAAAGCATACCTTTCTCGGCCTTTTGGCTAAGATCAAGTGTAGTATCTGTTCTTATCAGTTTAATATCTGATACGTGGGTCATTGACCCACAATGATATTAAATTAATTTTTTCAGGGGGAGGGTCCACCACAGTAGCTGGCTGCTGGGATCCTTGAGTGTCGCCTATGTCTTGCACTACAGCATAGGCCTGGCGCACCCCACCAAATCATGTCAAACATTTATCTTGGTGGTACCAGTTTGAGTGTTGTGTATTCCACAAAATTGTGATGTTAGAAAATGTGTTCATTTCTGTTTTTTATATGTAAGGGTATGTAGTGCGGGCTTTGGGTGTTCTAGTTAATTTGTTTACTAAAATTTTTAATATTACTTGCTAATTTGTTTTGGCTTGAGGTGCGATGTCTTCAAATGGTTGCAGTAGCCAAAGGTATTTTTAGTTGCAGAATGGCAGGGTGTAAGTTAATGTTTGGAATAGAAACAACTGATGTTTACCCTAGTCATTTCTAATTTGTTCCCAATGCTTAGGATTCTGTCAGAATCTAATCATCTTGTAGCACTATTTGTAACAACTCAATGCAGCAGTGTGTCTCTTTCAGGTTCCAAGCCATGGTCTCAATTTTTTTGGGGGGTTGGGGGGGTTAGAGGGGGGATGCTACTTCTAGTCAGTCTTACATTGAGTTGCGAAGAGTTCCATTCTTGCTCGGTTGCTGTTGTACTTCCAAATGAGCCTGTTCTGTTACTATCAAACTCCTTAATTTAACAAATTCATACTGTCAATCTCCGTTCTCCAGCAGGTTTATGCTTAAAGTTGGAGGGTACCTCTACAATATAAAGTGAATTTCCTGCATTTCTGGTTTTCTTTCAATCTCCCTGCACAAGGATGATATGCACGGCGAATTGAGGAGAATGGTCCGTGTATTCTGCTGCAACTTATGGTGATGGAATCTGTCTGTCTATCTGCCCGAAGATGGCATTCGGTCATCTAGTTCTTTGCTTGTGCATATTAGCTGGTCGCAATGTTCGGAAACTTTTATTATGTCCAAACTTCCGTAGACTATTCTTTATGTGCACTATGATGGAGCTGAATGTAACCTCTACAGTTTGCACTAGCTGCTATTGAAGAGAACTTGTATCGTCTTTCTTGTCGGAGGCTTGTACTAGGTGCAACAGTGGGAGAAAGAGAACTTGTCTTGTCTTTCTTGTCGGAGGCTTGTACTAGGTGCAACACTGGGAGAATCTCCTCCAGCTATCGAGATGAGGTGATAGCGCTGGCCACTCTGAGACTCTCCAGCCCTAGCGAAAATTTCTGTGGCTGCATTTATGTCTATGTTCTGCCATGCGTTCTGTAACTCCTACCTATATATGCCTTTATATCTCGTTTGTCTGTGTTAGAGCAGCTTCCATGGAAGGCCAACTATACGTGATCCTGACTATACATGATCCTGCCGCCTAATGGACTCTATCAATTATTACAGGATAGATGTTTAATTATCTGCTGCCTGTGTCTGGGATTGGATACCAAATTATAGTAGCCATTGAAGCATCGTAGTTGTTCCCGTCATCAAAGTCAACAGTCTTTATGAATTTTTAGGTTCAGTTAAAGTTTGTTAAAATTATCAGTTACAAGCATGCGTCTAGTTGTTGGACTAGCTGTTGTCTGAAATTTATGTTTTGTCTTGTAACATGGACGCTCACTCGTTCATGGAGGCTGTAGCTTGAAGGTTGTAATCAATGAAGGTTATTGTTTCATTCCACTGGTTGACATTGATCAAAGGGTGATATTTCTTTGCTAGCAACTTTGGCGATGAAGCTACTTCTTACCTTGTGTACCTTGTTTCATTGTGGTTCAGGTTATAAAAGACTGAGCATTCTAATTTTGTCGAAGCCACAGGTAAAGCTGGCTTTTTAATGTTTGAAAACCCTGCCTCTGGAAGTGGTAGCTGTTCTTCCCTCCCCCCCCCCCCCCCCGGTATTATTAGTATCACTTCCTGTGTGTATGGCTTCAATAGATAAACTGGCTCTGTTCTGTTGATCTGTTATCATAGAGTATAATGAAAGATGGGCATAGATTGGGTGCTAAGCGATATGTCAAAGTTTTGGCTTGTTCTGATGCAGCACTTGATAGCCTTCGATCCAAGAGCAACAAGTTGGCTGCAGGTATGGACCTCCAACCTTCCACATCTTTGTTGAGTTCAAATGAGGGCTACAGCAGATTCCATGAGCCTAGTTGCTTTATCCCTTTCAAGACTTCCTCTGCAGTGTTGTGACAGTGTCGTCCCTACGTCATTACATCAATTGTTGGCTGACATTGTGATGCTTACGCATTAAATGGTAGCACTTGTTCCTTGTATAATCCCAGCTGTCGAATGCAGTTGTACCCTGTATTCTGTCTGTCTATGGGAGGTATGAGATTAAGGAACAGATATTACTTTCAGCTGTTGGAGTACTAACAAAGCCGTTTCCATATGTCAGTTGTGGTTATCTGCATGAAAACTGTGTGCGCTCTTGATGACTATTTATTGTCATAGTAAAAACTTAACAACGGTGGGAGTGCTGAGATGTTTATTTTGACAGTGCTCAGTAGCAGCATGTTTTGACCTTATGACTTCATTTCAACTTGAAATAGGTTGAACACGCAGCCATTTCAGTGGCTTAAAGTGCGAGAGATCTGATGCTGTTAGGAAAGACAGTAGTTCTTTGATACTAACAAGGTGAACACTTTTACCTCAGTCTCTCCATGAGACTACTTTGGTTTGATAAATTTTTGCAGTTTCAACTTTCAAGCAAGAAACGGTATTCATTAGTTATTGATAATTGTAATTTCAATTTTTTTCCATGTGAGTTTCTTCAGTTGGCTTACAACAAGGCATTTCTTTGAATTTTGTGGTTAATACTTCTGTCCTTTACGGTCTGAGCTTTGGTAATTCTAGTTTAACAATTGAAGCAGAGGTATCAAACTGAGGTGGATCTGTGGAGATGGGATGGCTTTTGATCGCTCTAGAGCACTTGAGGTTTGTGGCTAATTGCTTGAATATCTAATGTCCCTGCATATTGATTTGTGCAATTATTGTTAAAATCTATTCCCACATCAAGGCTTTATGAAGCGACTGTCTAGGGTTGAGAAATACGATTGTCTCTTCATAGACATCCAATAAAATTGGAACGATACAAAGAAGATTAGTCTAGCGCCTATGCAAGGATCACACGTACAAACCGAGAAGATGATCCAATTTTTTTGGCAGGGATTGCATCAGAACACCTTCCCCCCATTCCCCGACCTGAGTTGCAAGGAAATTTCACATGTACCTATTGTCTATTGACCTTATCCAGGTTAAGTCTGGGAAGATGTTCCTATGTTGTTCACTGCTTTTCTTTTAGTCGACTAGTACCCTATGAGTTGACATGGAGGTTGGAGATTCAAACTCAACCCAAAAAAAAAAAAAAAAAACTATATTTGAGTGCAAAACTATCCAATGCTACCTGCCAGACTCGATACTGATTCTCACATTATACATTTTTAGTTTTCAGCTCTATGGGTTTTAAATCATGCCTAAACTATGGAGCCATCAAAGCATCTATTTGTGTAGGCCATCAAGGACAATACGAGCTCAACAAGATGTTTGGTTATCAAACTTGCTTACAGATGTCAGGTACTGACATTTGTCTACTTTTTAGGCTTTGCCATTGTTTGAAATTTATGTATTCTAGAATGAAGAAGAGTTTGTATCCTCATCCAGGTACTGACTGTCTATGGTAACCTGAAGTCTTACAGTGACTGCAGCATGCTTGAGCTCCAGTCTGGATTTTGGAAGTGCCCTGTGGTCTATAAGAATATCCTGGAGACAACAGTCAAGTTGTAATCTAAAAAATGACATAATCCTTTTCAATGTCTCAGCTGTGCGTGGATTGGTGTTTGTTGGAGTACGTGGATTGGTGTTTGTTAGAGCATATTACCTAAGTTTCGCACTCTAGGATAAGTACATTGAATATGAATATAAGCAGGATGAATGGGGATATCTTGCCATGATCTATACAGGGATGATGGAGAATCTGACTCAGCAGCTGAATCACTATTTTGCTCAGGTGAATTTCTTCTATTCTGTTTTAGTTTATGGAGCAGGATTATTTTTGTAAATAAGTTGTGGTCTTGAAAAATGCCAAAAAAGAGTTTATCTGTTTTATTGCAAGACTTGGGTGACCTGTGAAGGCTTGGCCTTGTGATTTAACTCTGAACTCCAACAATCTACGTGGTGGTTTTGCAGGCCAGTGTTTTACTTTTTTGGTAGCTAGAAATCATACATGTGTGATGTTTCATGTTTTTATCACCATGCTAAAATGACGGGAGGCTGTTGGTTGCTCGTAAATTTTTTTTCTCCTGACCTATATGAGATACATCCCTATCTGACCGCTTGATCGACAAATATACATGGGTCTGATTATTTAGCTGATGTGAGGAATGTTTATGTAGCAATTCCTCTGCACTTCCAATGAGTACGACGTTTAATGCTCTTTTTATTATCCTGTAAATGTTGGTATGTTACAATTTCAATGAGTTAGCTGAGAAGACCTTGTCTGGGCTAACACCTGCAAGTTCGATGCTGATGCCCAATTAATTGAAATGGAGATTCATATTGATTCGATGGACAAATCTCCTAAATCTGGAAGTGCTGGCTTCACAGAAGCAGTAAGAGTTGGTCAAGTGTGTTGCTAGCATATAAGCGTAAAAATGGCTATGGTGTTCTATTCTAGGATCAGTGGTTTTCAAACGGCTGTTAGAAGGTCATACTTTCGTGTACAACTCTTGAATGATATGAAACGGAAAAAATGGCATAACTACCTGTATTTCATGCAAAAAGATCAGTGAGTTTGCATTGAAGCCTAAAGGGGGGGCGATATTTATCAAAGACAGTTATGAGGTTCTGGGTTATGATCCTTTTTTCTTTTTAGTTGGTTCGGAAAAAAATAAAAGGTTAAAAAGAACATTTCCTTGATGATGCTACCCCCCCCCCCCAAAAAAAAATGTAAATCTCAAATCAACTAATTGTGCCAAAACCAAAAGGTTTAGTTTGTTAGTGTAACCTACTTTATTTTCATATTTAGGTTTTTGTGAAATCATTTTATTATCTGGTTTGAAGGATAATATTTTTAAATTTATAGACTAATAACAACTTCTCCTAGTGTGGATTTTGTTTCCACTCATTTTGTAGAGATCTAGATGTAAATGATCTTACCTTTATAGTTTGTAGGTATCATTATTTGCAAATAGATTGATTCCAATAAATCCATAAAAAGATTTGAGAAAACATTTGGAGTTTAAAAAAATCTTTCGATACAAAACATGAACTAAACAAATAACAAAAACAGTATATGCATAAAAAAAAGATAAGCATGGTACCAGAAATAGCAATAAGTTAGATAATAACTAAGACCACTAAAAGAAAAAATTACTAGCATACACAAATGTTGAAAATGCATGATAAGTAATATCCAAGTCCGCGTCCAACAAATATGTATATGGTGACTATAAACTAGTTATACAACTATCTTCTATTAAAAACAAAAGGATACACCTATAGTTAATTAATCTTTCCATTTTTCATCTTAAAATGAAAGTTGAATTAGAGTCTCCAGCTTTTGAATGGAAGAAAAATGATGGGTGGTATATAAATAAGTGTATAATAAGGTATTAATGACATATTATATTTTTTGCCTTCTGTATTAAAATGCAAATTAAATTTAAGATGGTGTAAATTAAAAGGCAACACATATCCCATCAAACAAAAGATTTGTTCATAAACAAAAAATTATCAAATGGGGCTCCACTTATTCTCTTCTAAAAAACTTAAAAGCTCAATCTGTCTAGACAATAGCTCCCTCTTCAGCTTGCTTTTACTCTTTCAAAGGGCATAAGATGAAAGCCCAAGTATTGACAGCCATTTTCGAAATTAAGAAAAAGCTCACTATGTGAGGATGCCATCAATTGTTCCAACTATTTGATGTATATGCGCCAACATTTACTTCATCTCTCTCTCCTTAAATTTAGGGTGCTGACTATTTTTGTTTTAAAATTGAGGTTAAATAACAACAAATGAGGGGATAGGTCTAACCATTTTCATTTATTTAAAATATATTAAATCTCAAGGTGGATAAAAATTAATATCAATAAAAATTATTTCTAAAAAGGTGGAGAGAGATAAAGGTGAATATATCTTTTTTTTTAAAACAAAGTAAGCTTAAATATTTGTGCATAAGAAAATGTCTCTTTTTGAGGAATATTGGTCTTAGATTGTCAAATTTTGTTTAAATTTTTTTGGCATGATGTACATGAACTACAAAGTTCAAATCTTATACAAAAGGAGATACAAACCAAGCGTGATATCTTATGTGCCTGAAATTCAATTCTTAACTACTATATCAAGATTTAACGAAAAACCTATTAAACTTAATACTTCATAAACTATTAGTATTTTGCCATTGTCATATATACACAAGGGGAATAAAAGAGGCATATTAAAGAAACTATTAATTTGATACCCTTATACTTTGCATGAGAGAACTTTTTAACTTTTTAATTTTTTTATCAAAAACTTGATTTTTAAATTTTCACTTTGATACCGAATATGTATTTTTCAAAATTTAACTTCCGTACAAAAATACGAGTACAATAGTTAAATTAAAGTAACATAAATTTGATTTCAAACGAAAACTAAAATAGAATTTACATATTCATTGAGAAAACGCAAGTCATGACTAAAACAACTCTTGTGTAGAGTGTCTAAACGAAAATATTTCAAGAGTTTAAGGAAAAAAAAGAAAAGGTACATATCCGAAGCATTCAAAGACGCAACCTAATGACAAAGAGCACATTCTATTTATAGCATCCAAGATTTATATCGCTGATCCAAAACCTTAAACCACTTCACATTGCAAACCTAACCACATTGGCCCGTCCAATCCCTTTGTGAGCCCGATCTGCTTCAGTGTCGGGGTCAGGAATCAGTTTCGCGGCTTGTTAACTCCCCCGCCCAACACCCCCCCGAATAAAAAAACTCATCTCCTCTCCGTTAAAAAAGAAAAAGAAAAAAAGACACTGTCAGGATCTTTCTTTGTCCTACAAAAATGGCGGTTTCAGACCCTCTTCTCCTTCTCTCAAATTTTTGAAGAATTCTACGAAAATATGACGATTTTGTCCCTTACTTCACACTTCCAACTCTACTATGTCATTTCTCGTTAGTTGTAGTTCTGACAGGGCAAATGAAGAGGAGATTCCGGGCAGAACTTGCTTCTGATCTTCCGGTATATCCTTTCAATTTTTTCCCCCTGTTTTTGAATTGTTTGCGTCTATGCTTTGCATTTTTCAGTTGTTCAGTTCATTTCATGGTTAGATTATCATATTTCTGTATCTGCACCATGGCTTGCGTGTTATGGGTTTGACTGCGTTATGGATTCGACCGTATTGTTGTTGTAAAAATTCCATTTTGCAAATTCTATGATAATTGTTGGCTGATTGATTGTTCAAGCTTCTATTTATGGCTAAATGGCTGAAAGTTTAGTGAATCAAGGATTACTGCTTTTTGATTGATGCTGGACTAGGAATTTGCTGCTAATTGCTTCCCATTTTACGACTTCCCATTTTACTAATTGGGCTTTCGTGCTATGTTTGGCACTTCACATAAGCATGTGTTTATGGCTATTTCTCCAATGAGTTATATTTCTATTTGAGCATGCGACCCCCGCTTCTGGCTAAAGTTTCTTTTAGGTTTTTAAAATGCTAATGGTCAAGAAGTCCTTATGAACATCAATCATACTGGAAATAAGAAGCAAAGAGGAACCAGCCACTGATGATGCTAATCCTAAGAATGTGAACTAAGTCTTGATGAAGAACCTCCTTGTATTCTCTAAGCAATTAGTTCAACTTTTTTGGCTTTGATACTCTAGTAGTTTGTGGTGGCAGTTCTTATCTGACATATAATCGTCTGAGTTCTGCTTGCGTGATTATTTGTGCTTTTTCTTCAACTTGCAACGGCATCCTACAATAGTGGCTGAATATGTGGTTGGATGGGGATATTCTGCAGATACATTGGAGTTCAGACCTCTGGAATTTGAAGACACAAAATCCCAAGTTCAGAGAGACCACAGTCTTCTGATTCTAATAAGTTGAATATATCTGAGTCACAGTTGTCCTGTTTTGAGTTCCTTTTTTTGAGTTCAATGCACATTACTGCTTGTTGCAAATTATAGTTGCGTAGAACTCCTGCTAGATTAATTTGCTTATTATGGTGTGTCACTGGGTTTCTCACAGAAGAAGTTCTTCAAATTTCTTAGGAGGAGTCCTTTATAAAACTAATTGGTGCCCTTTTTTTTGGGGGGGGGGGTCAGGGGGAATGGCTTTTCATAGCCTCTATGCTTGTTTATTTAGGGGCATAGCCCTCACTGAGTACCTTTATTGTTTTCTGATGCAGCTTCTCTTTCCAGTTCCTTGACGTGGTTTGGGAACCAAATCTCGAATGAAAGCGTGTTTGAGTACAAAACTATAATTCTACCTACTAGGCTCTGTATGGATTGCAAACCAAATTATGGAGCCACTGATGCATTTCAGTTGTTCTTGCTATCAAGGACAACAATGTCTTAACGTGATGGCAGGTTACCCAAACTAGGTTAAAATTGTTCAGTATGGCCATAATTTGAACGATGGCCATACTTTTTGGATTAGCTTATTGTCTGAAATTCATGTCTCATAGAATGAAGGGTCAAGTCTCCATACCCTCATCGAGGTCTAGTGACGGTCGCTTGAACATGCTGTCAAAGAAGCTTACTGTTATGTTCCACAGTTGGCATTGCTTGCAGGTGATATCTCTTTGCTTGTAAGTTCAAGCATGAGTTTGCTTCTTATGTAGTGCATCTTGTTTCCATTGGGCTTCAGCCAGGGGTAAGGCTTGATGGAGCCTGACATTCGAAAACCCTGCCTATGGAAGTGCTAAATGTTCTCCTGTGTTATTAAGTCCATTTTCTCTTAACGCCCCCCACCCAAAAGCTGATGTGTTGCCACAGAATGTATGAATGAAGATGGGCACAAACCGTCCGAGAAATTGAGAAGCCCAAAAAAAAAAAAGGTCATATAGCTTTGTTCTACATCATTTGAGAACTAGCTGCTCAGAACTTGCACTGGTTCACTCTTGGAGTTATTCTGATAATGCTATTCTCCTCCTGTATTATCGATCCATCTTGTAGCAGATGACTCCATGAAACTCCCTAAGGTCATTGAAGCCTTTGATCCAAGAGCAAAATGTCAGCGTGAGGTATGAATCTTCCACATCTTCGTTGAGTGCAAATGAGGGGTGGAGCATACGCAATTTATCTATTCTTTGTGCCTATAAAACTTGTGTCTTATTAGTCAAAAATTTAAGCAAAGGATAAGATGTCTGTGTTAAAAAGGCGGCACTTGTTTCTTGCACAGATCACAGCTGTTCAAATATGGATTTACACTGTAGCATTATGACTTTGAGATACGGACTCTCAGAGCACCAAGATTTTTTTTTCTTTGACAATACCTAGTAATGGAGCAGGTCAAAACGATTCTTTGATGACATGCACGTTATTCTGGGTGTTAGTCCCCACATTCGCGTTTGGTCTGATTGGCAATGATGTTTGAGGCCATTGGAGGTTCATCATGGGGTAGGGAGTGACAGCAAGCTTTACGCAGCCCCTTGATGCAACAAGTGATCTGGTCACCATGATTCCGACTGTGATCTTAGGTGCAGAAGTCTTGGGCTCAGAGGTTGGCTTTGTGTTTGTTAAGTCCTAATTATCTCTATTAGGGCGGTTTTAGTGTCCCCCCCCCCCCTTTCTGGTTATAGCTCTCTCCTGGATTTGCTTTATGACTGCTAATAGGGTTATAATTTCTCCAGCAATTGTGCAAAAAATTAAGAGTTTCAGGCCATCATTCTGAGCAATCAATGAGTATCATATTTGTCCCACATGCAAAAAAGAAAAGCGAGCCCGGAATGCAGAGGATATAAATAGGGGTATGCAAAGGTATTTAAAGCATACCTTTCTCGGCCTTTTGGCTAAGATCAAGTGTAGTATCTGTTCTTATCAGTTTAATATCTGATATGTGGGTCATTGACCCACAATGATATTAAATTAATATTTTGAGGGGGAGGGTCCACCACAGTAGCTTGCTGCTGGGACCCTCGAGTGTCGCCAATCTGTTGCACTACAGCATAGGCCTGGCGCACCCCACCAAATCATGTTAAGACATTTATGATTAAGGTGCCAGTGTCATTGTCATGTATATTTCACAAAATGGTGGTGTTAGAAAATGTGTTCATTTCTGTCTTTTATTCGTAAGTATGTAGTGTAGGCTTTGGGCGTTCTAGCTAATTTTGTAGGAAGTTTTTAATATTAGTTGCTAATTTGTTTACTGCAGAAAGTTTTTATTAGTTGTTAATTTGTTTGCTGCAGAAAGTTTTTAATGTTAGTTGTTAATTTGTTTACTGCAGAAAGTTTTTAATATAACTTGCTAATTTGTTTGGGCTGGAGGTGCGATGTCTCCAGAAATGGTTGCAGAAGTCGAAGGTATTTTATTGCAGAATGGGAGGGTGTCAAGTTAATCGTTGGAATAGGAACAACGGATGTTAACCTAGTGATTTCTAATTTGTTCCCAATGCTTAGGATTCTGTCACAATCTGATGAGCACTATTTGTAACAACTCAATGCAGCAGTCTTTCGGGTACCAAACCATGGTATCAATTTTTTTTTTCCCGGGGGAGGGGGGGTGTTGGCGGGGGATGCCACATCTATTCAGTCTTACATTGAATAGCGAAGAGTTCCATTCTCGCTCAGTTGCTGTTGTACTTCCAAATGAGCCTGTTCTGTTACTATCGAACTCCTTAATTTAACAGATTCACACTGTCAATCTCCATTCTCCAGCAGGTTTATGCTAAGGTTGGAGGGTACCTGTACAATATAAAGTGAATTTCCTGCATTTCTGATTGTCTTTCATTCCATCCTTCTAGGTTCAGTTGTTTGAATTAGTTGAAAATGCGTTATTTTTGAGATTGTTTTAAGACCTTACATTGATAAAAGTCACCAGTTTTGACTGGCTTCTTCCCTTTTAGCTTGCTAGCTGCGTTCACTGCATCAAATTATGGGGTCTGGAATGTACGGGAGTTTTGGAATTTTGGAAAGAAATGGACTCAGGTTTGCAAGTGAATATGAAAGTGATGATGCAAAACCTGATTGGAAACATAATATGAATGGACAGAACCTTTATGTTGAGGGGGTTCTTAGGCTGATATGAGCATCTTAAGGACTGAAGTCCTTCTCTTGGATACATTTGGGCGGAAACACAAAAGATTGGATTTTCAGATGGCAATGAGATGTGTGTAATCAGCTGTTAGGCAGGTAAGATCACAGAAGTGACCATCTAGTCTGATTGTCTTTTTGTCTGGAAGATCTGTCTGTTTCATTGCTGAGGAGATGATTTCAAATGGCTTCCTCAAGCAGGGCTAACGTTGCTATCAAGGTAATACAATAACTGTTACGCAAAGAGTATTTCTGTAGCCTATTTTGTTCTAGCATTCTACCATTTTTACAGCTGCTATGGTCACTATTCATTAGAACTACTCTCATTTGACCTTTTGGTGAAGATGTGGGCCGTCTAACCTTGATCAGACTAAGTGAAACTCTTTCTATTTCCCCCCCCTCTCTCTCTCTCTTTTCTTCAGTAAAGGTGCCTGATGCATCTATGGGAAATTGCTAATCCCCTCACTTTGCCTGCTTTGTCCATGATGCCAATATCATCAATTCACAAATTAGAACTTTCTGTATAGAGTCGTTCAATCAACACTTGGGGGAAATTTGATCTTGCTACAAGTGCTCATGCCTCTTGCTTCTCTCTATCTCTTCAGTCTCTTGAACAACCACCCTTCCCAACACCCCCCCCCCAAAAAAAACAAAAAGAAGGTGAAAGCCATCCTTATATTTGAACGACTTTTTTTTAAATGGGAAGCATACATCTTATATTTTACATATTGCTTGGTTGACATATGTATGTACTTCTCTTTTTCCTTATAATTATATGCTCTATATGATTCTTTTGCATTGACTTTCTAAGCAGTGTTCTAGTCAATCACAATAACCTAAACTATCAAAACATACATATGCAATAAAATGGCAACAACTACACATTTTAACATAATATAGAAATTTGTGTACTCTAGTCTTCTGCGTAAGTAATCAATAAAGGGCTAGATCCAGAAAAATGCATATAAGTTCTTCTCATTGCGGTAGAGATGTCTCCTGAACTTTTAATTTGACCGCTTCATGGAACCATATTTGGAATCAGCCTCTTTGCTTGCAGGGGTAAGGCTACTTGAATCTACACCCGACATAGATGTGGAATCTCCAATGATTGTTGTAGTAGTAGTCTCTTCGAAGCATCTCTCGTTGTGGTAAGGTTGGCTACATCTAGACCTCATAGACTAAGCTTCCATGAGATCCAACATCAGATTCTTGGCTTTCAATTCGATTAGATTAGGCTTTTGCCATGTTCTGCACTTCACATAAGTGTGTTTGTGTTGCTATTTTCTTTAACATGTCATCTTTTGTTTTATTTGAGCATAGTTTCTCGCTACGGTCTCTTTTAGTTATTTCAAATGTTGATGGTCAATAATTCATGGTGAACATCAACTGCTTTGGAAATAAGAAACAAGGAAGAACCTCTGTTGATGATGCTACTCCCAAGAAAGTGAATTAAGCACTAATGAAAAACCATCTTGTATTTCTCAAAGCAATAAGTAGCTCAGGACGTACATTCAAGTGCAACTCTGGAGTTCGTAGTCTTGTATTTTGGTGATGGCAATCCTTATTTGAGATTGATGGTCTAAGTTTTGCTCGTTTGATGATTTGTATTTGGTCCAACTAATGAAAACATTCTATGAAAATGACAACAATGTTGGCTTCAGACATCTCATACTATTTTCTCCTTCATACAGGTCTCGAATGCCAATGCTCAAATACCTAAAGCCCATAAATCCCAAGCTATTTGGAAAGAGAGAAGTTTTTTGATATTAATAGGTTTTCTGACCAGTAAATGTTTTTCAGATGTGTTACATGACATCTCTTTTAACTTTGATCAGCATGTGGTACTTCCATCTTTGATAATTATGGTTAAAAATTTAACAGATTACTTGCAATTATGGCTTGTTAACTGGTTTTCTCACCATTAAATGTTTTTCAGATGTGCTACAAGACATCTTTTTTAATTTTGATCAGCATGTGGTACTTCCATCTTTGATGATTATGATTAAAAATTGAGTAGGAGGGATCAAAGAGTGGAGCTTTTCTGGCATGGCCTTTGGCTGCCCTTTGTCAATCAGGTTCTTAAGCTCGTAGAAGTTTGATGTGCACCTAATATGCTTATTGTAAAGCAAGTCCCATGGTGCTATTCTAAGAGAGTTATGGGACCTTTATATACCTAGAGCCCAGGTTCTTTGTTTTCTCTTCGGAGACATCCAATAAAATTGGACTGACACAGAGAAGATTAGCATGGCCCCTGCCCATGGATGACACACAAATCGAGAAATTGTCCAATTCATTTTTTTGGGCAATTCTCACTTGATCGACGACATTTTTTTGGGGGGGGTGTTGCAGTGGGTTAGTAGTCTGGTTTTAATTTTTTTTCCCCTTGCAATAATGTTAGTCCCTGCACAAGGATGATTTGTGCGGCGAATTGAGGAGAATGGGCCGTGTATTCTGCCGCAACTTATGTTACTGGAATCTGTCTGTCTATGTGCCCGAGGAGAATGGGCCGTGTATTCTGCCGCAACTTATGTTACTGGAATCTGTCTGTCTATGTGCCCGAAGATGGCATTCGGTCATCTAGTTCTTTGCTTGTGCATGTTAGCTGGTTGCAGTGTTCGGAAACTGTTATTATGTCCAAACTTCCGTAGACTATTCTTTATGTGCACTATGATGGAGCTGCATGTAATCTCTGAGTTTGCACTAGCTGCTATTGAAGAGAGCTTGTCTCGTCTTTCTTGTCAGAGGATTGTACTAGGTGCAACACAGGGAGAATCTCTCTCTAGCCATCGAGATGAGGTGATAGCCCTGGCCACTCTGATACTCTCCAGCCCTAGCAAAAATTTTTGCGAACTGCATTTTATGTCTATGTTCCCCCATGCATTCTATATATGCCTTTATATCTCGCTTGTCTGTTTTTAGAGCAGCTTCCACGGAGGGCCAACTATAGGTTGACCCTGGCTATTGTAGAAATTTAGTTAGAAAATTATAGGTTGGATTCATAATCGAACAGTTCAAAAACTAGTATCAGAACAGGGGCCGCGCGAACGCAGGCTCCCGCTGCCACAAATTATGACAGACGCTCTCCCACTTTGGGGAGACGTTAGGCAGGCGCCCCCTCCGGAGTGCAATGGAGGCCACCTACCTAGGACATGAGCCTTCTTGATCGTCCATTGACCCCGTCCAGGTAAGTATGTTACTCTGTTATTCACTTCTTACTTTTGTAGCCTCCTTATGCAGCTTCTCCTTCTGATTACACGATGAGGGACGAGAGCGCAATCTCGAAGAGCAGTATCCTATCTAGGTACAAGCTATCTAGTGCCACCTAATGGACTCTATCAATTATTACAGGATACGTGTTTAATTATTTGCTGTCTGTGTGTGGGATTGGATACCAAATTATGGTAGCCACTGAAGCATCGTAGTTGTTCCCTCCATCAAAGACAACAGTCTTTATGAAATGTTAGGTTCAGTGAAAGTTTGTTAAAATTGTCAGTTACAAGCATGCGTCTAGTTGTTGGACTAGCTGTTGTCTGAAATTTATGTTTTGTCTTGTAACATGGACAGTCACTCATTCATGTAGGCTGTAGCTTGAAGGTTGTAATCAACGAAGGTTACTGTTTCAATCCATCTGTTGACATTGGTCAAAAGGTGATATTTCTTTGCTAGCAACTTTGGCGATGAAGCTGCTTCTTACCTTGTGCGCCTTGTTTTATCGTGCTTCAGGTTCTAAAAGATTGAGCATTCTAATTTTGTTGAAGCCACAGGTAAAGCTGGCAGATTTTAATGTTTGAAAACCCTGCCTCCGGAAGTGGTAGGTGTTCTTCCCCTCCTTTCCCCCCCCCCCTTGTATTATTACAGTCACTTCCCGTATGTATGGCTTCAATAGATAAACTGGTTTTGTTCTGTTTGAAGAGTATGAATGAAAGATCGGCATAGATTGGGTGCTAAGTGATATGTCGACAGTTTTGGCTTTGTTCTGATGCATCACTTGATAGCCTTCGATCCAAGAGCAACAAGTTGGCTGCAGGTATGGACCTCCAACCTTCCACATCTTTGTTGAGTGCAAATGAGGGCTAGAGCAGATGCCGTGAGCCTAGTTGCTTTATCCCTTTCAAGACTTCCACTGCAGTGTTATGACAGTGTCGTCCCTACGTCATTACATCAATTGTTTTTTCGCCTACATTATTGTGCTTATGTGTTATATGGTAGCACTTGTTCCTCATATAATCCCCGCTGTCAAATGCAGTTGTACCCTGTATGTATGTTATATTTACATGTCTATGGGAGGTATGAGATTAAGCAACAGAGATTACTTTCAGCTGTTGAAGGAGTCCTAAAAAAGCCGCTTCATGTGTCAGTCGTGGTTATCTGCATGAAAACTGTGTGCGCTCTTGATGACTACTTATTGTCTAAGTAAAAACTTAGCAATGGTGGGAGTGCTGAGATGTTTATTTTGACAGTGCCCAGTGGCAGTATGTTTTGACCTTACGACTTCTTTTTGACCTCAAATAGGTGAAAACGCTGCCATTTCAGTTGCTTAAAGTGCGAGAGATCTGGTGCTGTTAGGGAAGACAATAGTCTTTTGATACTAGCAAGGTGAACACTTATACCTGAGTCTCTATGAGACTGCTTACAACAAGGCATTTCTTTGAATGGCTTGGTTAGTACTTCTGTCATTTATGGTTCGGCTTTGGTAATTCTAGTTTAACAATTGAAGCAGAGGGATCAAACTGTGGTGCATCTGTGGAGATGGGATGGCTTTTGATCACCCTAGAGCACTTGAGGTTTGTGGCTAATTGATTGAATATCTGATTTCTGCTAATTGATTAATATATGATTTCCCTGCATATTGATATGTGCAATTATTGTTAAAATCTATTCCCACATTAAGGCTTTATGACGCCACTGTCTTGGGCTGAGAACTATGATTCTCTCTTTATAGACATTCGATAAAATTGGAACACTGCAAAGAAGATTAGCATGGCGCCTACACAAGGATCACACGTACAAACTGAGAAATGGTCCAAATTTTTTCACGGCTCTTCTCCTGCACTGGGATTGCATCACAACCCTTTCCCCTACCCCCCCACCCCACCTTATTACTAGGGAATTTCACATGTACTTATTGACCCCATCCAGGCAAGTCTGAGGAGATGTTCCTTTGTTCTTCACCGCTTTTTTTTTTTACTTTACTAGTACCCAATTACTTGACATTGAAGTTGGAGATCCAAACTTCCCAATAGAAATTAAAAAAATATATATATATATATTTGAGTGCAAAACTATCCAATTCTACCTATCAGATTCAGTACTGATTCCCATAGTATGCATTTTTAGTTTTCAGCTGTATGGGTTTTAAATCATGCCTAAACTATGGAGCCATCAAAGGATCTATTTGTTTAGGCCATCAAGGACAATACCAGCTGAACCTGATGTTTGGTTATCAAACGTGCTTACAGATGTCAGGAACTGACATTTATCTACTTGTTAGGCTTTGCCATTGTTTGAAGTTTATGTATTCTAGAATGAAGAAGAGTTTGTATCCTCATCCAGGTACCTACTGTCTATGGTAACTTGAAGTCTTACAGTGACTGCAGCATGCTTGAGCTTCGGTCTGGATTTTGGAAGTGTCCCGTTGTCTTACAGTGATTTCATTGCAGTTCTGAATTTTGGGACTGTTGTCTGTAAGAATATCCCGAAGACAACATGATTCTTTTTGTAAATAAGTTGTTGTCTTGATTTTTAAAATGCTAAAAAAGAGTTTATCTGTTTTATTGCAAGACTTAGGGGACCTTTGATGGCTTAGCCTTGTGATCTAGCTCAGAACTCTTGCAGTCTACGTGGTGGTTTTGCCGGCTAGTGTTTTACTTTTCTGGTAGCTAGAAATCAAACGTCTATGATGTTTCATGTTTTTGTCACTAGACTAAAATCATGAGAAGCTGTTGGCTACCTGTACGTTTTTGCTGCTGACCTGTACGAGGTACATTCCTGTCTGATTGCTTGATCGACAAATATACATGGGTCTAATTATTCAGCCGATGCGAGGGAAGTTCATGTAGCAATTCCTTTACACTTTCAATGAGTACGATGTTTAATGCTCCTTTTATTATCCTGTCAATGTTGGTATTTTACAATTTCAATGAGTTAGCTGGAATAAGACCTTGTCTTAGCTAGCTCCTGCAAGTTTGATGTTGATGCCCAAGGAACTGAAAAGGAGATTCAGCTTTTGAATGAAGAAAAATGATGGCTTCTATGTTACTAAGTGTATAATAAGGTATAAATAACATATATATATATTATTCGCCTTTTGTATTAGAATGCAAATTAAAGTTAAGACGGTGTAAATTAAAAAAAGGCAACCCATATCCCATCAAACAAAGATTTGTTCATAAACAAAAAACTGTCAAATGTGTTCCACCTATTCGTTTATGCAAAACTTAAAAGCTCGATTCTTTCCCAATAGTAATTCCTTCTTTAACTTGTTTTCACTCCTTCAAAAGTCATAAGATGAAACCCCAATTATTGAGAGCCATTTTCGAAGTTAGGAAAGAGCTTACTATAAGGGGATGCTATTAATTGTTCTAGATATTTGATGTAAATGTGCCAGCACTTATTTCATCTCTCTCTCTCCTTAAATTTAGGGCGTTTGCTAATTTTTGTGTTTAAAATTGAGGGCAAATTGCTACAACAAATGTGGGGATAAGTTTAACCATTTTTGTTATTTAAAATTAATTATATTAAACCTCAAGTTGGGTAAAAACTAATATCAATTGATAAAGGATTTAAAAATTATTTCTAAAAAGGTCAAGAGAGATAAATGTGAATATGTCTTTTTTCTTTACAGAAAAAGCTTAAATATTTGTGCACAATAAAATATCTCTTGTAACGGCCCGACCCTAATGATCATATTAATTATATTAAATTATCTTACTTACAAATTAATCAGGTTGGGCCCCGCATTCCAATCTAATATTTGTTTTCATTTTATCTCAAATCAGCGTTCCCTTCATATATATATATATTTTTTACCATTGCAGGTTGAATTGGTAGAATGGCCTCGAAGTGAATTTTGATTACTCTTAAAACAAAATTAAAACAGTAATCGAAAACCATGCACTCAAAACAGAACAATCCCAATTGAAAATTCATAACTCCTAAAAATACACATCCAAAATTCATCAGAATTTATAGAGAGTTTCCAGACATCCTCAGCAATGTACAGTCAAAATTTTATAATTTTTATCCAACCCAATATCCCACAATAATTCAAAACATCAACCGAATTTTAGCATGAAATTACAGGGCAGATTCGATCAAAATTCCATAACTAATAAAATACACATCTAAAATTCTTGAAAATTTACCAGAAGTGGCTTAATATCCTGGGTAACCTATAGTAAAAGTTTCAGGATTTTTTGTGCAGCCCATAATTCACAGAAATTTTAAATCTCAAGCAAGCAACCCAAAAAAAAAAAAAGGTAGTCAACGCCGGTCAAAGTTAGTTTGACCGGCTAGTCAAAGTCGGTCAAGGACCCAAAAAAAAATCTTTGATTTTTTTCCTTTTTATGCATGTAAATAAGAGAGGGGGGGTCTCATTCACACGCACACACACGGGCAGGGGAGGGGGAAGAGAGGAGAGAGAAAGAAGAGAGAGAAGAGAGGAGAGAGAAAGAAGAGAGAGAAGAGGGGAAGGCGGACGAAAAAGAAATTAAGGTTTTGGGTCTTGGAGCAACTTTAAGGTGAGTAACTATTGCTTCCTTGATTTACGTTTGATATTTTATGATTTAGTATATTGAGAATATTCATGTCAGGCGGTAGTCGTCAACCGTATAAATTCATGATTATTCATATATTGAAAATATTCATGTCAGGCGGTAGTCGTCAATCGTATAATTATAATATGCATGTATTCACAGGGGTTTCAAAGTTATGAAACTGGAAAAAATTATCTGATGAGTCTATGCTAAAGTGCGGGTAATGTTGTGATTATTGTGAGCCATTGGATTAAACGACATTGTGACCATTTTATGGAAGAATATACATATTATTTGGAGATTTACGATCAAATTCATGAATTTTGGGTACACACCTTTAGAGTCATGAATGCTAAATGTGGATGTTGGGAATATTAATATGTGGGATAGGAATATTATGGTTGACGAAATGTGACTATACGAGTTCACTATGTAACGTTTTCGGGGAAAAGAGTTCATATCTTGACTAAGGTCGTTCCAGAACATTCCAGAGTTATGGCCATAGTCGCGACTGTCATGATTATATGATTTACAGTAAGAAACCAGGAATTACACCGAAGACATTAATAAAAATTCGGATAAAAATAAAATGGCCGTAATTTAAATTATGCAATGACCAAAAAGAGAAACATTAATAACAATAACCCATAATGAAAATAATTTCACAAAGTAGGGACAAATAACGAATTTACACTACTTACAAGAATATGGCCGTTACCCCATTACACATTTATCATGTTCATTAAACAAGTGGTTGCAGTATAAAAGACAGAGATTTAAATTATCTATTAAAATAAGGTATTCAAGGTCAGATATGAGAATAAAACAAAGTAGAGTCAAGTCAATGCCTTTTACATATAACTCAAGGACTTCAAATTATTGATCAAACTAAGAAATCCCAACAAATATCATCACCTTGCACTAACCACAAGAGAATTACATATGTAAAGCAGGAAGGAGGCCACATCTGTCGGTTCAAACTGCCAGCGCACATTTTTCATTACAAAGGAGAGAGAATCTCAAGGATCAGGTACGTGCATTGCCTATGTTCTTCAAAAAAAACTCACAGTGTTCACAGCAATGGACAATCAATACAAAATGCATTTAATGAATCAATTTCTCAATATTTTTGTCACATAAACAAGTGGCACCGCCAATTATCATCAGGGCTTATGCCCATCAATGATCAAGGCTTATGCCGACCAATATACCCGCGTGCGGCGTCAACTCAGGCTTCTCGATGGGCCTGGGGGGTGAGCACCCAAAGTATGATCGTTTCAAGATGTACATCGACCAAGGGGTTCACTTTCAGATAATAATCAGCAAGTCAATTTCAATTCGTAATGCTCTCTCTCCTGTTTGCAAAGTAAAATGTTTTGAAATGCGGCTGGCCCAACGAATTTCACATAAAATTTATTTTACTGCATGGGATTGTATGTATTGGGCTTTGGCTCACCATTCCAATGTTTTATGTTTTTTGTTTTAGGCGTGGGGAGAATCGAATAGTCATCCTCATGTGGCACCAGAAAGCAGCAAAATAATGGACATTACTGATCGCCAGCTAGGCAACGCTCACAGTGATGATAGGTTAGTAACCTGGGGACTGTGTGATGTTACTTTATGAAACATGAAGATAATAATGATTAGCATGGGTACATCAAGTTATCACATGGGAGATAAACGGTATGAGTAGGCAAATATTTATTTTAGATGATTTCAGAGGTTTAGTAAATCAGAGAGTCTTGTTCCATGCCGAAACGGCGGTAATACCTCCAATCAAAAGCTTCCGCTACAAATCACCAGTAAATAGGCGATTAAGCTACAGTAATCAGACATTAACAATTGGGGGCGTTACAGTTATGGTATTAGAGCTCGGGTTTAGCATCAATGTGAGCCATAGGGATGTCCATGCGGTAAACTAGATCAGGACGATAAATATGTAATCATGAATTTATACGTCTAAGTGCATCAGGGAAATGTTTTGGGTCTATCGCAAAGTTACAAAAATGAGAATGTTGAGAACCTACCACAGGGGCATGGATGTTTTAGCAGAATCATTGAGTACAAGTTGCACTGTTGGGCACTTTAGTTTACGTGACACAAACTGATCTTGTATTGATGTGATGGGACAAGATGAGATGTCACACCGAAGGGGTATGGTTAAGGCACCTATGAAGTATATAATCCGTTAGGGGCTATTGATTACTAGGTGCCACTGAGTCATTATTCCTCAGACACAGGTTTGGCAGTGGCAAAGGCAGTTAGTAATAAATGTGTGGGGGGATAGTTTTATTTGAAATTCAGGTCACTGACCTAGCTTATAGAAATATATCTACATCCATTTCGGCAATCCACATCGGGAACGTGTGGAAAAGAATTCTATAGTATGGTTAGGTCGATAATGACTCCCCCTATTCACTAAAATTTACAGGTACTTGGAGACTACCATGAATTTGGAAAGTACCATGAGTGGGGTTTCAGTGGTATCTTTCGGAAGACACGTGACAGCAAATAATGTTAGAGCACGCACATGTAGAATGAAATGATGAATTAGATCGTTTTCAATACAATTTTGTGGACATTGTCAGTGGTAAGGAATATCAAGATGCCTATGCTAATGTACATAAGTTAAATAGTGATGTTAGTAAATGATTATATGAAGAAACGGTTGCGGATACATGGTTAGTGAGGTATCCACAGACCTGAAACAAGAATTACATGGGGAGCAAAGTGGTACCAATTGGCGCATGAAACATTCACGACGGGTTAGTAATAGCGTGAGGAGTTAACTTCCAGTAGGCTCTGGAATTACGCAATTTTGAGGGTTAGGAACCTTATCATGGGAATCATGCTTCGTGTTCCCCACAAAAGTCTTAGTGGACATTATAATCTCTACACTGGATTTTACATCTTCTTTGGAGATCCAGAAAGAAAGACATGAATTGTCTAATGCAGATTATTCAGTAGCAATTGGAAATAATTGATATTGTAAGAAAATTACAAGATATAGTGAGGCAGGCAAATTCGATCATGTACAAAAGTATATTTGGGTTTACAATTGAAGTTAATCAGTGATCAAGGATTAAAGAAAGACGGTAGCAATAACAAGGATCAGGAAAAGACGATCATTTACAAATGTGAAACCGTAAAAAATTAAAAAAAAAAAAAAGGGTTGAGGCTATACCAACCATATCTATGGGTTGTTGTTTTGTGGAAACGTAACCACTGAACCTCCTTGCCAGAAGACAGTAAGATCTTGGGAAACAAGTAATCATTGGAGATAGGATTGAACATTGGGGACGGTCGACGTCTTACTAAATATGTTGGTAGGAAATTGATGAGATAAATTAAGCATACATATATCTGTTGGTTGCTGGGTTGTATAAACATATTGCAAGTAAAGGTTGAGATGTCAAGTTGCAAAGGAGCACTTTCATAACTAACACACCTTCAGGTACAATGATAAAGGATTGAGGGGCACCCAAATCCATGGGAGATCTGGGTATCAATCAAAACCCTGGCACCCTTCCCTTGGTCCTTTCAAGTTCTCAAAACCTTAGCGACACGAATTCCAGTGTTGATCCAAATGAGAATCCACTGATCTTTACGCATTTGCTAATAGGCCCCCCTATCTGCCTAAATAGCATTCTCGACACCCTTCTTAACCTTTTTGGCTACCACCCTTATTATCCAATAACATATGTTAACCCCTTTCTATAAGGGTTTGCAAACTATGCGATCGTTGCGGCAATGCTTCATTTCCCATCCCCTCCTCCATTGCATTGTCTCAAGATTGCTTACCTTTGCTCAGCTTATTTACTAAGGCTATTCATTCAATGATAACGTGATCTTTTCCTTCCCCTTCATATCCAATCATCACGTGGATAACTGCTCTTTTATTATTTTGATTTTGGATCCGTGCACAAGTTTTGGATACTATGCATTTCATTCTTATTGCCCTCCGTGTCTAACTTGTTCATACTTATCGCTTATATCCACTCTACCTACATCGCGGGCATAATTTCATTATCCTGTGTTTTCCAAATCTGTCATCGGTTCCTGTCAATAAATATCTCACATCGGTCATGTTCTCAAATGCATTTAGCCAATGCTCCACTTCATTTTTAATCATCTTGATTTATATACTGGTATCATTTCCTTGCTATTCCACCCCCTCGACCCCGAGCATCTGCTCAACAGATCTTGATGGATATACGAAATCTTACTGATCCATTTGTCGTTTGCATTAATGCTGCTGTTCCAATCGGTTCTTATGTTTGCTCCATCCTTAACCTTTGCCTTTACTAACAACACCTGGCCCTTCCTTAATTTCATACTCCTAGAAAATAAGGTGTGTGTACCTATTTCCGGCATTCTTCGTTATGTCCGGGCAACCTGTTGTTCACTATGAAACCCATTCTTGCTCAATTTTTAGCGGATGTCAGCATTCTCAAACTTTTGGCTTTCCTCTTTCTCTTCTTCAGTCCCTCAATATTTGCATAATCCATAATAACACGTCGCCACTAACCACTCACTAATCAGCTAAGCAGTATGCCTATTGGGACATAAAACGCCATTCCTTTGCCAAATATGAGAGTATCCTGGCTATATCAACCCCAACACACCTAGATTAGGGATGAAAGGAAGAGCGTAGCAGACTTTGGAATTGTTAAACTACATACATCACCTTGTTACCTCCTAATATGAAAATTTATGCCTCCCCAACACCTTCTTAAACACAAGCACCTCATAAGTTGGAGTAAGCTGGCTAAGCATGAAATACAATTACATTCATACATTTAAGTGAAGGAACACAAAAATATCGAATTCGTTGGTCAAATATGATCCTCAGAGCTGTTTCATACGCATAACTCAATCAAATAGATAAGTATCAATTCGACGTTACATTTAAGCCATCCCAGCTTAACTATTCATACCTTTTAAGTTTAACATGAATCAAGTCTCTATTTAAGCATAAATGATTCACCCACAAGTCAGCAATCCAGTTATCTCACCTCAGCTTGGTTTACTGTGCCTAGTACATGCTCTATCCATTCACACCCAAATTCGCCTAGTGGCGCAATCGAGCTAATGGTGGTTAAACGATCACCTTATTGGATACTCCAATCCTTTATTATCATATTTCATATTCCGTATTTTATAAAGACCGCATCATGCGTTACATCAAACCAATAAGGTACAATAATACTTATAGCTGCCGCTCATATGACTCAGGAATCTTCTCTTATAAATATGTCCTCATTATGCACTTTATCTCCAAATGGCAAGCAGCCATTAATTTCAACTTCTTGCTTTATAGAACCATCCCAAGCTACTGTCAACATCATTTAAACTATTATTTCATTGACTTGTATCAACCCTCTACTGACCCAGGGCTATGCTTGCCGAATATAATCAGCTTTTCAGTCTCTTTGATCTTCTAATTAAAAGAATATATTTTTCATCCCGTCTATATTCCGTACTAACTTCTTCAACGGAGCTACTAATCTAATCTCAACCTCAAATTCAGGATACCAAAATGCTAATAAGACACATCTCAAACCCGCAAACCAACATGACACACACAAAACGGACGAACCTACGAACCTATCCAGGACAAATGTTCATTCGGGCACACGGGAACAAGCTTCTAAGGAACAAATCCACGATCATAGGAATGCAAATTCATGGTGTTGACTTCACTATTTATTTCTTTCATGAGCAATGATTCACACCACCACCATGCCCATTGCTCTCATCCATAAGTATGCTCTGCACATTGATTTGAGACTTTTTCACAGGAGCTTCTGCAGGCCAAATCCAAGATAGGGATTTAAATTATCTATTAAAATAAGGTATTCAAGGTCAGAGATGAGAATAAAACAAAGTAGAGTCAAGTCAATGCCTTTTACATATAACTCTAGGACTTCAAATTATTGATCAAACTAAGAAATCCCAACAAATATCATCACCTTGCACTAACCACAAGAGAATTACATATGTAAAGCAGGAAGGAGGCCACATCTGTCGGTTCAAACTGCCAGCGCACATTTTTCATTACAAAGGAGAGAGAATCTAAAAGATCAGGTACGTACATTACCTATGTTCTTCAAAAAAAAACTCACAATGTTCACAGCAATGGACAATCAATACAAGATGCATTTAATGAATCAATTTCTCAATGCTTTTGTCACATAAACAAGTGGTATCGCCAATTATCATCAGGGCTTATGCCCATCAATGATCAAGGCTTATGCCGATCAATATACTCGCGCGCGGCGTCAACTCAGGCTTTTCGATCGGCCTGGGGGGTGAGCACCCAAAGTATGATCGTTTTAATATGTACATCGACCAAGAGGTTCACTTTCAAATAATAATCAGCAAGTCAATTTCAATTTGTAATGCTCTCTCTCCTGTTTGCAAAGTAAAATGTTTTGAAATGCGGCCGGCCCAACGAATTTCACATAAAACTTATTTTACTGCATGGGATTGTACGTATTGGGTTTCGACTCACCATTCCAATGTTTTATGTTTTTTGTTTTAGGTGTGGGGAGAATCGAATAGTCATCCTCCTGTGACACCAGAAAGCAGCAAAACAATGGACATTACTGATCGCCAGCTAGGGAACGCTCACGGTGATGATAGGTTAGTAACCTGGGGACTGTGTGATGTTACTTTATGAAACATGAAGATAATAATGATTAGCATGCGTACATCAAGTTATCACATGGGAGATAAACGGTATGAGTAGGCAAATATTTATTTTAGATGATTTCAGAGGTTTAGTAAATCAGAGAGCCTTGTTCCATTCCGGAATGGCGGTAATGCCTCCAATCAAAAGCTTCCGCTATAAATCAACAGTAAATAGACAATTAAGTTACAGTAATCAGACATTAACAATTGGGGGTGTCAAGGAATATTGGTTTTAGATTGTCAATTTTTTAATTATTTTCGTTTCTTGGCATGATGTACGTGAACTGCAAAGTACAATTCTCATACAAAATGGGATGCAAACCAAACGTGATATCTTATGTACCTTAATCCAATGCTTAACTACTATGTCAAGATTTAATGAAAAACTTATTAAATTTAATACATCACAAACTATTAGTATTTTGCCATTGTCATATCTTATCTTATTGTCTAAAAAGAGAATGAGACAAGTTACTATTGAGGGCAATTTTATAATCTAATGGGTATTTTGATTATTTTAAGTTAATGCTTATTATCTTAATTAATAGTTAAATGAGGGACATTTTGGTAATTTTATATATATTTATGATTCATCCTACAACATGAGTTATTATTGTAAGCAATAGTAAAATGGGGTAATTTAGTAAATTTATTCAACTTTCCATACTTTTCAAGTGGCAATTTTGACTTTACAATGCAAACTCTACTTTTTTATGACTTTTATTGAAAATAAATAGTATTTAATCAAACATCTTGAAAATAATATTTACTACAAACTAAATAAATGTTTCTAGGGTTTGAATTTTTTAATGAGCTGAAAGATAGCACTATGAGTGTAGGGTTTTCTTCTTTTTTTGGTTAATTGATTATGTTTACAAGGGGTAATATTAGTTTTTTAATAAAAAATTATTTTGTATAATGTATTTGATGAGATGGAGTAATTTAGTACTCTTTCTCCCAGCTCTTGTTTAAATTGGTTATTTTTTGGATTAAATTATATGAATTTTGTGAAGATTGAATTAACCCTTGTTGTTTCAGAATGAGCATTAACTTAATTTAAATTGAATAAATCAAAAGGATGTGAATAGATTTTTTTATTACATTTTATTATTATTCCCATCTTACGTACTATGGAACATGCTGTCATGGAGATTGTTCTACCTACTTATTTGCTCCATCCTCTGTATTTCTAAATTTTTTAAATTAATGTTACTATTGTACTTTTTCTATTGATTCACCTAAGCTTAACAACTTATGTTATACTAATATCTCATTTAAATTCATTAGCATGTCTTATCCAAGCTCACACTATTTTAAAAATTCTTAATTTAATAATTTAAAGTTATAAATTGAATTTAATTAACATCTTATCTATTTTTGAAGAATCACAAATTTTAATTGAACAAATTTCACATTGTTACTAACAAGTTTTATAATTAACTTATCTAACTAAACTTATTCGCATGCAAAGCACGCGAGTTCTCACCCTAGTATTCATAAAGGGGAATAAAAAAGGCATATTAAAAAAAACTATCAATTTGATACAATTATATTTTGCATGAGAGAATTTTTTTAACTTTTTAATATTTTTATCAACAATTTTATTTTTTAATTTTCACTTTGGTACCAAATTTGTATTTTTCAAAATTAACTCCCGTACAAGAATACGACACAAATTAGTTAAAATAAAGTAACATAAATTTGATTTCAAATGAAAATTAAAATAAAATTTACATATTCCTCTAATGATTAAAACAGCTCTTATCTAGAGTGTCTAAATGAGAATATTTCTAGCACTTAGAGGGGAAAAAAAAAGAGAAAAAGTAAATACCTGAAGCGTTCAAAGTCGCAATCCAATAACAAAGAGCACATTCTATTTATGGTGTCTAATATTTATATCGCTGATCCAAAATCCTGAACCAATTCACACTGCTAACCTAGCTGCGCTGGCCCGTCCAATGACTATACGTATGGGTCCCAATGCAATCCTAGTTTATCTCTTTACCCAACCCGATCCGCTTCTGTGTCCGGGTGAGGAATCAAGTTTCGCGGCTTTTAAACCCCCCCCCCCCCAAAAAAAAAACTCCTCTCCTCTTTTCCCTTAAAAAAAAGAAAAAGAAAAAGAAAAGAAAGACACTGTCAGTGTCAAGATCTTTCTTAGTTCTACAAAAATGGCGGTTCCACACCTTCTTCTCTTTCTCTCTCAAATTTTTGAAGAATTCCACGAAAATATGACGATTTTGCCACTTACTTCACACTTCCAACTCTACACTGTCATTTCTTGTTAGTTGTAGTTCTGACAGGGTAAATGAAGAGGAGATTGCGGGCAGAACTTGCTTCTGATTTTCTGGTGTATCCTTTTAGTTTTTTTTTCCCCTGTTTTTGAATTCTTTGTGTCAATGCTTTGCATTTTTCAATTATTTAGCAACTTATATAATTTATAGTTCATTTCATGGTTAGATTATCATAATTCTATGATAATTGTTGGCTGATTGATCGTTCAAGCTTCCATTTAGGGCTAAATGGCCGAAAGTTTGGTGAATCAAGGATTATGGCTTTTTGATTGATGATGGACTAGGAATTTCCTGCTAATTTCTATCTGGTTGCACTACACGCCTATTTCAATGTTGAAAGGCTAGTGTAATTGGATGTTTTTTTTTAGATTTTGTGGGCTACTGCTGGTAGGAGTCTAAGACTGCTCTTGAGATAGTAGATCTGCAAGTTTATAGGTTGCACAGCAAAGAGAAGTGAAGCAATACTAGGCCAGATGATTCAGGGAAATGCAAGTAAGATTCTCCATTATAGCCTAGATGTCGTAACTCGTTTATTTTAAATTTTCATCTGAAACTTGCAAGTCCTCTTTTTGTTTGTAGGGTAAGGCTGTTTGCTGCTTTATCTCCACAGTCCTCACATCCTGCACAGACGAGAACCATATTAAGTGTTGCTCTTGTAGTTTTTTGAAGCATCTCTCTCTAAAGGGTAATGTTGGATACATCGAGATCTTGCACATCAGCTTTCATGGGATCCACATTGAGCTGTGGTTATTGGACTTTCCATTTTACTAGATTGGGCTTTCGTGCCATGTTTTGCACTTCACTTAAGCATGTTTTTATTGTGCTATTTCTCCAATGAGTTATATTTCTATTTGAGCATGCTTCGGGCCACAGTTTCTTTTAAGTTTTTTAAATGCTAATGGTGAGAAGTCCTTATGAACATCAATCACATCGGATATAAGCAGCAAAGAGGAACCGGCCACTGATGATGTTAATCCTAAGAATGTGAACTAAGTCTTGATGAAGAACCTCCTTGTATTCTCTAAGCAAGCTGAGTAGCTTAGCACTTTGGGCCTGTTCTTTTCGTAGGTAAATTGGGGTGGGTAAAAGGGTGAAGTAGGTCGAGGTAGGTTGAAGTGGATAGAGGTGGGTTGAAGCAGGTTGAAGTAGGTTGAATTTTTTTTATGTAATAAATTGAACTTGGTTAAAATAGTAGAAGTGAGTTGAAGTGGGTTGAAGTTGATTGAAGTGGGTTGAAGTGGGTTGAGATTGGCATTTTAGAATTGACCCACGAAAAGAACAGGGCCTTAGTTCAACTTTTTTGGCTTTGATGCTCTAGTAGTTTGTGGTGGCAGTTCTTATCTGACATATATTCGTCTGAGTTCTGCTTGCGTGATTATTTGTGCTTTTCTTCAACTTACGACAGCATCCTACAATAGTGGCTGGATATGTGGTTGGATGGGGATATTCTGCAGACACATTGGAGTTCAGACCTCTGGAATTTGAAGACACAAAGTCCCAAGTTCAGAGAGACCACAGTCTTCTGATTCTAATAAGTTGAATATATTTGAGTCATAGTTGTCCTGTTTTGAGTTCCTTTTTTTGAGTTCACTGCACATTACTGATTGTTGCAAATTATAGTTGCATAGAACTCCTGCTAGATTAATTTGCTTGTTATGGTATGTCGCTGGGTTTTTCACAGTAGAAGTTCTTCAAATTTCTTACGAGGAGTCCTTTATAAAACTAATTGGTGTGCAGTTCTTCCACACGTTATAGTTGTTAAATTTGATTGAAAGGCCCTTTTTTTGGGGGGGGGGGGGGTCAGGCCCCAGGGGGAATGGCTTTTCACAGCCTCTATGCTTATTATAGGAGCAAGTCCCACACGGCGATTTCATGAAACTTGTTTGATGTTTATATTTGTACAGAGCAGGCTTGTGGTTGTCTCTACGGAGACATCTGATAAAATTGGAACGATACAGAGAAGATTAGCATGGCCCCTGCGCAAGGATGACACGCACAAATCGAGAAATGGTCCAAATTTTTTTTGTACTTTCACGATAAATTTTTTTAAAATGAAATTGCAATACAGGATTTGTTTGCTGTCAATTTAAATGGTTCATTTATTTAGCAAATTATACTGGAGGAATCTCTGTCTCTGTCTGCCTGAAGATCATGTAGTTCTCTGCTCGTGTGCCTTAGGAGATAGCAGTTTTGGAAAATCCTTTGGATTGTCCCAATGTCGCTGAGTTTTCATTTATGTGTATTATGATGGCAGCGCAATGTAATCGTTCTAGTCTCTGTAGTTTGCACTGGCCACTACCAAATCTTCTCTATCTTGTTAGAGGCTTATACTAGGTGATAGCACTGGGAGGACCCATCCAGCGATCCAGATGAAAATTTCTGTGCAGCATCCTCTCTGTTTTTGTGTTTTAGTAGTCTTTTGGCTATGTGCTGTGAAATCTGGGTTGCGCTTTCCTTTGGTCTATTTATAGTTTTCATTGTTGGACTCGCAATACTTTCTCCCCGGTTAGAGTTTGCATTGTGATCCCTTGGCTCCTGCATTTATAGTTATTCAAGCTTAGATTCCAAGCTAGCCACTTTAGTGAAAATCAGAATATTAAAGCTCGGAAGATTAAAGCTAGAATGAGTGTTCAGACTGGAATTGGGTCAGGGGCAGTCTGAACGCCAGGCCCCGACTGTCACAAATTATGACATACGCTCTCCCACTTTGTGCATACGTTAGGTAGGCATACGGCATACCTCCCAAAGTGCAGTGGAGGCCATCTGCCTATGGTTTACGAACCTTCTTGATTGCCCGTTGAACCCGTCCAGGTAAATATGTTTCTCTGTTTTTCACTGATTACGTTTATTGTTTTCTCCAGCTACTCTTTCCAGTTACTTGACGTAGTATGGGAACCAAATCTCGAATGGAAGCGGATTTGAGTACAAAACTATAATTTTACCTAGTAGGCTCTGGATGGATTGCAAACCAAATTATGGAGCCATTGATGCATCTCAATTGTTCCTGATATCAAGGACAAGAAAGTCTTAGCGTAAAGGTAGGTTACCCAAACTAGGTTAAAATTGTTCTGTATGGCCATAAAGGAGGAAGTATAAAGAGGCAAGAATCAGGTGTAATTTCTGTTCTTACTTGTTTGATCTTTGATGTTGATATCTGTCCTACATCATTGTAGTACTAATGTAACGGGGAGAGCCAACAACAGTAGCTTGTTTTTGGGTTTTTTGAGTGTTGTACTGCTGTTTATGTTTTCTGCTCCTGTATTGCATCTGAATTGCCACCGCACACCACCTGCAAATAATATTTGAGGTTTTCTTAACAGATTGACTGAAGTTAGGCAATTTTGCAACGCAGGCTTTATCCATAGCGTTTTAAGGTAAGGACTGAGGTCCTTCTCTTAGGTGCATTTGGGTGGAAACACAAAAGATTGGATTCAGATGGCTATGAGATTTCTGTGGTCATCTGTTAGGCGGGGAAGATAACAGAAGTGACCATCTAGTCTGATTTCTTTCGGTGAGAAGATCTGTCTGTTTCGTTGCTAAGGAAATTTTCAAATGCGTCCTTAAGCTGGGGTAACGCTGGTACTATCAAGGTAATACTGTTAACTGTTATGCAAATAGTATTTCTGCAGCCTATTTTGCTCTAGCATTCTACCATATGTACGGCTGCTATGGTCACTATTCATTAGAACTACTCTCTTTTGACATTTTGGTGAAGATGTGGGCCGTCTAACCTTGATCATACTAATTGAAACTTTTTCTCCCCCCCCCCCCTTTTTTTCTCTCTTTTGTTTTCAGTGAAAGTGCCTGATGCATCTATGGGAAATTGCTAATCCCCTTAGTCTGCCCGCCCAGGGACTATTACTTCACAAATTAGAACTTTCTAAACGGAATCATTCAATCAACACTCATGGGGACTGGGGAATTTGATCTGGCTACAAGTGCTCATGCCTCCATTTCAGTGGCTTAAAGTGCGAGAGATCTGTTAGGAAAGACCGTAGTCTTTTGATACTAGCAAGGTGAACACTTTTACCCGAGTCTCCATGAGACTACTTTGGTTTAATAAATTTGCAGTTTCAAGCAAGAAAGGAATTCATTAATTATTGATAATTGTAATTTCAATTGTTTCTGTATGAGTTTCTTCAGTTGGCTTACAGCAAGGCATTTCTTTGAATGGCTTTTCTGTCCTTTATGGTCCGCGCTTTGGTAATTCTAGTTTAACAATTGAAGCAGAGGGATCAAAGCGAGATGGATGGTTGGAGACGGGATGGCTTTTGATTACCCTAGAGCACTTGAGGTTTGTGGCTAATTGATTGACTATCTGATTTCCCTGCATATTGATATGTGCAATTATTGTGAAGATCTATACCCACATCAAGGCTTTATGAAGCCACTGTCTAGGGCTTAAAAATATGATTCTCTCTTTATAGACATTCGATAAAATTGGAACGATGCAAAGAAGAATAGCATGGCGCCTACACAAGGATCGCACGTCCAAACTGAGAAATGGTCCGAATTTTTTTGGCAGATCTTCTCCTGCACTGGGTTTGCATCACAACACCTTCCCCCCACCCACTCCCAGACCTTATTACTAGGAAATTTCACATGTACTTAATTGACCCCATCTAGGTAGGGAAGATGTTCCTTTGTTCTTCACCGCTTTTCTATTTAATTTAAAAGTACCCAATGACTTGATATGAAATTTCACATGAAATTATTGACCCCATCCAGGTAAGTTTGGGAAGATGTTCCTTTGTTCTTCACTGCTTTTCTTTTAATTTACTAGTACCCAATGACTTGATATGGAAGTTGGAGATCCAAACTCCCCAAAATAAATTTAAAAAAATATATATATTTGAGTGCAAAACTATCCCATTCTACCTACCAGATTCAGTACTGATTCTCATAGTATACATTTTTAGTTTTCAGCTCTATGGGTTTTAAATCATGCCTAAACTATGGAGCCATCAAAGGATCTATTTGTTTAGGCCATCAAGGACAATGCCAGCTCAACCTGATGTTTGGTTATCAAACTTGCTTATAGATGTCAGGTGTTGACGTTTGTCTACTTGTTATGTTTTGCCGTTTGAAATTTATGTATTCTAGAATGAAGAAGAGTTTGTACCGTCATTCAGTTACTGACTGTCTATGGTAACTTGAAGTCTTACAGTGAGTGCAGCATGCTTGAGCTCCAGTCTAGATTTTGGAAGTGTCCTGAGAATACCCTGGAAACAACGCTCAAGTTGTTAATCTATGTAAGAAATGACACAATCCTTTTCAATGTCTCAGGCATCTGCACGTGATTGGTCTTTGTTGGAGTGCGTGGATTGGTGTTTGTTGGAGCAGATTACCTGTGTTCCCCACTTTAAGACAAGTACATTGAATATGAATATAGGCATTATGAATGGGGATATCTTGCCATGATACATACAGGGATGATTGAGAATCTAATTCAGCAGCTGGATCACTATTTTACCCGGGTGAATTTCTCCTATTTTGTTTTAGTTTATAGTGCAGGATTCTTTCTGTAAATAAGTCATGGTCTTGATTTTTAAAATGCTAGAAAAAGAGTTTATATGTTTTATTGAAAGACTTAGTGGACCTGTGATGGCTTAGCATTGTGATCTAGGCATCTAGCTCAGAACTCCTGCGGTCTACATGTTGGTTTTGCAGGCCAGTGTTTTATTTTTCTGGTAGCTAGAAAGCAGACGCGTGTAATGTTCTATGTTTTTATCACCATACTAAAGTCATAGGAGGCTGTTGGCTGCCCGTACATTTTTTTTCCTGATCTATACGAGATACATCCTTGTCGGACTGCTTGATCGACAAATATACATGGGTTTGATTATACAGCAGATGTGATGAAAGCTCATGTAGCAATTCGTTTGCACTTCCAATGACTATGATGTTTAATGTTCTTTTTATCATCCTGTCAATGTTGGTATTTTACAATTTCAATGAGTTAGGTGGAAGAAGATCGTGGCTGAGCTAACACCTGCAAGCTTGATGTTGATGCCCATGGAACTGAAAAGGAGATTCATATTGATTCGATGGACGAATCTTCTAAATTTGGAAGTGTTGGCTTACCAGAAGCAGAAGAGTTGGTCAAGTATGTTGCCAGTAGAGAAGCACAGTACGACAAATAGCAATAAGTTAGATAATAACTAGAACCTCTAAAGGGATAATAAGTAGCATACACAAGTGTTGGGAACGTATGATACGTAATATCCAAAACAACGCCCAACAAATGTAGTAATATATGTATCATGACTAGAAATTAGTTATACAACTGTCTTCTATTAAAACAAAAGGATACAACTATCATTAATGAATCTTCTAATTTTTCATCTTAAAAATGAAAAGTTGAATTAGAGTCTTCGGCTTTTGAATGGACGAAAAATGATGGTTGGAAGTGTATAATAAGGTATAGATAATACATATATATATATATATATATATATTTGCCTTTTGTATTGAAATGCAAATTAAAGGTAAGATGGTGTAAATTAAAATGTGACATATATCCCATCAAACAAAAGATTTGTTCATAAACAAAAAATTATTAAATGTGATTCCACCTATCCTCTTCTATGAAACTTAAAAGCTCAGTCTTTCTCCAATAATAACTCCTTTTTCAGCTTGCTTTCGCTCTTTCAAAATGCATAAGAAGAAACCACAAGTATTGAGAGCATTTTCAAAGTTAGAAAATAGCTGACTATGAGCGGTTGCTTCATTTGTTCTAACTATTTGATGTAAATACGCCAGCGGTTCATCTCTCTCCCCTTAAATTTAAGGTGCTGGCTAATTTTTGTTTTTAAAATTGAGGGCAAATAGGTCTTACAACAAATGTAGGGATATGTCTAACCATTTTCGTTCATTTAAAATTAATTATATTAAACATTAAGGTGGGTAAAAATTAATATTAATAGGTGGAGGGTTTACAAATTATTTCTAAAAAGGCCGAGGAGATAAAGGTGAATATGTCTTTTCTCTTTGTCAAGTAAGTTTAAATATTTGTACAAAAGAAAATGTATCTTTTGAGAAATATTGGTTTTAGATTGTCAATTTTTTAAATTATTTTCATTTCTGGCATGATGTACATGGAGTACGAAGTACAAATCTCATACAAAAGGGGATGCAAATCAAACATGATATCTTATGTACCTAAAATCCAATTCTTAATTATTATGTCAAGATTTAATGACAAACTTATTAAACTGAATACTTCACAAACTATTTGTATTTTGCCATTATCATATATACACAAGGGCAATGAAAAAAGGCATATTAAAAAAACTATCAATTTGATACACTTATATTTTGCATGAGAGAATTTTTAACTTTTTAAATCTCTTTCATCAATAATTTTATTTTAAATTTTCACTTTGGTACTGAATGTGTATTTCTCAAACTTTAACTCACCAAACAAAAATGCGGGCAAAAACTAGTTAAATTAAAGTAGCATAAATTTGATTTCAAACGAAAATTAAAATAAAATTTACATATTTGTTGAGAAGATGTAACGCGTGATTGAAACAATCTCTGTCTATAGTGCGTAAATGAAAATATCTCAAGCGCTTAGGGAACAAAAAAAAGAAAAAGAAAATATATGAAGTGTTCAAAAATGCAACCCAATGCAGAAAAGCGTCCGAGGTTTGTACTGTTCACCCAAAATCCTGGACCACTTAACATTGCTAACCTGGCCACATTGGCTCGTCCAATGGCTATGCATATAGGTCCAAATTAAGGTTGAGCAACCGGTCCCGGTTGGAACTGAGTCCAAAACTCTGGACCCGATTCCGGGCGGAATCCAGTCCAAGATTTTTGGAACCGATCCCAGAACCGGTTGGAATCGGGTACCCGGTTCCTAACAATTTTCTATTTTGTTTTATTTCATTTCATTTAAAATTTTGGCTTGTGGTTGTGATTTTGTGAGAGAACCAATACACCCAACAAGCTGGCTAATTGATAGTTCAAAATCAAATTTAATAGAAGTGGCAGTTAGGCATTTACCATGCATTAAAATCTAACTGATTCGCTAATAAATAGCATTTTATTTCATCCAAGCATTAAAAAAAATACCATCTCCAGCGAATTGATAGCTCAGAATCCAAACTGGGTAACTTATACATTTTTAAATTTAAAAAAAAAACTAATTGGACCTGATAATCGGGTAACAGGTCCGGTTCCAGCTCTAAGTTTTAAGGACCCGACTTCGAACTCAGTTGCAACTGGTTCTAGGATTTCAGAATCAATCCCGAATCCAGTCCGACTAAGTCTGAATATAAATTGTAACGCCCCCAGTTGCTAATGTGAGATTATGCTAACTTAATCTCTTGCTGATTTGTGATTTGCAGTGGAAGTCCTGTGAGTGGGGACGTTACCGCCGTTCCTTAACGGAACAAGGCTACTTGAAAACCACATGCATTAGAACGTATGTCGTAATTAAACATACTTTCAACCACTAGCATCCCTTAGGACATATAATTACACCTGTTAACTCAGCGTATGACTAACATTTACCAACTAACGCAATCTTCGAAATAACGTACACCCAGCGGGGTTTTTAGGGAGGCTAGCTTCTAAATCACTGTGAGCACCGGCTAGCTAACATGCAGTAGACTGTGGCCCTCGCTCATTTCTCGCGTTCCTCTGACTTATCAGAAAGAGGGCTCTACACTGATCCTTCACCTAAAACGGAAAACATGAAAACATTCGAATAACGAATCGAAGTTCAGTACGCACATCCCTATGTTGTTAAATAAGTTTTGTATGCAAATGGTTGCACGCCCGCATTTCAAAACATTTTAATTTGCAAACAGGGGAGAGAGGATGTATAAGTAAAATTGATTTGCTGATTATTATCTGAAAGTGGACCCCTTGTTGACGTCTGCTGCGATCTTGAGATAGGTGCACACCTCCCAGGCCGATTGGAGAGCCTGAGTTGTAGCCGCGCGGGTAAATTGAAGGGCATAAGCCCTGATGATTGAGCATTGACGGGGCCACTTGCTTATGTGACAAAATACTGAGTAAACTGATTCCTTAAAGAAGCATTACATGGATTTTTCATCATTGAGAAACATGTGAGTTTTTGAAGAACACAAGCAATATACGTACCTGGTCTTTTTGAAATTCTCTCCCTTTTATCATGGAGCATGTGTGCTGGCAGCTTGAAACGACCGATGTGGCCTCATTCCTGCTTCCAATATTTTAGTCGACCCCCATTAGTGCAACATTACAAAGTTTATTAAATTCTCAACTTAATGGTGTTTGTAACTAGTTGTGTGTTTATAACTAACAGGGTTATCACCATTACTTTTAAATTAAGGATAGAAGTTCATGGTTATTGTCATTTCGTTGCATTCTTAGCGTTAAGGCCATTGTATATTATTGTTATCAATACGTTTGTTAACGTTGTTATCATTAGTAGTGTTATTGTAATTACTAATTGCTATATAAATTTTTATAATCACACCTTACGCTATGATTATTATTACGGTTATGGGTTCCTGTCACCGAACCGCTGTTATTGATTTAGTTTTGGTCAATTGCAACCAAAGGTTCATTTGAATCAACTTAGCTCAGTTTCGTTCTTTACCCCCAAACACTGAACCTTATATCACTGACTTTATGTCAATAGCATACCCCCATCTTACAACATTCTATCACCGCACTCATATCATTTCCCTCAATTATCCTTTTTGTAACGCTTTTAACCTCATCAGCTCCATCTCACTCAAGCTCGTACTTTATTTAAAGCACAACTCTAGAACTTTAACCCATTACCTTCATGACATCACATATCTGATCAATACTTGCTAACTAATTACGCAAATCATTAACTAGGCAAGAGTTGATTAGAACCTAAATTAGGACATAAACTCCAACCCATCAAGCTCATGACTCCAACATTCATTCAATGTGAAATTAGGCTACATTCATCGTTTAATATAGTATACAAGAACATTCACCCATCAGTAACTTAATAAACTTTACTTCAGCTTTAATTAAGGCACAACCTCAAGATAGTGAGTTCATGACCTTAATTGCTCGCCCAACGTACATTCTGCTCTAATTCCCGTCAAATATAACATACATAGCATAACCCATCTAAGCCATACGGCTTTTCATATTCTTCTACGACCATTACCACCTATTCGATAGATTTACGACCATGCAATACAATCTTCAATAAGTTACAATTGGTTTTACTGACCCCTTTCAGTTACTCTTTCACAGTTATTCGAAGCTAAACACATTTCATTAACCTTGAAATTAGTTCATTTGCTTGCATCGGTTAATTAACTCGAATGGAAGCTAAACACGTTAAAAGGACTTTGGTTTCAACCCTTTTTCATATATTAGCTAAATAACTTGAATCGAAGCTACTCACGTTAACACAAGTTCGATTTTAATTCTTTTTCATACATCAACTAATTCACTTGAATCGATGCTAAACACGTTAAACTAATTTCGTTTTTAATTCTTTTTCATGCATTAACTAATTAACTTGAATCGATGCTAAATACGTTAAACTAACTTCGTTTTTAACTTGAATTGATGCTAAACCTTCACAACCCCTCGCCCTCACTTTCTGCAACTCAAACCAGACAACCCAACTTCACCTCACCATTCAATTCCATTACCCATAATAACCACAGAAATTTGCACATAGCTAATCATCACTACCAATTACACTATTTAGTACACAAATTCAATCCCTAACAACTCAGGAAATCAAACTAAATTAGGTTTAGGATTTTACCTTCCAATTGGGTTTAAGCCAAAACAAGGAGTGGGTGATGGTGTTGGTTGGTGGTCGTGGGCGGCTCACGGGTGACCGGTGAAACCCCCGGCGACGGCGAACAGCAAGCTTGACGGCAAAAACTGGGGTGCCGAGATGGGGTCGCGAGACAGAGGAGGGTCGAGCAGGCGAGGCAGGCCGCGGCGATGGGGCGACTGAGGGTGGTCGGCGACTGGGCTACCACGGCCGGCGTGGTCGGCGGCAGCAGAACCACCGGTGGCCGGTTCTTTCCCGGCGAGGAGCGACACAGAGGAGGAGAGAGAGGGGGGGTGTCGGGGGGGTCGTGAGGCAGAGAAGATTTTTGGGGGTTTTTGTTATTCATTTCGTTGGTTTGGTTTTAAGTAAGTCGGTTTGTTTTTTTTTTTGAATTATTATTATTATTTATTCTTCTTCTTCTTCTTCTTCTTCTTCTTCTTATTATTATTGTTATTATTGTTATTATTATTATTAAGAAGTTTAATATTGCTCCGTTTGAGGCCACATCGACGTTCAAACCTGCAACGCAGAAATATGTATACATATAGACATGTATATAAAATGCTGAATTGAAATGCGGCGCCTAACTGACTAATTTGGAAATTAACATGATTCAAACTAATTCAAATGAATATTAGGTTCGAGTCGTTATATAAATTCAGCGGATCTAAACCGAATCCAAATTTAAAACCGAGTACATAATTTTTTTGCTCAGCCCTAGGCCAAATGCAATCCAAGTTTTTCTCTGTACCCAACCGGATCCGCTACGATGTCCGGGTCAGGAATCAAGTTTCGCGGCTTTTTAACTCCCCCCCAAAAAAACTCATCTCCTCTTTTCCCTTAAAAAAAAAGAAACAGAAAAAAAAGACACTATCAGTGTCAGGATCTTTCTTAGTTCTACAAAAATGGCGGCTTCACACCTTCTTCTCCTTCTCTCTAATTTTTTGAAGAATTCTACGAAAATATGACGATTTTGCCGCTTAGTTCACACTTCCAACTCTACCATGTTGTTTCTCGTTAGTTGTAGTTCTGACAGGGTAAGTGAAGAGGAGATTGCGGGCAGAACTTGCTTTGAATTATGTGTCGATGCTTTCAGTCCCCCCCCCTCCGTTTTTGAATTATGTGTCGATGCTTTGCATGTTTCAGTTATTTAGTTCATATCATGGTTAGATTATCATATTTCTGTTCTGCAGGATGGCTTGCGTGTTATAGGTTTGACTGGGTTATGGATTCGACCGTATTGTCGTTGTAGAAATTCCATTTTGCGAATTCTATTATAATTTTTGGCTGATTGATTGTTCAAGCTTCTATTTAGGGATAAATGGCTGAGAGTTTGGTGAATCAAGGACTACAGCTTTTTGATTGATGATGGACTAGGAATTTGCTGCTAATTGCTATCTGCTTGCACTACTCGCCTATTTCAATGTTGAAAGGCCAGTGTAATTGGATTTTTTTTTTTAAAAAAAAATTACGTGAGTTAGATTTTGGGCTATTGCTGGTAGGAGTCTAAGACTGCTCTGGAGATTGTAGTTCTGCAGGTTTACAGGCTGCACAGCAAAGAGAAGTGAAGCAATAATAGGCCGGATGATTCAGGGAAATGCAAGCAAGATTCTTCATTATAGCCTAGATATCGTAACTCGTTTATTTTGAATTTTCATCTGAAACTTGCAAGTCCTCTTTTTGTTTGTAGGGTAAGGCTGTTTGCTTCTTCATCTCCACAGTCCTCACATCCTGCACGGACGAGAACCATATTAAGAGTTGCTCTTGTAGTTTTTTGAAGCCTCTCTCTCTAAAGGCTAATGTTGGATACATCGAGATCTTGCACATCAGCTTTCATGGGATCCACATTAGCTGTGGTTATCGGACTTTCCATTTTACTAGATTGGGCTTTCGTGCCATGTTTTGCAGTTCACTTAAGCTTGTGTTTATTGCTATTTCTCCAATGAGTTATATTTCTATTTGAGCATGCGACCACATCTTCTGGCTACAGTTTCTTTTAGGTCTTTAAAATGCTAATGGTCAAAAAGTCCTTATGGACATCAATCACATTGGAAAAAAGAAGCAAAGAGGAACCAGCCACTGATGATGTTAATCCTAAGAATGTGAACTAAGTCTTGATGTCAGTTGATGAAGAACCTCCTTGTTGTATTCCCTAAATAAGCTGAGTAGCTCAGCACTTTGTTCAACTTTTTTGGCTTTGACACTCTAGTAGTTTGTGATGGCAGTTCTTATCTGACATATATTAGTCTGAGTTCTGCTTGCGTGATTATTTGTGCTTTTCTTCAACTTATGAGAGCATTCTACAATAATGGCTGAATATGTGGTGGGATGGGGATATTCTGCAGACACATTGGAGTTCAGACCTCTGGAATTTGAAGCCCCGAAATCCCAAGTTCAGAGAGACCGGAGTCTTCTGATTCTAATAAGTTGAATATGTCTGAGTCATAGTTGTCCTGTTTTGAGTTCCTTTTTTTTGAGTTCAGTGCACATTACTGCTTGTTGCAAATTATAGTTGCGTAGAACTCCTGCTAGATTAATTTGCTTATTATGGTATGTCACTGGGTTTTTCACAGTGGAAGTTCTTCAAATTTCTTACGAGGAGTCCTTTATAAAACTAATTGGTGTGCAGTTCTTCCACCCATGATAGTTGTTAAAATTTGATTGAAAGGCCCTTTTTTTGTTTTTTTTTTTGGGGGGGGGGGTCAGGCCCAGGGGGTATGGCTTTTCATAGCCTCTATGCTTATTATAGAAGCAAGTCCCACACAACGATTTCGTGAAACTGGTTTGGTGTTTATAATTGGACAGGCCTTTGATTGTGTCTTTGCAGACATCTGATAAAATTGGAATGATACAGAGAAGATTAGCATGGCCCCTGCGGAAGGATGACGCGCACAAATCGAGAAATGGTCCAAATTTTTTTGTACTTTCACGATAAAATTTTTTTGAAAAAAATTCCAATACAGGATTTGTTTGCTTTCAATTTAAATGGTTCATTTATTTAGCAAATTATACTGGAGGAATCTCTGTCTCCGTCTGCCTGAAGATGGCATTAGGACATCTGGTTCTTCGCTTGTGTGCATTAGTAGATAGCAGTATTTGGAAAATCCTTTGGAGTGTCCCAATGTCGCTGAGTATTCATTTATGTGCATTATGATGGCAGTGCAGTGTAATCTTTCTAGTCTCTGTAGTCTGCAGTAGCCACCACCAAATCTTCTTTATCTTGTCAGAGGCTTATACGAGGTGATGGCACTATGAGGATGATCCAGTGATTCAGATGAAAATTTCTGTGCAGCATCTTCTCTGTTCTTGTGTTTTAGTAGTCTTTTGTCTCTGTGCTGTGAAATCTGGGTTGTGGCTTCCTTTGTTCTATATATAGCTTTCACTGTTGGACTTGCAATTCTTTCTCTGCCGTCAGAATTTGCATTCTGACCCCTTAGCCCCTACATTTATAGCTAGTTATTAAAGCTTAGATTCCAGCCAGTTTAGTGAAAATCAGAATATCAAAGCTCGGAAGATTAAAGCTAGAATGAGTGTTAAGATTGGAATTGGGTCAGGGGCTGCGCTGACGCAGGCCCCGACTGTCACAAATTATGATGTATGCTCTTCCACTTTAGGCATACGTTGGGTAAGCATACGGTGTACCATCCAAAGTCCAATGGAGACCACCTACCTATGCTTTCTGAACTTTCTTGATTGCCCATTGAGTCATTGACCCTATCGAGGTAAACATGTTCCTCTGTTCTTCACTGATTAGTGATTACCTTTATTGTTTTCTGATGCAGCTTCTCTTTCTAGTTACTTGACGTGTTATGGGAACCAAAGCTCGAATGAAAGCATATTTGAGTACAAAACTATAATTCTACCTACTAGGCTCTGTATGGATTGCGAACCAAATTATGGAGCCATTGATGCATTTCAGTTTTTCCTGCTATCAAGGACAACAATGTCTTAACGCGATGGTAGAAAAGACGTTAAAATTGTTCAGTTTGGCCATAATTTTTGGATTATCCTGTTGTCTGAAATTCATGTCTCATAGAATGAAGGGTCAAGTGTCCATACCCTCATCGAGGTCTTGTGATGGTCGCTTGAACATGCTGTTAAAGAAGCTTACTTTTAATGTTCCACAGTTGGCATTGGTTGCAGGTGATATTTCTTTGCTTGTAAGTTTAAGCTTGAGTTTGCTTCTTATGTAGTGCATCTTGTTGCCATTGGGCTTCAGGCAGGGGTAAGGCTTCATAGAACTTGATGTTGGAAATCCCTGCCTATGGAAGTGCTAAATGTTCTCCTCTGTTATTAAGTCCATTTTCTCTTAAAACACCCCCCCAAAAGATGATGTGTTGCCACAGAAAGTATGAATGAAGATGGGCACAAACCGTCCGAGAAATTGAGAAGCCCAAAAAGAAAAAAGGGTCATATAGCTTTGTTCTACATCACTTGACAACTAGCTGCTCAGAACTTCCACTGATTCACCCTTGGAGTTATTCCGATAATGGCTATTCTTCTCCTGTATTATGGATCCGTCTTGTAGCAGATGACTCCGTGAAACTCCTAAAGGTCACTTAAGCGTTTGATCCAAGAGCAAAATGTCAGCGTGAGGTATGAATCTTCCACATTTTTGTTGAGTGCAAATGAGGGATGGAGCATTTGCAATCTATCTATTCTTTGTGGCTATAAAACTTCTGTCTCATTCGTCAAAAATATATGCAAAGCATAAGAAGTCTGTGTTAAAAAGGCGACAATTGTTTCTTGCACAGATCAATGTTCAAATGTGGCTTTAAACTGTAGCATTATCACTTTGAGGGGCTGTCAGAGCACCAAGATTTTTTTTTTCTTTGACAATACCTAGTAATGGAGCAGGTCAAAACGATTCTTTGATGACATGCACGTTATTCTGGGTGTTGGTCCCCGCATTCGCATTTGGTCTGATTGGCAATGATCTTTGAGGCCACTGGAGGTTCATCATGAGGTAGGGAGTGACAGCAAGCTTACACAGCCCCTTGATTCAACAAGTGATCTGGTCACCATGATTCCAACTGTGATCTTAGGTGCAGAAGTCTTGGGCTCAGAGGTTGGCTTTGTGTTTGTTAAGTCCATTATCTCTATTAGGGCGGTTTTAGTGTCTGAAACCCCCCTTCTTTTTGGTTTTAGCTCTCTCCTGGGTTTGCTTTATGACTGCTAATAGCATTATAATTTCTCCAGCAATTGTGCAAAAAAAAAAAAAAAAGAGTTTCAGGCCATCGTTCTAAGCCATTGACTATCATATTTGTCCCACATGGAACGAGAAAAGCGAGCCCGGAATGCAAAGGATATAAATAGGGGTATGCAAAACCGTTCAAAGCATACCTTTCTCGGCCTTTTGGCTAAGATCAAGTGTAGTATCTGTTCTTATCAGTTTAATATCTGATATGTGGGTCATTGACCCACAATGATATTAAATTAATTTTTTGAGGGGGAGGGTCCACTACAGTAGCTTGCTATTGGGACTCTCGAGTGTCGCTTGTGTGTTGCACTGCTGCATAGGCCTGGCGCACCCCACCAAATCATGTCAAGACATTTATTTTCGAGGTGCCAGTTTCATTGTCAAGTATGTTTTACAAAATGGTGGTGTTAGAAAATGTCTTCATTTTTGTTTCTTTATTGTGCAAGGGTATGTAGTGCAGGCTTCAGGCGTCCTAGCTAATTTTGCAGAAAGTTTTTAATATTTTACTTGCTAATTTGTTTACTGCAGAAAGTTTTTAATATTACTTGCTAATTTGTTTGGGCTTGAGGTGCGATCTCTCCAGAAATGGTTGCAGAAGCCAAAGATATTTAATTGCAGAATGGGAGAGTGTCAAGTTAATCTTTGGAATAGGAACAGTTGCAGGAGCCAAAGGTATTTAATTGTAGAATGGGATGGTGTCAAGTTAATCTTTGGAATAGGAATAGCGGATGTTGACCTAGTGATTTCTAATTTGTTCCCAATGCTTAGGATTCTGTCACAATCTGATGAGCACTATTTGTAACAACTCAATGCAGCAGTCTTTCGGGTACCAAACCATGGTATCATTTTTTTTTTTTCCGGGGGAGGGGGGGTTGTTGGCGGGGGATGCCACATCTATTCAGTCTTACATTGAATAGCGAAGAGTTCCATTCTCGCTCAGTTGCTGTTGTACTTCCAAATGAGCCTGTTCTGTTACTATCGAACTCCTTAATTTAACAGATTCACACTGTCAATCTCCATTCTCCAGCAGGTTTATGCTAAGGTTGGAGGGTACCTGTACAATATAAAGTGAATTTCCTGCATTTCTGATTTTCTGTCATTCTATCCTTCTAGGTTCAGTTGTTTGAATAAGTTGGAAATGCGTTATTTTTGAGATTGTTTTAAGACCTTATATTGATAAAAGTCACCAGTTTTGACTGGCTTCTTCCCTTTTAGCCTGCTAGCTACGTTCACTGCATCAAATTATGGGGTCTGGAATGTACGGGAGTTTTGGAATTTTGGAAAGAAATGGACTCAGGTTTGCAATTGAATATGAAAGTGATGATGCAAAACCTGATTGGAAACATAATATGAATGGACAGAACCTTTATGTTGAGGGGGTTTTTAGGCTGATATAAGGGAGGCTTTATCCGTAGTGTTTTAAGGATTGATGTCCTTCTCTTGGATACATTTGGGCAGAAACACAAAAGATTGGATTTTCAGATGGCGATGAGATGTGTGTAGTCAGCTATTAAGCAGGCAAGATCATAGAAGTGACCATCTAGTCTGATGTCTTTCAGCTAGAAGATCTGTCAGTTTCATCGCTAAGGAAATGATTTCAAATGGCTTCCTCAAGCAGGGTTAACGTTACTATCAAGGTAATACAATAACTATTACGCAAATAGTATTTCTGTAGCCTATTTTGTTCTAGCATTCTACCATTTCTACAGCTGCTATGGTCACTATTCATTAGAACTACTCTCTTTTGACCTTTTGGTGAAGATGTGGGCCATCTAAGCTTGATCATACTAAGTGAAACTCTTTCTATTTTTTTTCCCTCTCTTTCCCCCCCCCCCCCTCTTCAGTGAAGGTGCCTGATGCATCTATGGGAAATTGCTAACCCCCTCAGTCTGCCTGCTTTGTCCATGATGCCAGTGTCATCAATTCACAAATTAGAACTTTCTGAATAGAATCATTCAATCAACACTTGGGGGAAATTTGATCTTGCTACAAGTGCTAATGCCTCTTGCTTCTCTCTATCTTTCAGTCTCTTGAACAACCCCCCTTCCCAACCAACCCCCCCCCCCAAAAAAAAGTGAAAGCCATTCTTAAATTTGAACAACATTTTTTAAAATGGGAAGCATACATCTCATATTTTACATATTGCTTGGTTGACATATGTATGTACTTCTCTTTTTCCTTATGATTATATGCTCCATATGATTCTTTTGCATTGACTTTCTAAGCAGTGTTTTAGTCAATCACAGTTAGCCAAACTATCAAAACATACATATGTAATAAAATGGCAACAACTACACATTTTAACATAATTTTGAAATTTGTGTACTCTAGTCTTCTGCGTAAGTGAATCAATAAAGGGCCAGATCCAGAAAAATGCGTGGAAGGTCTTCTCATTGCGGCAGAGATGTCTTCTAAACTTTTAATTTGACTGTCTCAGGAACCGTATTTGGAATCAGCCTCTTTGTTGCAGGGAAACTGAATCTACACCCGACATAGATATGGAATCTCCAATGATTGTTGTAGTAGTAGTCTACTAGTCTCTTCGAAGCATCTCTTTTTGGGGTAAGGTTGGCTACATCTAGACCTCATAGACTAGCTTCCATGAGATCCAACGTCGGATTTTTGACTTTCAATTCAATTAGATAAGGCTTTTGCCATGTCCTGCACTTCACATAAATGTGTTTGTGTTGCTATTTTCTTCAACACGTCATTTTTTGTTTAATTTGAGCATAGTTTCTTGCTACGGTCTCTTTTAGTTATTTCAAATGTTGATGGTCACTAGTTCATGGTGAACATCAACTGCTTTGGAAATAAGAAACAAGTAAGAACCTCTGTTGATGATGCTACTTCCAAGAAAGTGAAAGCGCTAATGAAAAACCATCTTGTATTTCTTAAAGCAATAAGTAGCTTAGGACTTACATTCAAGTGCAACTCTGGAGTTCACAGTCTTGTATTTTGGTGATGGAAATCCTTATTTGAGATTGATGGTCTGAGTTTTGCTCGTTTGATGATTTGTATTTGGTCCAACTAACGAAAACATTTTATGAAAATGACAAATATGTTATAAATCCAATGCTCCAATAAATCCAATACTAAAGCCCCATAAATCCAAAGCTATTTGGAAAGAGAGAAGATTTTTTGATATTAATAGGGTGAATACTTTAGCTGAGTCATAGTTGCATGTTATAATATTGTTTTGAGTACAATATATCTTGTTGCTGTTTGCAGATCACTGTTAGAACTTTTGGATTACTTGCAATTATGTCTTGTTACTGGTTTTCTGACCAGCAAATGTTTTTCAGATGTGTTACAAGACATCTTTTTTAACTTTGATCAGCGTGTGGTACTTCCATCTTTGATAATTATGGTTAAAAATTGAATAGCTTACTTGCAATTGTGGCTTGTTACTGGTTCTCACCATTAAATGTTTTTCAGGTGTGCTACAAGACATCTTTTTTAACTTTGATCAGTATGTGGTACTTCCATCTTTGATGATTATGGTTGAAAATTGAGTAGGAGGGATCAAAGAGTGGAGCTTTTCTAGCATGGCCTTTGGCTGCCCTTTGTCAGTCAGTTTCTTAAGCTCATAGAAGTTTCATGTGCACCTAATATGCTTATTGTAAAGCAAGTCCCATGGTGCTATTCTAAGAGAGTTATGGGACCTTTATATACCTAGAGCCCAGGTTCTTTGTGTTTTTCTTCGGAGACATCCAATAAAATTGGAATGACACAGAGAAGATTAGCATGGCCCCTGCGCAAGGATGACGCACAAATCGAGAAATTGTCCAATTCATTATTTTGGCAATTCTCACTTGATCAACGACCTTTTTTTTGGGGGGGGGGTTGCAATGGGGTAATAGTCTGGTTTTAATTTTTTTTTCCCCCTTGCAATAATGTATAGTCCCTGCACAAGGATGATATGCGCGGCGAATTGAGGAGAATGGTCCGTGTATTCTGCCGCAACTTATGGTACTGGAATCTGTCTATCTGCCCGAAGATGGCATTCGGTCATCTACTTCTTTGTTTGTGCATATTAGCTGGTCGCAGTGTTCGGAAACTGTTATTATGTCCAACCTTCCGTAGACTATTCTTTATGTTCACTATGATGGAGCTGAATGTAATCTCTAAGTTTGCACTAGCTGCTATTGAAGAGAACTTGTCTCGTCTTTCTTGTCGGAGGATTGTACTAGGTGCAACACAGGGAGAATCTCTCTCCGGCCATCGAGATGAGGTGATAGCACTGGCCACTCTGAGACTCTCCAGCCCTAGCAAAAATTTTTGCAGCTGCATTTTATGTCTATGTTCCACCATGCGTTCTATATATGCCTTTATATCTCGTTTGTCTGTTTGAGAGCAGCTTCCATGAAGGGCCAACTATAGGTTGACCCTGGCTATTGTAGAAATTTAGTTAGAAAATTATAAGTTGGATTCATAATCGAACAGTTCAAAAACTAGTATCAGAGCAGGGGCCGCGCGAACGCAGGCTCCCGCTGCCACAAATTATGACGTACGCTCTTCCACTTTGGGAAGACGTTAGGCAGGCGCCCCTCCAAAGTGCAATGGAGGCCACCTAACTAGGCCATGAGCCTTCTTGATCACCCATTGACCCCGTCCAGGTAAGTATGTTACTTTGTTATTCACTTCTTACTTTTGTAGCCTGCTTATGCAGCTTCTGCTTCTGATTACACGATGAGGGAGGAGAGCGCAATCTCGAAGACCAGTATCCTGTCTAGGTACAAGCTATCTAGTGCCACCCAATGGACTCTATCAATTATTACAGGATACGTGTTTAATTATTTGCTGTCTGTGTGTGGGATTGGATACCAAATTATGGTAGCCACTGAAGCATTGCAGTTGTTCCCTCCATCAAAGACAACAGTCCTTATGAAATGGTAGGTTCAGTGAAAGTTTGTTAAAATTGTCAGTTACAAGCATGCGTCTAGTTGTTGGACTAGCTGTTGTCTGAAATTTATGTTTTGTCTTGTAGCATGGACGGTCACTCGTTCATGTAGGCTGTAGCTTGGAGGTTGTAATCAACGAAGGTTACTGTTTCATTCCATCTGTTGACATTGGTCAAAAGGTGATATTTCTTTGCTAGCAACTTTGGCGATGAAGCTGCTTCTTACCTTGTGCGCCTTGTTTTATCGTGCTTCAGGTTCTAAAAGATTGAGCATTCTAATTTTGTTGAAGCCACAGGTAAAGCTGGCAGATTTTAATGTTTGAAAACCCTGCCTCCGGAAGTGGTAGGTGTTCTTCCCCTCCTTTTTTTTTCTTGTATTATTACAGTCACTTCCTGTATGTATGGCTTCAATAGATAAACTGGTTTTGTTCTGTTTGATCTGTTATCATAGAGTATGAATGAAAGATCGGCATAGATTGGGTGCTAAGTGATATGTCGACAGTTTTGGCTTTGTTCTGATGCATCACTTGATAGCCTTCGATCCAGGAGCAACAAGTTGGCTGCAGTTATGGACCTCCAACCTTCCACATCTTTGTTGAGTGCAAATGAGGGCTAGAGCAGATGCCGTGAGCCTAGTTGCTTTATCCCTTTCAAGACTTCCACTGCAGTGTTATCACAGTTTCGTCCTTACGTCATTACGTCAACTGTTTTTTCGCGTACAGTATGATGCTTATGCGTTAAATGGTAGCACTTGTTCCTAGTATAATCCCAGCTGTCAAATGCATTTGTACCCTGTATGTACGTTATATTTACATGTCTATGGGAGGTATGAGATTAAGGAACAGAGGTTACTTTCAGCTGTTGAAGGAGTCCTAATAAAGCCGTTTCATATGTCGGTTGTGGTTATCTGTATGAAAACTGTGTGCGCTCTTGATGACTATTTATTGTCCAAGTAAAAACTTAGCCATGGTGGGAGTGGTGAGATGTTTATTTTGACAGTGCCCAGTGGCAGTATGTTTTGATCTTACGACTTCTTTTTGACTTCAAATAGGTGAAAACGCTGCCTTTTCAGTGGCTTAAAGTGCGAGAGATCTGATGCTGTTAGGAAAGATAGTAGTCTTTTGATACTAGCAAGGTGAACGCTTTTACCTGAGTCCCCATGAGACTGCTTTGGTTTAATAAATTTTGCAGTTTCAAGCAAGAAAGGGAATTCATTAGTTATTGATAATTGTAATTTCAATTTTTTCCGTATGAGTTTCTTCAGTTGGCTTACAACAGGGCATTTCCTTGAATGGCTTGGTTAGTACTGCTGTCATTTATGGTCCGAGCTTTGGTAATTCTAGTTTAACAATTGAAGCAGAGGGATCAAACTGTGGTGCATCTGTGGAGACGCGATGGCTTTTGATCACCCTAGAGCACTTGAGGTTTGTGGCTAATTGATTGAATATCTGGTTTCTACTAACTGATTAATATCTGATTTCCCTGCATATTGATATGTGTAATTATTGTTAAAATCCATTCCCGCATCAAGGCTTTATGACGCCACTGTCTGGGGCTGAGAATTATGATTCTCTCTTCATAGACAGTCGATAAAATTGGAACGCTGCAAAGAAGATTAGCGTGGCGCATATGCAAGGATCACACGTACAAGCTGAGAAATGGTCCAAATTTTTTCACGGATCTTCTCCTGCACTGGGATTGCATCACAACCCTTTCCCCTACCCCCTCCGACCTTATTACTAGGGAATTTCGCATGTACTTATTGACCCCATCCAGGCAAGTGTGAGGAGATGTTCCTTTGTTCTTCACCGCTTTTCTTCTAATTTACTAGTACCCAATTACTTGACATGGAAGTTGGAGATCGAAACTTCCCAATAGAAATTTAAAAAAAAAATATTTGAGTGCTAAACTATCCAATTCTACTTATCAGATTCAGTACTGATTCCTATAGTATGCATTTTTAGTTTTCAGCTTTATGGGTTTTAAATCATGCCTAAACTATGGAGCCATCAAAGGATCTATTTGTTTAGGCCATCAAGGACAATACCAGCTGAACCTGATGTTTGGTTATCAAATGTGCTTACAGATGTCAGGTACTGACATTTATCTACTTGTTAGGCTTTGCCATTGTTTGAAGTCTATGTATTCTAGAATGAAGAAGAGTTTGTACCCTCATCTAGGTACGTACTGTCTATGGTAACTTGAAGTCTTACAGTGACTGCAGCATGCTTGAGCCTCCGTCTGGATTTTGGAAGTGTTCCGTTGTCTTACAGTGATTTCATTTCAGTCCTGAATTTTGGGACTGTTGTCTGTAAGAATACCCCGGAGATAGCAGGATTTTTTTTGTAAATAAGTTGTGGTCTTGATTTTTAAAATGCTAAAAAAGAGTTTATCTGTTTTATTGCAAGACTTAGGGGACCTTTGACGGCTTAGCCTTGTGATCTAGCTTAGAACTCCTGCAGTCTGCGTGGTGGTTTTGCTGGCCAGTGTTTTACTTTTTTGGTAGCTAGAAATCAAACGTCTGTGATGTTTCATGTTTTTGTCACTAGACTAAAATCATGAGAACCCGTTGACTGCCTGTACGTTTTGCTTCTAAACTGTACGAGATACATTCCTATCTGATTGCTTGATCGACAAATACACGAGTCTGATTATTCAGCCGATGTGAGGGAAGTTCATGTAGCAATTCCTCTGCACTTCAAATGAGTACGATGTTTAATGCTCCTTTTATTATCCCATCAATGTTGGCATTTTACGATTTCAATGAGTTAGCTGGAAGAAGACTTGTCTGAGCTAACTCCTGCAAGTTTGATGTTGATACCCAAGGAACTGAAAAGGAGATTCGGCTTTTGAATGGAGGAAGAATGATGGCTTCTATGTTGCTACGTGTATAATAAGGTATAAATGACATCAACATATATATATATATATATATATATATATATATATATATATATATATATATATGTATATATATATATATTATTTGCCTTTTTTATTAGAATGCAAATTAAAGTTTAGACGGTGTAAATTAAAAAAGGCAACCCATATCCTATCAAACAAAAGATTTGTCCATAAACAAAAAACTGTCAAATGTGTTCCACCTATCTATTTCTACAAAACTTAAAAGCTCGATCCTTCCCCAATAGTATCTCCTTTTTGAGCTTGTTTTCACTCCTTCAAAAGGCATAAGATGAAACCCCAAGTATTGAGAGCCATTTTCGAAGTTAGGAAATAGCTGACTATAAGGGGATGCTATTAATTGTTCTAGATGTTTGATGTAAATGTGCCAGCGCTTATTTCATCTCTCTCCCCTTAAATTTAGGTCGTTGGCTAATTGTTGTCTTTAAAATTGAGGGCAAATTCCTACAAATGTGGGGATAAGTTTAACCATTTTTGTTATTTAAAATTAATTATATTAAACCTCAAGTTGGGTAAAAATTAATATCAATTGATAAAGGATTTAAAATTATTTCTAAAAAGGTCAAGAGAGATAAATGTGAATATGTCTTTTCTCTTTACAGAGAAAGTTCAAATATTTGTGCACAAGAAAACATCTCTCGTCAAGGAATATTGGTTTTAGATTGTCAATTTTTTAATTGTTTTCATTTCTTGGCATGATGTATGTGAACTACAAAATACAAATCTCATACAAAAGGGGATGCAAACCAAACGTGATATCTTATATACCTTAATCCAATACTTAACTACTATGTCAAGATTTAATGAAAAACTTATTAAATTTAATACATCACAAACTATTAGTATTTTGCCATTGTCATATCTTATCTTACTGTCTAAAAAGAGAATAAGACAAGTTATTATTGAGGGCAACTTTATAATTTAATGGATATTTTGGTCATTTTAAGTTAATGCTTATTCTCTTAATTAATAGTTAAATGAGGGACATTTTGGTAATTTTATATACATTTATGATTCATCCTATAACATAAGTTACTATTGTAAGCAATGGCAAAATTGGGCAATTTAGTAAATTTATTCAACTATTCATACTTTTAAAGTGGCAATTTTGACTTTACAATGCAAACTCTACTTTTTTATGTCTTTCATTGAAAATAAATAGTATTTAATCAAACATCCTGAAAATAATATTTACTACAAGCTAAAAAAATGTTTTTAGAGTGTGAATTTTTTAATGAACTGAAAGATAGCACTATGAGTGTAGGTTTTTTTTTTCTTTTTTTGGTTAATTGATTATGTTTACAGGGGGTAATATTAGTTTTTTAATAAAAAATTATTTTGTATAATGTATTTGATGAGATGGAGTAATTTAGTACTCTTTCTCCCCGCTCTTGTTTAAATTGGTTATTTTTTGGAATAAATTATATGAATTTTGTGAAGATTGAATTAACCCTTGTTGTTTCAGAATGAGTATTAACTTAATTTAAATTGAATAAATCAAAAGGATGTGAATAGATTTTTTTATTACATTTTATTATTATTCCCATCTTACTTACTATGGAACATGCTGTCATGGAGATTGTTCTACCTACTTATTTGCTCCATCCTCCGTATTTCTAAATTTTTTAAAATTAATGTTACTATCGTACTTTTTCTATTGATTCACCTAAGCTTAGCAACTTATCTTATACTAATATCTCATTTAAATTCATTAGCATGTCTTATCCAAACTCACACTATTTTAAAAATTCTTAATTTAATAATTTAAAGTTACAAATTGAATTTAATTAACATCTTCTCTATTTTTGAAGAATCACAAATTTTAATTGAACAAATTTCACACTGTTACTAACAAGTTTTATAATTAACTTATCTATCTAAACTTATCCGCGTGCAAAGCACGCGAGTTCTTACCCTAGTATACATAAAGGGGAATAAAAAAGGCATATTAAAAAAACTATCATTTTGATACAATTATATTTTGCATGAGAGAATTTTTTAACTTTTTAATATTTTTATCAACAATTTTATTTTTTAATTTTCACTTTGGTACCAAATTTGTATTTTTCAAAATTAACTCCCGTACAAGAATACGACACAAATTAGTTAAAATAAAGTAACATAAATTTGATTTCAAATGAAAATTAAAATAAAATTTACATATTCCTCTAATGATTAAAACAGCTCTTATCTAGAGTGTCTAAATGAGAATATTTCTAGCACTTAGAGGGGAAAAAAAAAGAGAAAAAGTAAATACCTGAAGCGTTCAAAGTCGCAATCCAATAACAAAGAGCACATTCTATTTATGGTGTCTAATATTTATATCGCTGATCCAAAATCCTGAACCAATTCACACTGCTAACCTAGCTGCGCTGGCCCGTCCAATGACTATACGTATGGGTCCCAATGCAATCCTAGTTTATCTCTTTACCCAACCCGATCCGCTTCTGTGTCCGGGTGAGGAATCAAGTTTCGCGGCTTTTAAACCCCCCCCCCCCCAAAAAAAAAACTCCTCTCCTCTTTTCCCTTAAAAAAAAGAAAAAGAAAAAGAAAAGAAAGACACTGTCAGTGTCAAGATCTTTCTTAGTTCTACAAAAATGGCGGTTCCACACCTTCTTCTCTTTCTCTCTCAAATTTTTGAAGAATTCCACGAAAATATGACGATTTTGCCACTTACTTCACACTTCCAACTCTACACTGTCATTTCTTGTTAGTTGTAGTTCTGACAGGGTAAATGAAGAGGAGATTGCGGGCAGAACTTGCTTCTGATTTTCTGGTGTATCCTTTTAGTTTTTTTTTTCCCCTGTTTTTAATTCTTTGTGTCAATGCTTTGCATTTTTCAATTATTTAGCAACTTATATAATTTATAGTTCATTTCCTGGTTAGATTATCATAATTCTATGATAATTGTTGGCTGATTGATCGTTCAAGCTTCCATTTAGGGCTAAATGGCCGAAAGTTTGGTGAATCAAGGATTATGGCTTTTTGATTGATGATGGACTAGGAATTTCCTGCTAATTTCTATCTGGTTGCACTACACGCCTATTTCAATGTTGAAAGGCTAGTGTAATTGGATGTTTTTTTTTAGATTTTGTGGGCTACTGCTGGTAGGAGTCTAAGAGTGCTCTTGAGATTGTAGATCTGCAAGTTTATAGGTTGCACAGCAAAGAGAAATGAAGCAATACTAGGCCGGATGATTCAGGGAAATGCAAGTAAGATTCTCCATTATAGCCTAGATGTCGTAACTCGTTTATTTTAAATTTTCATCTGAAACTTGCAAGTCCTCTTTTTGCTTGTAGGGTAAGGCTGTTTGCTGCTTTATCTCCACAGTCCTCACATCCTGCACAGACGAGAACCATGTTAAGTGTTGCTCTTGTAGTTTTTTGAAGCATCTCTCTCTAAAGGGTAATGTTGGATACATCGAGATCTTGCACATCAGCTTTCATGGGATCCACATTGAGCTGTGGTTATTGGACTTTCCATTTTACTAGATTGGGCTTTCGTGCCATGTTTGCACTTCACTTAAGCATGTTTTTATTGTGCTATTTCTCCAATGAGTTATATTTCTATTTGAGCATGCTTCGGGCCACAGTTTCTTTTAAATGCTAATGGTGAGAAGTCCTTATGAACATCAATCACATCGGATATAAGCAGCAAAGAGGAACCGGCCACTGATGATGTTAATCCTAAGAATGTGAACTAAGTCTTGATGAAGAACCTCCTTATATTCTCTAAGCAAGCTGAGTAGCTTAGCACTTAGGGCCTGTTCTTTTCGTAGGTAAATTCGGGTGGGTAAAAGGATGAAGTAGGTTGAGGTAGGTTGAAGCAAGTAGAGGTGGGTTGAAGTAGATTGAAGTGGGTTGAAGTGGGTTGAATTTTTTTTATGTAATAAATTGAACTTGGTTAAAATAGTAGAAGTGGGTTGAAGTGGGTTGAGATTGGCATTTTAGAATTGTCCCACGAAAAGAACAGGGCCTTAGTTCAACTTTTTTGGCTTTGATACTCTAGTAGTTTGTGGTGGCAGTTCTTATCTGACATATATTCGTCTGAGTTCTGCTTGCGTGATTATTTGTGCTTTTCTTCAACTTACGACAGCATCCTACAATAGTGGCTGGATATGTGGTTGGATGGGGATATTCTGCAGACACATTGGAGTTCAGACCTCTGGAATTTGAAGACACAAAGTCCCAAGTTCAGAGAGACCACAGTCTTCTGATTCTAATAAGTTGAATATATTTGAGTCATAGTTGTCCTGTTTTGAGTTCCTTTTTTTGAGTTCACTGCACATTACTGATTGTTGCAAATTATAGTTGCATAGAACTTCTGCTAGATTAATTTGCTTGTTATGGTATGTCGCTGGGTTTTTCACAGTAGAAGTTCTTCAAATTTCTTACGAGGAGTCCTTTATAAAACTAATTGGTGTGCAGTTCTTCCACACGTTATAGTTGTTAAATTTGATTGAAAGGCCCTTTTTTTTGTTTGGGGGGGGGGTGTCAGGCCCCAGGGGGAATGGCTTTTCACAGCCTCTATGCTTATTATAGGAGCAAGTCCCATTCGGCGATTTCATGAAACTGGTTTGATGTTTATATTTGTAAAGAGCAGGCCTGTGCTTGTCTCTACGGAGACATCTGATAAAATTGGAACGATACAGAGAAGATTAGCATGGCCCCTGCGCAAGGATGACACGCACAAATCGAGAAATGGTCCAAATTTTTTTTGTACTTTTACGATAAAATATTTTTAAATGAAATTGCAATACAGGATTTGTTTGCTTTCAATTTAAATGGTTCATTTATTTAGCAAATTATACTGGAGGAATCTCCGTCTCTGTCTGCCTGAAGATCATGTAGTTCTCTGCTTGTGTGCCTTAGGAGATAGCAGTTTTGGAAAATCCTTTGGATTGTCCCAATGTCGCTGAGTTTTCATTTATGTGTATTATGATGGCAGCACAATTTAATCGTTCTACTCTCTGTGGTTTGCACTAGCCACTACCAAATCTTCTGTATCTTGTTAGAGGCTTATACTAGGTGTTAGCACTGGGAGGACCCATCCAGCGATCCAGATGAAAATTTCTGTGCAGCATCCTCTCTGTTTTTGTGTTTTAGTAGTCTTTTGGCTATGTGCTGTGAAATCTGGGTTGCGGTTTCCTTTGGTCTATTTATAGTTTTCATTGTTGGACTCGCAATACTTTCTCCCCGGTTAGAGTTTGCATTGTGATCCCTTGGCTCCTGCATTTATAGTTATTCAAGCTTAGATTCCAAGCTATAGCCACTTTAGTGAAAATCGGAATATTAAAGCTCGGAAGATTAAAGCTAGAATGAGTGTTGAGACTGGAATTGGGTCAGGGGCAGTCTGAACGCGAGGCGCCGACTGTCACAAATTATGACATACGCTCTCCCACTTTGTGCATACGTTAGGTAGGCATACGGCGTACCTCCCAAAGTGCAGTGGAGGCCTGTTGAACCCGTCCAGGTAAATATGTTTCTCTGTTCTTCACTGATTACCTTTATTGTTTTCTCCAGCTACTCTTTCCAGTTACTTGACGTAGTATGGGAACCAAATCTCGAATGGAAGCAGATTTGAGTACAAAACTATAATTTTACCTAGTAGGCTCTGGATGGATTGCAAACCAAATTATGGAGCCATTGATGCATCTCAATTGTTCCTGATATCAAGGACAAGAAAGTCTTAGCGTAATGGTAGGTTACCCAAACTAGGTTAAAATTGTTCTGTATGGCCATATTTGTGATGGTTGCTTGAACATTCTAGCAAAGAAGGTTAGTGTTACATTGGTTGCAGGTGATTTTTTTTTGTTTGCATGTTTAAGGATGAGTTTGCTTCTTACCTAGTGCATCGTGCTTCCATTAGGCTTCAGCCAGGGTAAGGCTACATAGAACTTGATGTTTGAAAAACCCTGCCTATGGAGGTGCTGACTGTTCTAATTATTCTTTGTTCTAACATCACTGGACAGCCACCCGCTAAGAACTTCCGCTGGTTCACCCTTGGAGCTAGTCTAATTATTCTTCTCATGTATTGTCGATCTGTTGTATAGCAGATGACTCCATGGAACTCCTAAAGGTCACTGAAGCCTTTGTTCCAGGAGCAAAATGTCAGCTCGAGGTATGAATCTTTGACATCTTTGTTGAATGCAAATGAGGGATGGAGCACATGCGATCTATCTATTTGCTTCGTGCTTGAGAAGACTTCTGCTAGTGATTTGGCAATTGTGTTTCTGCCTCGTTGGTCTAAAAATTTGTGCAACGAATATGATGTATGTGTTAGAAAGGTGGCAGTTGTTTCTTGGACAGATCAAAGCTGTTCAGATGTAGCTTTACCCTGTAGCATTATGGGATTGAGGGACTGTAACTACTTTCAGGCTGTCGAGAAGTTCTAGAAGCTGTTTCATATGTTACTTGTCTTGTGGAAGTATGCGAGAAAACATTGTGTGCTCTAATGATTATTTATTGTCTAAGTATGTGTTAACCTACTGGCTGTCAAAGCATGAAGATTTTTTCATTGACAGTACCAACTAATGGAGCAGGTCAAAATGATTCTTTGATGACATGCACGTTATGTGGGTGTTAGTCTCTGATTGGCAATGATTTTTTAGGCCACTGGAGGTTCATAATAAGGTAGGGAGTCACAGCAAGCTTTACACAGCCCCTTGATGCAGCAAATGATCCGGTCACCTTGATTCCCAATTGTGATCTAGGTGCAGAGTTCTTGGGCTCAGAGGTTGGCTTTGTGTTTGGTATGCCCTAATTATCTCTACTGGGGCCGTTTTAGTGTCTGAACCTCCCCCCATCCCCCCTTTTCTTTCTGGTTATAGCTCTCTCCTGTGTTTGCTTAATGACTGCTAATAGCATTATATTTGCAATTGTGCAAAAAAAATAGAGTTTCAGGCCATCATTCTGAGCAATCATTGAGTATCATATTTGTCCCACATGGAAAAAAGAAAAGCAAGCCCGGAATGCAGAGGACGTGTTGCACTACAGCATAGGCCTGGCTCACCCCACCAAATCATGTCAAGACATTTATTTTTGTGGTATCAGTTTCATTGTCATGTATATTTCACAAAATGGTGGTGTTCGAAAATGTTTTCATGTCTGTTTTTTATTGTTTGAGGGTTTACTTAGTGCAGACATCAGGAGTTACAGCTAATTTCTCTACAGAAGTTTTTTTAGATATATTTCATTAACAAAAGACTGGATGCAAAGATAGCATCCTGCAAAAAGCTATACACATCCCATATGCATAGAATCCACAAAATCTAAGAGATCAAGAGAAGAGCAACAAAAGATCCCTTTGTCCCAAAAATAGAGAGCCTTGATGAAATGATCTTTAATTCTCTACAGAAGTGTTTAATACTTGCTAATTTGTTTGGGCTTCAGGTGTTGTGATGCCTTTAGAAATGGTTGGAGAAACCAGAGGTGTCTAATTACATAATGGAAGGGTGTCAAGTTAATCTTTGGATGTCTTTAGAAATGGTTAAAGAAACCAGAGGTATTTAATTACAGAATGGAAGAGTGTCAAGTTCATCTTTGGAATAGAAACAACGGAGGTTTGCCTTGTGATTTCTAATATGTTCCCAATGCTGAGGACTGTGACAATCTGATCATCTGGTGGCACTATTGGTAACAACTCAATGCAGCAATGTCTCTTTCAGGTACCAAGCCATGGTATACTTTTTGTTTTTTGGGGGGGGGTTGGAGGGGGAAAGATGCCGAGACTATTCAGTCTTGAATTGCAAAGAGTTCCATTCTCACTCAGTTGCTGTTGTATTTCCAGATGAGCTTGTTCTGTTATTATTGAACTCCTTAGTTTAACATATTCACACTGTCAATCTCCGTTCTCTAACAGGTTTATGCTAAAGTTGTACAGTACATCAACAAGATGAAGCGAATTTCCTGCATTCCCAATTTTCTTTAATTCTATTTTGTAAGTTCAATTGTTGAATAAGTTGGAAATGCATACTTTTGAGCTTGTTTTAAGATCTTGCATTGGTAAAAGACGCCAGTTTTGACTGGCTTCTTCCCTTTTAGCCTCCTAGCTAGGTTCACTGCATCAAATTATAAGGTTTGGAATGCACGGGACTTCTGAAATGTAGAAAAGAAATGGACTCAGGTTTGCAAGTGAATATGTAAGTGATGATACAAAACCTGATTGGAAACATAATATGGATGGACGGAACCTTTATGTTGAGGGGGCGCTTAGGCTGCCATAAAGGAGGAAGTACAGAGAGGCAAGAATCAGGTGTAATTTCTGTTCTTGTTTGATCTTTGATGTTGATATCTGTCCTACATCATTCTAGTACTAATGTAACGGGGAGAGCCAACAACAGTAGCTTGTTTTGGGGAGTTTTGAGTGTTGTACTGCTTTTTATGTTTTGTGCTCCTGTATTGCATCTGAATTGCCACCGCACACCACCTGCAAATAATATTTGAGGTTTTTTTAACAGATTGACTGAAGTTAGGCAATTTTGCAACGCAGGCTTTATCCATAGCGTTTTAAGGTAAGGACTGAGGTCCTTCTCTTAGGCGCATTTGGGTGGAAACACAAAAGATTGGATTCAGATGGCGATGAGATTTCTGTGGTCGTCTGTTAGGCAGGGAAGATAACAGAAGCGACCATCTAGTCGGATTTCTTTCGGTGAGAAGATCTGTCTGTTTCATTGCTAAGGAAATTTTCAAATGCGTCCTCAAGCTGGGGTAACGCTGGTACTATCAAGGTAATACTGTTAACTGTTATGCAAATAGTATGTCTGCAGCCTATTTTGCTCTAGCATTCTACCGTATGCACAGCTGCTATGGTCACTATTCATTAGAACTACTCTCTTTTGACCTTTTGGTGAAGATGTGGGCCGTCTAACCTTGATCATACTAATTGAAACTTTTCTACCCCCCCCCCTTTTTTTCTCTCTTTTGTTTTCAGTGAAAGTGCCTGATGCATCTATGGGAAATTGCTAATCCCCTTAGTCTGCCCGCCCGGGGACTATTACTTCACAAATTAGAACTTTCTAAACGGAATCATTCAATCAACACTCATGGGGACTGGGGAATTTGATCTGGCTACAAGTGCTCATGCCTCCATTTCAGTGGCTTAAAGTGCGAGAGATCTGTTAGGAAAGACCGTAGTCTTTTGATACTAGCAAGGTGAACACTTTTACCCGAGTCTCCATGAGACTACTTTGGTTTAATAAATTTGTAGTTTCAAGCAAGAAAGGAATTCATTAATTATTGATAATTGTAATTTCAATTGTTTCTGTATGAGTTTCTTCAGTTGGCTTACAGCAAGGCATTTCTTTGAATGGCTTTTCTGTCCTTTATGGTCCGCGCTTTGGTAATTCTAGTTTAACAATTGAAGCAGAGGGATCAAAGCGAGATGGATGGTTGGAGACGGGATGGCTTTTGATTACCCTAGAGCACTTGAGGTTTGTGGCTAATTGATTGACTATCTGATTTCCCTGCATATTGATATGTGCAATTATTGTGAAGATCTATACCCACATCAAGGCTTTATGAAGCCACTGTCTAGGGCTTAAAAATATGATTCTCTCTTTATAGACATTCGATAAAATTGGAACGATGCAAAGAAGAATAGCATGGCGCCTACACAAGGATCGCACGTCCAAACTGAGAAATGGTCCGAATTTTTTTGGCAGATCTTCTCCTGCGCTAGGTTTGCATCACAACACCTTCCCCCCACCCACTCCCAGACCTTATTACTAGGAAATTTCACATGTACTTAATTGACCCCATCTAGGTAGGGAAATTGTTCCTTTGTTCTTCACCGCTTTTCTATTTAATTTAAAAGTACCCAATGACTTGATATGAAATTTCACATGAAATTATTGACCCCATCCAGGTAAGTTTGGGAAGATGTTCCTTTGTTCTTCACTGCTTTTCTTTTAATTTACTAGTACCCAATGACTTGATATGGAAGTTGGAGATCCAAACTCCCCAAAATAAATTTAAAAATATATATATATTTGAGTGCAAAACTATCCCATTCTACCTACCAGATTCAGTACTGATTCTCATAGTATACATTTTTAGTTTTCAGCTCTATGGGTTTTAAATCATGCCTAAACTATGGAGCCATCAAAGGATCTATTTGTTTAGGCCATCAAGGACAATGCCAGCCCAACCTGATGTTTGGTTATCAAACTTGCTTATAGATGTCAGGTGTTGACGTTTGTCTACTTGTTATGTTTTGCCGTTTGAAATTTATGTATTCTAGAATGAAGAAGAGTTTGTACCGTCATTCAGTTACTGACTGTCTATGGTAACTTGAAGTCTTACAGTGAGTGCAGCATGCTTGAGCTCCAGTCTAGATTTTGGAAGTGTCCTGAGAATACCCTGGAAACAACGCTCAAGTTGTTAATCTATGTAAGAAATGACACAATCCTTTTCAATGTCTCAGGCATCTGCACGTTGATTGGTCTTTGCTGGAGTGCGTGGATTGGTGTTTGTTGGAGCAGATTACCTGTGTTCCCCACTTTAAGACAAGTACATTGAATAAGAATATAGGCAGTATGAATGGGGATATCTTACCATGATACATACAGGGATGATTGAGAATCTAATTCAACAGCTGGATCACTATTTTACCCGGGTGAATTTCTCCTATTTTGTTTTAGTTTATAGTGCAGGATTCTTTCTGTAAATAAGTCATGGTCTTGATTTTTAAAATGCTAGAAAAAGAGTTTATATGTTTTATTGAAAGACTTAGTGGACCTGTGATGGCTTAGCATTGTGATCTAGGCATCTAGCTCAGAACTCCTGCGGTCTACATGTTGGTTTTGCAGGCCAGTGTTTTATTTTTCTGGTAGCTAGAAAGCAGACGCGTGTAATGTTCTATGTTTTTATCACCATACTAAAGTCATAGGAGGCTGTTGGCTGCCCGTACATTTTTTTTCCTGATCTATACGAGATACATCCTTGTCGGACTGCTTGATCGACAAATATACATGGGTTTGATTATACAGCAGATGTGATGAAAGCTCATGTAGCAATTCGTTTGCACTTCCAATGACTATGATGTTTAATGTTCTTTTTATCATCCTGTCAATGTTGGTATTTTACAATTTCAATGAGTTAGGTGGAAGAAGATCGTGGCTGAGCTAACACCTGCAAGCTTGATGTTGATGCCCATGGAACTGAAAAGGAGATTCATATTGATTCGATGGACGAATCTTCTAAATTTGGAAGTGTTGGCTTACCAGAAGCAGAAGAGTTGGTCAAGTATGTTGCCAGTAGAGAAGCACAGTACGACAAATAGCAGTAAGTTAGATAATAACTAGAACCTCTAAAGGGATAATAAGTAGCATACACAAGTGTTGGGAACGTATGATACGTAATATCCAAAACAACGCCCAACAAATGTAGTAATATATGTATCATGACTAGAAATTAGTTATACAACTGTCTTCTATTAAAACAAAAGGATACAACTACCATTAATGAATCTTCTAATTTTTCATCTTAAAAATGAAAAGTTGAATTAGAGTCTTCGGGTTTTGAATGGACGAAAAATGATGGCTGGAAGTGTATAATAAGGTATAGATAATATATATATATATATATATATATATATATATTTGCCTTTTGTATTGAAATGCAAATTAAAGGTAAGATGGTGTAAATTAAAATGTGACATATATCCCATCAAACAAAAGATTTGTTCATAAACCAAAAATTATCAAATGTGGTTCCACCTATCCTCTTCTACAAAACTTAAAAGCTCAATCTTTCTCCAATAATAACTCCTTTTTCAGCTTGCTTTCACTCTTTCAAAATGCATAAGAAGAAACCACAAGTATTGAGAGCATTTTCAAAGTTAGAAAATAGCTGACTATGAGCGGTTGCTTCATTTGTTCTGACTATTTTATGTAAATACTCCAGCGGTTTATCTCTCCCCCCTTAAATTTAAGGTGCTGGCTAATTTTTGTTTTTAAAATTGACGGCAAATAGGTCTTACAACAAATGTAGGGATATGTCTAACCATTTTCGTTTATTTAAAATTAATTATATTAAACATTAAGGTGGGTAAAAATTAATATTAATAGGTGGAGGGTTTACAAATTATTTCTAAAAAGGCCGAGGAGATAAAGGTGAATATGTCTTTTCTCTTTATCAAGTAAGTTTAAATATTTGTGCAAAAGAAAATGTATCTTTTGAGGAATATTGGTTTTAGATTGTCAATTTTTTAAATTATTTTCATTTTTGGCATGATGTACATGGAGTACGAAGTACAAATCTCATACAAAGGGGGATGCAAATCAAACATGATATCTTATGTACCTAAAATCCAATTCTTAATTATTATGTCAATATTTAATGACAAACTGATTAAACTGAATACTTCACAAACTATTTGTATTTTGCCATTATCATATATACACAAGGGCAATGAAAAAGGCATATTAAAAAAACTATCAATTTGATACACTTATATTTTGCATGAGAGAATTTTTAACTTTTTAAATTTCTTTCATCAATAATTTTATTTTAAACTTTCACTTTGGTACTGAATGTGTATTTCTCAAACTTTAACTCACCAAACAAAAATGTGGGCAAAAACTAGTTAAATTAAAGTAGCATAAATTTCATTTCAAACGAAACTTAAAATAAAATGTACATATTTGTTGAGAAGATGTAACGCGTGATTGAAACAATCTCTGTCTATAGTGCATAAATGAAAATATCTCAAGCGCTTGGGGAATTAAAAAAAAAAGAAAAAGAAAATATATGAAGTGTTCAAAAGCGCAACCCAATGCGGAAAAGCGTCCAAGGTTTGTACTGTTCACCCAAAACCCTGGACCACTTAACATTGCTAATCTGGTCACATTGGCTCGTCCAATGGCTATGCATATAGGTCCAAATTAAGGTTGAGCAACCCGTCCCGGTTGGAACTGAGTCCAAAACTCTGGACCCGATTCCGGGCGGAATCAAGTCCAAGATTATTGGAACTGATCCCAGAACCGGTCGGAATCGGGTCCCAAATTGGGTACCCGGTTCCTAACTATTTTCTATTTTATTTTATTTCATTTCATTTAAAATTTTGGCTTGTGGTTGTGATTTTGTGAGACAACTAATGTACCCAACAAGCTGGCTAATTGATAGTTCAAAATCAAATTTAATAGAAGTGGCAGTTAGGCATTTACCATGCATTAAAATCTAACTGATTCGCTAATAAATAGCATTTCATTTCGTCCAAGCATTAAAAAAAATACCATCTCCAGTGAATTGATAGCTCAGAATCCAAATTGGGTAACTTATACATTTTTAAATTAAAAAAAAACTAATTAGACCCGGTAATCGGGTAATAGGTCCGGTTCCAGTTCTAAGTTTTAAGGACTCAACTTCGGACTCAGTTGCAATTGGTTCTAGGATTTCAGAATCAATCCCGAATCCAGTTCGACTAAGTCTGAATATAAATTCAGCGGATCTAAACCGAATCCAAATTTAAAACCGAGTATATAATTTTTTTGCTCAGCCCTAGGCCGAATGCAATCCAAGTTTTTCTCTGTACCCAACCGGATCCGCTACGATGTCCGGGTCAGGAATCAAGTTTCGCGGCTTTTTAACTCCCCCCCCAAATAAACTCATCTCCTCTTTTCCCTTAAAAAAAAGAAACAGAAAAAAAAGACACTATCAGTGTCAGGATCTTTCTTAGTTCTACAAAAATGGCGGTTTTACACCTTCTTCTCCTTCTCTCTAATTTTTTGAAGAATTCTACGAAAATATGACGATTTTGCCGCTTAGTTCACACTTCCAACTCTACCATGTTGTTTCTCGTTAGTTGTAGTTCTGACAGGGTAAGTGAAGAGGAGATTGCGGGCAGAACTTGCTTTGAATTATGTGTCGATGCTTTCAGTCCCCCCCTTGTTTTTGAATTATGTGTCGATGCTTTGCATGTTTCAGTTATTTAGTTCATATCATGGTTAGATTATCATATTTCTGTTCTGCAGCATGGCTTGCGTGTTATAGGTTTGACTGGGTTATGGATTCGACCGTATTGTCGTTGTAGAAATTCCATTTTGCGAATTCTATTATAATTTTTGGCTGATTGATTGTTCAAGCTTCTATTTAGGGATAAATGGCTGAAAGTTTGGTGAATCAAGGATTACGGCTTTTTGATTGATGATGGACTAGGAATTTGCTGCTAATTGCTATCTGCTTGCACTACTCGCCTATTTCAATGTTGAAAGGCCAGTGTAATTGGATTTAAAAAAAAATTACGTGAGTTAGATTTTGGGCTATTGCTGGTAGGAGTCTAAGACTGCTCTGGAGATTGTAGTTCTGCAGGTTTACAGGCTGCACAGCAAAGAGAAGTGAAGCAATAATAGGCCAGATGATTCAGGGAAATGCAAGCAAGGTTCTTCATTATAGCCTAGATATCGTAACTCGTTTATTTTAAATTTTCATCTGAAACTTGCAAGTCCTCTTTTTGTTTGTAGGGTAAGGCTGTTTGCATCTTCATCTCCACAGTCCTCACATCCTGCACGGACGAGAACCATATTAAGAGTTGCTCTTGTAGTTTTTTGAAGCATCTCTCTCTAAAGGGTAATGTTGGATGCATCGAGATCTTGCACATCAGCTTTCATGGGATCCACATTAGCTGTGGTTATCGGACTTTCCATTTTACTAGATTGGGCTTTCGTGCCATGTTTTGCACTTCACTTAAGCTTGTGTTTATTGCTATTTCTCCAATGAGTTATATTTCTATTTGAGCATGCGACCACATCTTCTGGCTACAGTTTCTTTTAGGTCTTTAAAATGCTAATGGTCAAAAAGTCCTTATGGACATCAATCACATTGGAAAAAAGAAGCAAAGAGGAACCAGCCACTGATGATGTTAATCCTAAGAATGTGAACTAAGTCTCGATGTCAGTTGATGAAGAACCTCCTTGTTGTATTCCCTAAATAAGCTGAGTAGCTCAGCACTTTGTTCAACTTTTTTGGCTTTGTCACTCTAGTAGTTTGTGATGGCAGTTCTTATCTGACATATATTAGTCTGAGTTCTGCTTGCGTGATTATTTGTGCTTTTCTTCAACTTAGGAGAGCATTCTACAATAATGGCTGAATATGTGGTGGGATGAGGATATTCTGCAGACACATTGGAGTTCAGACCTCTGGAATTTGAAGCCCCGAAATCCCAAGTTCAGAGAGACCGGAGTCTTCTGATTCTAATAAGTTGAATATGTCTGAGTCATAGTTGTCCTGTTTTGAGTTCCTTTTTTTGAGTGCAGTGCACATTACTGCTTGTTGCAAATTATAGTTGCGTAGAACTCCTGCTAGATTAATTTGCTTATTATGGTATGTCACTGGGTTTTTCACAGTAGAAGTTCTTCAAATTTCTTACGAGGAGTCCTTTATAAAACTAATTGGTGTGCAGTTCTTCCACCCATGATAGTTGTTAAAATTTGATTGAAAGGCCCTTTTTTTGTTTTTTTTTTTGGGGGGGGGGGTCAGGCCCAGGGGGTATGGCTTTTCATAGCCTCTATGCTTATTATAGAAGCAAGTCCCACACAACAATTTCGTGAAACTGGTTTGGTGTTTATAATTGGACAGGGCTTTGATTGTCTCTTTGGAGACATCTGATAAAATTGAAATGATACAGAGAAGATTAGCATGGCCCCTGCGGAAGGATGACGCGCACAAATTGAGAAATGGTCCAATTTTTTTTGTACTTTCACGATAAAATTTTTTTGAAAAAAATTCCAATACAGGATTTGTTTGCTTTCAATTTAAATGGTTCATTTATTTAGCAAATTATACTGGAGGAATCTCTGTCTCCGTCTGCCTGAAGATGGCATTAGGACATCTGGTTCTTCGCTTGTGTGCATTAGTAGATAGCAGTATTTGGAAAATCCTTTGGAGTGTCCCAATGTCGCTGAGTATTCATTTATGTGCATTATGATGGCAGTGCAGTGTAATCTTTCTAGTCTCTGTAGTCTGCAGTAGCCACCACCAAATCTTCTTTATCTTGTCAGAGGCTTATACGAGGTGATGGCACTATGAGGATGATCCAGTGATTCAGAAGAAAATTTCTGTGCAGCATCTTCTCTGTTCTTGTGTTTTAGTAGTCTTTTGTCTCTGTGCTGTGAAATCTGGGTTGTGGCTTCCTTTGTTCTATATATAGCTTTCACTGTTGGACTTGCAATTCTTTCTCTGCCGTCAGAATTTGCATTCTGACCCCTTAGCCCCTACATTTATAGCTAGTTATTAAAGCTTAGACTCCAGCCAGTTTAGTGAAAATCAGAATATCAAAGCTCGGAAGATTAAAGCTGGAATGAGTGTTCAGATTGGAATTGGGTCAGGGGCTGCGCTGACGCAGGCCCCGACTGTCACAAATTATGATGTATGCTCTTCCACTTTAGGCATACGTTGGGTAAGCATACGGCGTACCATCCAAAGTCCAATGGAGACCACCTACCTATGCTTTCTGAACTTTCTTGATTGCCCATTGAGTCATTGACCCTATCGAGGTAAACATGTTCCTCTGTTCTTCACTGATTAGTGATTACCTTTATTGTTTTCTGATGCAGCTTCTCTTTCCAGTTACTTGACGTGTTATGGGAACCAAAGCTCGAATGAAAGCATATTTGAGTACAAAACTATAATTCTACCTACTAGGCTCTGTATGGATTGCGAACCAAATTATGGAGCCATTGATGCATTTCAGTTTTTCCTGCTATCAGGGACAACAATGTCTTAACGTGATGGTAGAAAAGACGTTAAAATTGTTCAGTATGGCCATAATTTTTGGATTATCCTGTTGTCTGAAATTCATGTCTCATGGAATGAAGGGTCAAGTGTCCATACCCTCATCGAGGTCTTGTGATGGTCGCTTGAACATGCTGTTAAAGAAGCTTACTTTTAATGTTCCACAGTTGGCATTGGTTGCAGGTGATATTTCTTTGCTTGTAAGTTTAAGCTTGAGTTTGCTTCTTACGTAGTGCATCTTGTTGCCATTGGGCTTCAGGCAGGGGTAAGGCTTCATAGAACTTGATGTTGGAAATCCCTGCCTATGGAAGTGCTAAATGTTCTCCTGTGTTATTAAGTCCATTTTCTCTTAAAACACCCCCCCCAAAAGATGATGTGTTGCCACAGAATGTATGAATGAAGATGGGCACAAACCGTCCGAGAAATTGAGAAGCCCAAAAAGAAAAAAAAGGACATATAGCTTTGTTCTACATCACTTGACAACTAGCTGCTCAGAACTTCCACTGATTCACCCTTGGAGTTATTCCGATAATGGCTATTCTTCTCCTGTATTATGGATCTGTCTTGTAGCAGATGACTCCGTGAAACTCCTAAAGGTCACTTAAGCCTTTGATCCAAGAGCAAAATGTCAGCGTGAGGTATGAATCTTCCACATCTTTGTTGAGTGCAAATGAGGGATGGAGCATTCGCAATCTATCTATTCTTTGTGGCTATAAAACTTCTGTCTCATTCGTCAAAAATTTATGCAAAGCATAAGAAGTCTGTGTTAAAAAGGCGACAATTGTTTCTTGCACAGATCAATGTTCAAATGTGGCTTTACACTGTAGCATTATCACTTTGAGGGGCTGTCAGAGCACCAAGATTTTTTTTTTTTTGACAATACCTAGTAATGGAGCAGGTCAAAACGATTCTTTGATGACATGCGCGTTATTCTGGGTGTTGGTCCCCGCATTCGCGTTTGGTCTGATTGGCAATGATCTTTGAGGCCACTTTCTCCAGCAATTGTGCCAAAAAAAAAAAAAAAAAGAGTTTCAGGCCATCGTTCTAAGCCATTGACTATCATATTTGTCCCACATGGAACGAGAAAAGCGAGCCCGGAATGCAAAGGATATAAATTGGAGTATGCAAGACTGTTCAAAGCATACCTTTCTCGGCCTTTTGGCTAAGATCAAGTGTAGTATCTGTTCTTATCAGTTTAATATCTGATATGTGGGTCATTGACCCATAATGATATTAAATTAATTTTTTGAGGGGTAGGGTCCACTACAGTAGCTTGCTACTGGGACTCTCGAGTGTCGCTTGTGTGTTGCACTGCTGCATAGGCCTGGCGCACCCCACCAAATCATGTCAAGACATTTATTTTCGAGGTGCCAGTTTCATTGTCATGTATGTTTTACAAAATGGTGGTGTTAGAAAATGTCTTCATTTTTGTTTTTTTATTGTGCAAGGGTATGTAGTGCAGGCTTCAGGCGTCCTAGCTAATTTTGCGGAAAGTTTTTAATATTTTACTTGCTAATTTGTTTACTGCAGAAAGTTTTTAATATTACTTGCTAATTTGTTTGGGCTTGAGATGCGATCTCTCCAGAAATGGTTGCAGAAGCCAAAGGTATTTAATTGCAGAATGGGAGAGTGTCAAGTTAATTTTTGGAATAGGAACAGTTGCAGGAGCCAAAGGTATTTAATTGTAGAATGGGATGGTGTCAAGTTAATCTTTGGAATAGGAATAGCGGATGTTGACCTGGTGATTTCTAATTTGTTCCCAATGCTTAGGATTCTGTCACAATCTGATGAGCACTATTTGTAACAACTCAATGCAGCAGTCTTTCGGGTACCAAACCATGGTATCAATTTTTTTTTTCCCGGGGGAGGGGGGGTGTTGGCGGGGGATGCCACATCTATTCAGTCTTACATTGAATAGCGAAGAGTTCCATTCTCGCTCAGTTGCTGTTGTACTTCCAAATGAGCCTGTTCTGTTACTATCGAACTCCTTAATTTAACAGATTCACACTGTCAATCTCCATTCTCCAGCAGGTTTATGCTAAGGTTGGAGGGTACCTGTACAATATAAAGTGAATTTCCTGCATTTCTGATTGTCTTTCATTCCATCCTTCTAGGTTCAGTTGTTTGAATTAGTTGAAAATGCGTTATTTTTGAGATTGTTTTAAGACCTTACATTGATAAAAGTCACCAGTTTTGACTGGCTTCTTCCCTTTTAGCTTGCTAGCTGCGTTCACTGCATCAAATTATGGGGTCTGGAATGTACGGGAGTTTTGGAATTTTGGAAAGAAATGGACTCAGGTTTGCAAGTGAATATGAAAGTGATGATGCAAAACCTGATTGGAAACATAATATGAATGGACAGAACCTTTATGTTGAGGGGGTTCTTAGGCTGATATAAGGGAGGCTTTATCCGTAGTGTTTTAAGGATTGATGTCCTCTTGGATACATTTGGGCAGAAACACAAAAGATTGGATTTTCAGATGGCGATGAGATGTGTGTAGTCAGCTATTAGGCAGGCAAGATCATAGAAGTGACCATCTAGTCTGATGTCTTTCAGCTAGAAGATCTGTCAGTTTCATCGCTAAGGAAATGATTTCAAATGGCTTCCTCAAGCAGGGTTAACGTTACTATCAAGGTAATACAATAACTATTACGCAAATAGTATTTCTGTAGCCTATCTTGTTCTAGCATTCTACCATTTCTACAGCTGCTATGGTCACTATTCATTCGAACTACTCTCTTTTGACCTTTTGGTGAAGATGTGGGCCATCTAAGCTTGATCACACTAAGTGAAACTCTTTCTATTTTTTTTTCCCTCTCTTTCTCCCCTCCCCCCCTTCAGTGAAGGTGCCTGATGCATCTATGGGAAATTGCTAACCCCCTCAGTCTGCCTGCTTTGTCCATGATGCCAGTATCATCAATTCACAAATTGGAACTTTCTGAATAGAATCATTCAATCAACACTTGGGGGAAATTTGATCTTGCTACAAGTGCTAATGCCTCTTGCTTCTCTCTATCTTTCAGTCTCTTGAACAACCCCCCTTCCCAACCAACCCCCCCCCCCCAAAAAAAAAGTGAAAGCCATTCTTAAATTTGAACAACATTTTTTAAAATGGGAAGCATACATCTCATATTTTACATATTGCTTGGTTGACATATGTATGTACTTCTCTTTTTCCTTATAATTATATGCTCCATATGATTCTTTTGCATTGACTTTCTAAGCAGTGTTTTAGTCAATCACAGTTAGCCAAACTATCACAACATACATATGTAATAAAATGGCAACAACTACACATTTTAACATAATATAGAAATTTGTGTACTCTAGTCTTCTGCGTAAGTGAATCAATAAAGGGCCCGATCCAGAAAAATGCGTGGAAGGTCTTCTCATTGCGGCAGAGATGTCTTCTAAACTTTTAATTTGACTGTCTCAGGAACCGTATTTGGAATCAGCCTCTTTGTTGCAGGGAAACTGAATCTACACCCGACATAGATATGGAATCTCCAATGATTGTTGTAGTAGTAGTCTACTAGTCTCTTCGAAGCATCTCTTTTTGGGGTAAGGTTGACTACATCTAGACCTCATAGACTAGCTTCCATGAGATCCAACGTCGGATTTTTGACTTTCAATTCAATTAGATAAGGCTTTTGCCGTGTCCTGCACTTCACATAAATGTGTTTGTGTTGCTATTTTCTTCAACACGTCATTTTTTGTTTAATTTGAGCATAGTTTCTTGCTATGGTCTCTTTTAGTTATTTCAAATGTTGATGGTCAATAATTCATGGTGAACATCAACTGCTTTGGAAATAAGAAACAAGTAAGAACCTCTGTTGATGATGCTACTTCCAAGAAAGTGAAAGCGCTAATGAAAAACCATCTTGTATTTCTTAAAGCAATAATTAGCTTAGGACTTACATTCAAGTGCAACTCTGGAGTTCACAGTCTTATATTTTGGTGATGGAAATCCTTATTTGAGATTGATGGTCTGAGTTTTGCTCGTTTGATGATTTGTATTTGGTCCAACTAATGAAAACATTCTATGAAAATGACAAATATGTTGGCTTCAGACATCTCATACTATTTTCTTCTTGATACAGGTCTCCAATGCCAATGCTCCAATACCTAAAGCCCCATAAATCCAAAGCTATTTGGAAAGAGAGAAGATTTTTTGATATTAATGGGGTGAATACTTTAGCTGAGTCATAGTTGCATGTTATAATATTGTTTTGAGTACAATATATCTTGTTGCTGTTTGCAGATAACTGTTAGAACTTTTGGATTACTTGCAATTATGTCTTGTTACTGGTTTTCTGACCAGCAAATGTTTTTCGGATGTGTTACAAGACATCTTTTTAACTTTGATCAGCGTGTGGTACTTCCATCTTTGATAATTATGGTTAAAAATTGAATAGCTTACTTGCAATTGTGGCTTGTTACTGGTTCTCACCATTAAATGCTTTTCAGGTGTGCTACAAGACATCTTTTTTAACTTTGATCAGCATGTGGTACTTCCATCTTTGATGATTGTGGTTGAAAAATGAGTAGGAGGGATCAAAGAGTGGAGCTTTTCTAGCATGGCCTTTGGCTGCCCTTTGTCAGTCAGTTTCTTAAGCTCATAGAAGTTTCATGTGCACCTAATATGCTTATTGTAAAGCAAGTCCCATGGTGCTATTCTAAGAGAGTTATGGGACCTTTATATACCTAGGGCCCAGGTTCTTTGTTTTTTCTTCGGAGACATCCAATAAAATTGGAATGACACAGAGAAGATTAGCATGGCCCCTGCGCAAGGATGACGCACAAATCGAGAAATTGTCCAATTCATTATTTGGCAATTCTCACTTGATCAACGACCTTTTTTGGGGCGGGGGGGTTGCAATGGGGTAATAGTCCGGTTTTAATTTTTTTCCCCCCTTGCAATAATGTATAGTCCCTGCACAAGGATGATATGTGCGGCGAATTGAGGAGAATGGTCCGTGTATTCTGCCGCAACTTATGGTACTGGAATCTGTCTATCTGCCCGAAGATGGCATTCGGTCATCTAGTTCTTTGTTTGTGCATATTAGCTGGTCGCAGTGTTCGAAAACTGTTATTATGTCCAACCTTCCGTAGACTATTCTTTATGTTCACCATGATGGAGCTGAATGTAATCTCTAAGTTTGCACTAGCTGCTATTGAAGAGAACTTGTCTCGTCTTTCTTGTCGGAGGATTGTACTAGGTGCAACACAGGGAGAATCTCTCTACAGCCATCGAGATGAGGTGATAGCACTGGCCACTCTGAGACTCTCCAGCCCTAGCAAAAATTTTTGCAGCTGCATTTTAGGTCTATGTTCCAGCATGCGTTCTATATATGCCTTTATATCGTTTGTCTGTTTTAGAGCAGCTTCCATGAAGGGCCAACTATAGGTTGACCCTGGCTATTGTAGAAATTTAGTTAGAAAATTATAAGTTGGATTCATAATCGAACAGTTCAAAAACTAGTATCAGAACAGGGGCCGCGCGAACGCAGGCTCCCGCTGCCACAATTTATGACATACACTCTTCCACTTTGGGAAGACGTTAGGCAGGCGCCCCTCCAAAGTGCAATGGAGGCCACCTACCTAGGCCATGAGCCTTCTTGATCGCCCATTGACCCCGTCCAGGTAAGTATGTTACTCTGTTATTCACTTCTTACTTTTGTAGCCTGCTTATGCAGCTTCTCCTTCTGATTACACGATGAGGGAGGAGAGTGCAATCTCGAAGACCAGTATCCTCTCTAGGTACAAGCTATCTAGTGCCACCCAATGGACTCTATCAATTATTACAGGATACGTGTTTAATTATTTGCTGTCTGTGTGTGGGATTGGATACCAAATTATGGTAGCCACTGAAGCATTGCAGTTGTTCCCTCCATCAAAGACAACAGTCCTTATGAAATGGTAGGTTCAGTGAAAGTTTGTTAAAATTGTCAGTTACAAGCATGCGTCTAGTTGTTGGACTAGCTGTTGTCTGAAATTTATGTTTTGTCTTGTAACATGGACGGTCACTCGTTCATGTAGGCTGTAGCTTGGAGGTTGTAATCAACGAAGGTTACTGTTTCATTCCATCTGTTGACATTGGTCAAAAGGTGATATTTCTTTGCTAGCAACTTTGGCGATGAAGCTGCTTCTTACCTTGTGCACCTTGTTTTATCGTGCTTCAGGTTCTAAAAGATTGAGCATTCTAATTTTGTTGAAGCCACAGGTAAAGCTGGCAGATTTTAATGTTTGAAAACCCTGCCTCCGGAAGTGGTAGGTGTTCTTCCCCTCCTTTTTTTTTCTTGTATTATTACAGTCACTTCCTGTATGTATGGCTTCAATAGATAAACTGGTTTTGTTCTGTTTGATCTGTTATCATAGAGTATGAATGAAAGATCGGCATAGATTGGGTGCTAAGTGATATGTCGACAGTTTTGGCTTTGTTCTGATGCATCACTTGATAGCCTTCGATCCAAGAGCAACAAGTTGGCTGCAGTTATGGACCTCCAACCTTCCACGTCTTTGTTGAGTGCAAATGAGGGCTAGAGCAGATGCCGTGAGCCTAGTTGCTTTATCCCTTTCAAGACTTCCACTGCAGTGTTATCACAGTTTCGTCCCTACGTCATTACGTCAACTGTTTTTTCGCCTACATTATGATGGTTATGCGTTAAATGGTAGCACTTGTTCCTCGTATAATCCCAGCTGTCAAATGCATTTGTACCCTGTATGTATGTTATATTTACATGTCTATGGGAGGTATGAGATTAAGGAACAGAGGTTACTTTCAGCTGTTGAAGGAGTCCTAATAAAGCCGTTTCATATGTCAGTTGTGGTTATCTGCATGAAAACTGTGTGCGCTCTTGATGACTATTTATTGTCCAAGTAAGAACTTAGCAATGGTGGGAGTGCTGAGATGTTTATTTTGACAGTGCCCAGTGGCAGTATGTTTTGACCTTACGACTTCTTTTTGACTTCAAATAGGTGAAGACGCTGCCTTTTCAGTGGCTTAAAGTGCGAGAGATCTGATGCTGTTAGGAAAGACAGTAGTCTTTTGATACTAGCAAGGTGAACACTTTTACCTGAGTCCCCATGAGACTGCTTTGGTTTAATAAATTTCGCAGTTTCAAGCAAGAAAGGGAATTCATTAGTTATTGATAATTGTAATTTCAATTTTTTCTGTATGCGTTTCTTCAGTTGGCTTACAACAAGGCATTTCCTTGAATGGCTTGGTTAGTACTTCTGTCATTTATGATCCGAGCTTTGGTAATTCTAGTTTAGCAATTGAAGCAGAGGGATCAAACTGTGGTGCATCTGTGGAGACGCGATGGCTTTTGATCACCCTAGAGCACTTGAGGTTTGTGGCTAATTGATTGAATATCTGATTTCTACTAACTGATTAATATCTGATTTCCCTGCATATTGATATGTGCAATTATTGTTAAAATCCATTCCCGCATCAAGGCCTTATGACGCCACTGTCTGGGGCTGAGAATTATGATTCTCTCTTCATAGACATTCGATAAAATTGGAACGCTGCAAAGAAGATTAGCATGGTGCCTATGCAAGGATCACACGTACAAACTGAGAAATGGTCCAAATCTTTTCACGGATCTTCTCCTGCACTGGGATTGCATCACAACCCTTTCCCCTACCCCCTCCGACCTTATTACTAGGGAATTTCACATGTACTTATTGACCCCATCCAGGCAAGTATGAGGAAATGTTCCTTTGTTTTTCACCGCTTTTCTTTTAATTTACTAGTACCCAATTACTTGTCATGGAAGCTGGAGATCGAAACTTCCCAATAGAAATTTTAAAAAAAAATATTTGAGTGCAAAACTATCCAATTCTACTTATCAGATTCAGTATTGATTCCTATAGTATGCATTTTTAGTTTTCAGCTTTATGGGTTTTAAATCATGCCTAAACTATGGAGCCATCAAAGGATCTATTTGTTTAGGCTATCAAGGACAATACCAGCTGAACCTGATGTTTGGTTATCAAATGTGCTTACAGATGTCAGGTACTGACATTTATCTACTTGTTAGGCTTTGCCATTGTTTGAAGTTTATGTATTCTAGAATGAAGAAGAGTTTGTACCCTCATCTAGGTACCTACTGTCTATGGTAACTTTAAGTCTTACAGTGAATGCAGCATGCTTGAGCCTCCATCTGGATTTTAGAAGTGTCCCGTTGTCTTACAGTAATTTCATTTCAGTCCTGAATTTTGGGACTGTTGTCTGTAAGAATACTCCGGAGATAGCAGGATTCTTTTTGTAAATAAGTCGTGGTCTTGATTTTTAAAATGCTAAAAAAGAGTTTATCTATTTTATTGCAAGACTTAGGGGACCTTTGACGGCTTAGCCTTGTGATCTAGCTCAGAACTCTTGCAGTCTGCGTGGTGGTTTTGCTGGCCAGTGTTTTACTTTTTTGGTAGCTAGAAATCAAACGTCTGTGATGTTTCATGTTTTTGTCACTAGACTAAAATCATGAGAACCCGTTGACTGCCTGTACGTTTTGCTTCTAAACTGTACGAGATACATTCCTATCTGATTGCTTGATCGACAAATACACGAGTCTGATTATTCAGCCGATGTGAGGGAAGTTCATGTAGCAATTCCTCTGCACTTCAAATGAGTACGATGTTTAATGCTCCTTTTATTATCCCATCAATGTTGGCATTTTACGATTTCAATGAGTTAGCTGGAAGAAGACTTGTCTGAGCTAACTCCTGCAAGTTTGATGTTGATACCCAAGGAACTGAAAAGGAGATTCGGCTTTTGAATGGAGGAAGAATGATGGCTTCTATGTTGCTACGTGTATAATAAGGTATAAATGACATCAACATATATATATATATATATATATATATATATATATATATATATATATATATATGTATATATATATATATTATTTGCCTTTTTTATTAGAATGCAAATTAAAGTTTAGACGGTGTAAATTAAAAAAGGCAACCCATATCCTATCAAACAAAAGATTTGTCCATAAACAAAAAACTGTCAAATGTGTTCCACCTATCTATTTCTACAAAACTTAAAAGCTCGATCCTTCCCCAATAGTATCTCCTTTTTGAGCTTGTTTTCACTCCTTCAAAAGGCATAAGATGAAACCCCAAGTATTGAGAGCCATTTTCGAAGTTAGGAAATAGCTGACTATAAGGGGATGCTATTAATTGTTCTAGATGTTTGATGTAAATGTGCCAGCGCTTATTTCATCTCTCTCCCCTTAAATTTAGGTCGTTGGCTAATTGTTGTCTTTAAAATTGAGGGCAAATTCCTACAAATGTGGGGATAAGTTTAACCATTTTTGTTATTTAAAATTAATTATATTAAACCTCAAGTTGGGTAAAAATTAATATCAATTGATAAAGGATTTAAAAATTATTTCTGAAAAGGTCAAGAGAGATAAATGTGAATATGTCTTTTCTCTTTACAGAGAAAGTTCAAATATTTCTGCACAAGAAAATATCTCTCGTCGAGGAATATTGGTTTTAGATTATCAATTTTTTAATTGTTTTCATTTCTTGGCATGATGTATGTGAACTACAAAGTACAAATCTCATACAAAAGGGGATGCAAACCAAACGTGATATCTTATATACCTTAATCCAATGCTTAACTACTATGTCAAGATTTAACGAAAAATTTATTAAATTTAATACATCACAAACTATTAGTATTTTGCCATTGTCATATCTTATCTTACTGTCTAAAAAGAGAATAAGACAAGTTATTATTGAGGGCAACTTTATAATTTAATGGGTATTTTGGTCATTTTAAGTTAATACTTATTCTCTTAATTAATAGTTAAATGAGGGACATTTTGGTAATTTTATATACATTCATGATTCATCCTATAACATGAGTTACTATTATAAGCAATGGCAAAATGGGGCAATTTAGTAAATTTATTCAACTATTCATACTTTTAAAGTGGCAATTTTGACTTTACAATGCAAACTCTACTTTTTTATGTCTTTCATTGAAAATAAATAGTATTTAATCAAACATCCTGAAAATAATATTTACTACGAGCTAAAAAAATGTTTTTAGAGTGTGAATTTTTTAATGAACTGAAAGATAGCACTATGAGTGTAGGTTTTTTTTTTCTTTTTTTTGGTTAATTGATTATGTTTACAAGGGGTAATATTAGTTTTTTAATAAAAAATTATTTTGTATAATGTATTTGATGAGATGGAGTAATTTAGTACTCTTTCTCCCCGCTCTTGTTTAAATTGGTTATTTTTTGGATTAAATTATATAAATTTTGTGAAGATTGAATTGACCCTTGTTGTTTCAGAATGAGCATTAACTTAATTTAAATTGAATAAATCAAAAGGATGTGAATAGATTTTTTATTACATTTTATTATTAATCCCATCTTACTTACTATGGAACATGCTGTCATGGAGATTGTTCTACCTACTTATTTGCTCCATCCTCCGTATTTCTAATTTTTTTAAAATTAATGTTACTATCGTACTTTTTCTATTGATTCACCTAAACTTAGCAACTTATGTTATACTAATATCTCATTTAAATTAATTAGCATGCCTTATCTAAACTCACACTATTTTAAAAATTCTTAATTTAATAATTTAAAGTTACAAATTGAATTTAATTAACATCTTCTCTATTTTTGAAGAATCACAAATTTTAATTGAACAAATTTCACACTGTTACTAGCAAGTGTTATAATTAACTTATCTATCTAAACTTACCCGCGTGCGAAGCACACGAGTTCTCACCCTAGTATACATAAAGGGGAATAAAAAAGGCATATTAAAAAACTATCATTTTGATACAATTATATTTTGCACGAGAGAATTTTGTAACTTTTTAATTTTGTAACTTTTTAATTTTTTTATCAACAATTTTATTTTTTAATTTTCACTTTGGTACCAAATTTGTATTTTTCAAAATTAACTCCCGTACAAGAATATGACACAAATTAGTTAAAATAAAGTAACATAAATTTGATTTCAAATGAAAATTAAAATAAAATTTACATATTCCTCTAATGATTAAAACAGCTCTTATCTAGAGTGTCTAAATGAGAATATTTCTAGCACTTAGAGGGGAAAAAAAAAGAGAAAAAGTAAATACCTGAAGCGTTCAAAGTCGCAATCCAATAACAAAGAGCACATTCTATTTATGGTGTCTAATATTTATATCGCTGATCCAAAATCCTGAACCAATTCACACTGCTAACCTAGCTGCGCTGGCCCGTCCAATGACTATACGTATGGGTCCCAATGCAATCCTAGTTTATCTCTTTACCCAACCCGATCCGCTTCTGTGTCCGGGTGAGGAATCAAGTTTCGCGGCTTTTAAACCCCCCCCCCCCCAAAAAAAAAACTCCTCTCCTCTTTTCCCTTAAAAAAAAGAAAAAGAAAAAGAAAAGAAAGACACTGTCAGTGTCAAGATCTTTCTTAGTTCTACAAAAATGGCGGTTCCACACCTTCTTCTCTTTCTCTCTCAAATTTTTGAAGAATTCCACGAAAATATGACGATTTTGCCACTTACTTCACACTTCCAACTCTACACTGTCATTTCTTGTTAGTTGTAGTTCTGACAGGGTAAATGAAGAGGAGATTGCGGGCAGAACTTGCTTCTGATTTTCTGGTGTATCCTTTTAGTTTTTTTTTCCCCTGTTTTTGAATTCCTTGCGTCAATGCTTTGCATTTTTCAATTATTTAGCAACTTATATAATTTATAGTTCATTTCATGGTTAGATTATCATAATTCTATGATAATTGTTGGCTGATTGATCGTTCAAGCTTCCATTTAGGGCTAAATGGCCGAAAGTTTGGTGAATCAAGGATTATGGCTTTTTGATTGATGATGGACTAGGAATTTCCTGCTAATTTCCATCTGGTTGCACTACACGCCTATTTCAATGTTGAAAGGCTAGTGTAATTGGATGTTTTTTTTAGATTTTGTGGGCTATTGCTGGTAGGAGTCTAAGACTGCTCTTGAGATTGTAGATCTGCAAGTTTATAGGTTGCACAGCAAAGAGAAGTGAAGCAATACTAGGCCGGATGATTCAGGGAAATGCAAGTAAGATTCTCCATTATAGCCTAGATGTCGTAACTCGTTTATTTTAAATTTTCATCTGAAACTTGCAAGTCCTCTTTTTGTTTGTAGGGTTAGGCTGTTTGCTGCTTTATCTCCACAGTCCTCACATCCTGCACAGACGAGAACCATATTAAGTGTTGCTCTTGTAGTTTTTTGAAGCATCTCTCTCTAAAGGGTAATGTTGGATACATCGAGATCTTGCACATCAGCTTTCATGGGATCCACATTGAGCTGTGGTTATTGGACTTTCCATTTTACTAGCTTGGGCTTTCGTGCCATGTTTTGCACTTCACTTAAGCATGTGCTTATTGTGCTATTTCTCCAATGAGTTATATTTCTATTTGAGCATGCTTCGGGCCACAGTTTCTTTTAAGTTTTTAAAATGCTAATGGCCAAGAAGTCCTTATGAACATCAATCACATTGGAAATAAGAAGCAAAGAGGAACCGGCCACTGATGATGTTAATCCTGAGAATGTGAACTAAGTCTTGATGAAGAACCTCCTTATATTCTCTAAGCATGCTGAGTAGCTTAGCACTTAGGGCCTGTTCTTTTCGTAGGTAAATTGCGGTGGGTAAAAGGGTGAAGTAGGTTGAGGTAGGTTGAAGTAGGTAGAGGTGGGTTGAAGTGGGTTGAAGTGGATTGAATTTTTTTTATGTAATAAATTGAACTTGGTTAAAATAGTAGAAGTGGGTTGAAGTGGGTTGAAGTTGATTGAAGTGGGTTGAAGTGGGTTGAGATTGGCATTTTAGAATTGACCCACGAAAAGAACAGGGCCTTAGTTCAACTTTTTTGGCTTTGATACTCTAGTAGTTTGTGGTGGCAGTTCTTATCTGACATATATTCGTCTGAGTTCTGCTTGCGTGATTATTTGTGCTTTTCTTCAACTTACGACAGCATCCTACAATAGTGGCTGGATATGTGGTTGGATGGGGATATTCTGCAGACACATTGGAGTTCAGACCTCTGGAATTTGAAGACACAAAGTCCCAAGTTCAGAGAGACCACAGTCGTCTGATTCTAATGAGTTGAATATATTTGAGTCATAGTTGTCCTGTTTTGAGTTCCTTTTTTTGAGTTCACTGCACATTACTGATTGTTGCAAATTATAGTTGCATAGAACTCCTGCTAGATTAATTTGCTTGTTATGGTATGTCGCTGGGTTTTTCACAGTAGAAGTTCTTCAAATTTCTTACGAGGAGTCCTTTATAAAACTAATTGGTGTGCAGTTCTTCCACACGTTATAGTTGTTAAATTTGATTGAAAGGCCCTTTTTTTTTGGGGGGGCGGGGGGGAGTGTCAGGCCCCAGGGGGAATGGCTTTTCACAGCCTCTATGCTTATTATAGGAGCAAGTCCCACACGGCGATTTCATGAAACTGGTTTGATGTTTATATTTGTAAAGAGCAGGCCTGTGGTTGTCTCTGCGGAGACATCTGATAAAATTGGAACGATACAGAGAAGATTAGCATGGCCCCTGCGCAAGGATGACACGCACAAATCGAGAAATGGTCCAAATTTTTTTTGTACTTTTACGATAAAATATTTTTAAATGAAATTGCAATACAGGATTTGTTTGCTTTCAATTTAAATGGTTCATTTATTTAGCAAATTATACTGGAGGAATCTCTGTCTCTGTCTGCCTGAAGATCATGTAGTTCTCTGCTTGTGTGCCTTAGGAGACAGCAGTTTTGGAAAATCCTTTGGATTGTCCCAATGTCGCTGAGTTTTCATTTATGTGTATTATGATGGCAGCACAATTTAATCGTTCTACTCTCTGTAGTTTGCACTAGCCACTACCAAATCTTCTCTATCTTGTTAGAGGCTTATACTAGGTGTTAGCACTGGGAGGACCCATCCAACGATCCAGATGAAAATTTCTGTGCAGCATCCTCTCTGTTTTTGTGTTTTAGTAGTCTTTTGGCTATGTGCTGTGAAATCTGGGTTGCGGTTTCCTTTGGTCTATTTGTAGTTTTCATTGTTGGACTCGCACTACTTTCTCCCCGGTTAGAGTTTGCGTTGTGATCCCTTGGCTCCTGCATTTATAGTTATTCAAGCTTAGATTCCAAGCTATAGCCACTTTAGTGAAAATCAGAATATTAAAGCTCGGAAGATTAAAGCTAGAATGAGTGTTGAGACTGGAATTGGGTCAGGGGCAGTCTGGACGCGAGGCGCCGACTGTCACAAATTATGACATACGCTCTCCCACTTTGTGCATACGTTAGGTAGGCATACGGCGTACCTCCCAAAGTGCAGTGGAGGCCTGTTGAACCCGTCCAGGTAAATATGTTTCTCTGTTCTTCACTGATTACCTTTATTGTTTTCTCCAGCTACACTTTCCAGTTACTTGACGTAGTATGGGAACCAAATCTCGAATGGAAGCAGATTTGAGTACAAAACTATAATTTTACCTAGTAGGCTCTGGATGGATTGCAAACCAAATTATGGAGCCATTGATGCATCTCAATTGTTCCTGATATCAAGGACAAGAAAGTCTTAGCGTAATGGTAGGTTACCCAAACTAGGTTAAAATTGTTCTGTATGGCCATATTTGTGATGGTTGCTTGAACATTCTAGCAAAGAAGGTTAGTGTTACATTGGTTGCAGGTGATTTTTTTTTGTTTGCATGTTTAAGGATGAGTTTGCTTCTTACCTAGTGCATCGTGCTTCCATTAGGCTTCAGCCAGGGTAAGGCTACATAGAACTTGATGTTTGAAAACCCTGCCTATGGAGGTGCTGACTGTTCTCTTGTGTTCTTTAAGGCCCCCCCCCCCCCCCAAAAAAAAACCCAAAAAAAAAAGGATGATGTGTTGCCACAGAATGTATGAATGAAGATGGGCACAAACTGTTCGAGAAATTGAGAAGTTAAAAAAAGGTATATAGCTTTGTTCTAACATCACTGGACAGCCACCCGCTAAGAACTTCCGCTGGTTCACCCTTGGAGCTAGTCTAATTATTCTTCTCATGTATTGTCCATCTGTTGTATAGCAGATGACTCCATGGAACTCCTAAAGGTCACTGAAGCCTTTGTTCCAGGAGCAAAATGTCAGCTCGAGGTATGAATCTTCGGCATCTTTGTTGAATGCAAATGAGGGATGGAGCACATGCGATCTATCTATTTGCTTTGTGCTTGAGAAGACTTCTGCTAGTGATTTGGCAATTGTGTTTCTGCCTCGTTGGTCTAAAAATTTGTGCAACGAATATGATGTATGTGTTAGAAAGGTGGCAGTTGTTTCTTGGACAGATCAAAGCTGTTGAGATGTAGCTTTACCCTGTAGCATTATGGGATTGAGGGACTGTAACTACTTTCAGGCTGTCGAGAAGTTCTAGAAGCTGTTTCATATGTTACTTGTCTTGTGGAAGTATGCGAGAAAACATTGTGTGCTCTAATGATTATTTATTGTCTAAGTATGTGTTAACCTACTGGCTGTCAAAGCATGAAGATTTTTTCATTGACAGTACCAACTAATGGAGCAGGTCAAAATGATTATTTGATGACATGCACGTTATGTGGGTGTTAGTCTCTGATTGGCAATGATTTTTTAGGCCACTGGAGGTTCATAATAAGGTAGGGAGTCACAGCAAGCTTTACACAGCCCCTTGATGCAGCAAATGATTCGGTCACCTTGATTCCCAATTGTGATCTAGGTGCAGAGTTCTTGGGCTCAGAGGTTGGCTTTGTGTTTGGTATGTCCTAATTATCTCTATTGGGGCCGTTTTAGTGTCTGAACCTCCCCCCCCCCCCTTTTTCTTTCTGGTTATAGCTCTCTCCTGTGTTTGCTTAATGACTGCTAATAGCATTATATTTGCAATTGTGCAAAAAAAATAGAGTTTCAGGCCATCATTCTGAGCAATCATTGAGGATCATATTTGTCCCACATGGAAAAAAGAAAAGCAAGCCCGGAATGCAGAGGATGTGTTGCACTACAGCATAGGCCTGGCTCACCCCACCAAATCATGTCAAGACATTTATTTTTGTGGTATCAGTTTCATTGTCATGTATATTTCGCAAAATGGTGGTGTTTGAAAATGTTTTCATGTCTGTTTTTTTATTGTTTGAGGGTTTACTTAGTGCAGACATCAGGAGTTACAGCTAATTTCTCTACAGAAGTATTTTATTTTTTTTATTTTTTGGATCAGGAAAAGAATAGATATATTTCATTAACAAGAGACTGGATGCGAAGATAGCATCCTACAAAAAGCTATACACATCCCATATGCATAGAATCCACAAAATCTAAGAGATCAAGAGAAGAGCAACAAAAGATCCCTTTTGTCCCAAAAATAGAGAGGCTTGATGAAATGATCTTTAATTCTCTACAGAAGTGTTTAATACTTGCTAATTTGTTTGGGCTTCAGGTGTTGTGATGCCTTTAGAAATGGTTGGAGAAACCAGAGGTGTCCAATTACATAATGGAAGGGTGTCAGGTTAATCTTTGGATGTCTTTAGAAATGGTTAAAGAACCAGAGGTATTTAATTACAGAATGGAAGAGTGTCAAGTTCATCTTTGGAATAGAAACAACGGAGGTTTGCCTTGTGATTTCTAATATGTTCCCAATGCTGAGGACTGTGACAATCTGATCATCTGGTGGCACTATTGGTAACAACTCAATGCAGCAATGTCTCTTTCAGGTACCAAGCCATGGTATCCTTTTTGTTTTTTGGGGGGGGGGGTGGAGGGGGAAAGATGCCGAGACTATTCAGTCTTGAATTGCAAAGAGTTCCATTCTCACTCAGTTGCTGTTGTATTTCCAGATGAGCTCGTTCTGTTATTATTGAACTCCTTAATTTAACATATTCACACTGTCAATCTCCGTTCTCTAACAGGTTTATGCTAAAGTTGTACAGTACCTCAACAAGATGAAGCGAATTTCCTGCATTCCCAATTTTCTTTCATTCTATTTTGTAAGTTCAATTGTTGAATAAGTTGGAAATGCATACTTTTGAGCTTGTTTTAAGATCTTGCATTGGTAAACGACGCCAGTTTTGACTGGCTTCTTCCCTTTTAGCCTCCTAGCTAGGTTCACTGCATCAAATTATAAGGTTTGGAATGCACGGGACTTCTGAAATGTAGAAAAGAAATGGACTCAGGTTTGCAAGTGAATATGTAAGTGATGATACAAAACCTGATTGGAAACATAATATGGATGGACAGAACCTTTATGTTGAGGGGGCGCTTAGGCTGCCATAAAGGAGGAAGTACAGAGAGGCAAGAATCAGGTGTAATTTCTGTTCTTACTTGTTTGATCTTTGATGTTGATATCTGTCCTGCATCATTGTAGTACTAATGTAACGGGGAGAGCCAACAACAGTAGCTTGTTTTTGGGAGTTTTGAGTGTTGTACTGCTTTTTATGTTTTGTGCTCCTGTATTGCATCTGAATTGCCACCGCACACCACCTGCAAATAATATTTGAGGTTTTTTTAACAGATTGACTGAAGTTAGGCAATTTTGCAACGCAGGCTTTATCCATAGCGTTTTAAGGTAAGGACTGAGGTCCTTCTCTTAGGCGCATTTGGGTGGAAACACAAAAGATTGGATTCGGATGGCGATGAGATTTCTGTGGTCATCTGTTAGGCAGGGAAGATAACAGAAGTGACCATCTAGTCCGATTTCTTTCGGTGAGAAGATCTGTCTGTTTCATTGCTAAGGAAATTTTCAAATGCGTCCTCAAGCTGGGGTAACGCTGGTACTATCAAGGTAATACTGTTAACTGTTATGCAAATGGTATGTCTGCAGCCTATTTTGCTCTAGCATCCTACCATATGTACGGCTGCTATGGTCACTATTCATTAGAACTACTCTCTTTTGACCTTTTGGTGAAGATGTGGGCCGTCTAACCTTGATCATACTAATTGAAACTTTTTCTACCCCCCCCCCCTTTTTTCTCTCTTTTGTTTTCAGTGAAAGTGCCTGATGCATCTATGGGAAATTGCTAATCCCCTTAGTCTGCCCGCCCAGGGACTATTACTTCACAAATTAGAACTTTCTAAACGGAATCATTCAATCAACCCTCATGGGGACTGGGGAATTTGATCTGGCTACAAGTGCTCATGCCTCCATTTCAGTGGCTTAAAGTGCGAGAGATCTGTTAGGAAAGACCGTAGTCTTTTGATACTAGCAAGGTGAACACTTTTACCCGAGTCTCCATGAGACTACTTTGGTTTAATAAATTTGCAGTTTCAAGCAAGAAAGGAATTCATTAATTATTGATAATTGTAATTTCAATTGTTTCTGTATGAGTTTCTTCAGTTGGCTTACAGCAAGGCATTTCTTTGAATGGCTTTTCTGTCCTTTATGGTCCGAGCTTTGGTAATTCTAGTTTAACAATTGAAGCAGAGGGATCAAAGCGAGATGGATGGTTGGAGACGGGATGGCTTTTGATTACCCTAGAGCACTTGAGGTTTGTGGCTAATTGATTGACTATCTGATTTCCCTGCATATTGATATGTGCAATTATTGTGAAGATCTATACCCACATCAAGGCTTTATGAAGCCACTGTCTAGGGCTTAAAAATATGATTCTCTCTTTATAGACATTCGATACAATTGGAACGATGCAAAGAAGAATAGCATGGCGCCTACACAAGGATCGCACGTCCAAACTGAGAAATGGTCCGAATTTTTTTGGCAGATCTTCTCCTGCACTGGGTTTGCATCACAACACCTTCCCCCCACCCACTCCCAGACCTTATTACTAGGAAATTTCACATGTACTTAATTGACCCCATCTAGGTAGGGAAATTGTTCCTTTGTTCTTCACTGCTTTTCTATTTAATTTAAAAGTACCCAATGACTTGATATGAAATTTCACATGAAATTATTGACCCCATCCAGGTAAGTTTGGGAAGATGTTCCTTTGTTCTACACTGCTTTTCTTTTAATTTACTAGTACCCAATGACTTGATATGGAAGTTGGAGATCCAAACTCCCCAAAATAAATTTAAAAAAAAATATATATTGGAGTGCAAAACTATCCCATTCTACCTACCAGATTCAGTAGTGATTCTCATAGTATACATTTTTAGTTTTCAGCTCTATGGGTTTTAAATCATGCCTAAACTATGGAGCCATCAAAGGATCTATTTGTTTAGGCCATCAAGGACAATGCCAGCTCAACCTGATGTTTGGTTATCAAACTTTCTTATAGATGTCAGGTGTTGACATTTGTCTACTTGTTATGTTTTGCCGTTTGAAATTTATGTATTCTAGAATGAAGAAGAGTTTGTACCGTCATTCAGTTACTGACTGTCTATGGTAACTTGAAGTCTTACAGTGAGTGCAGCATGCTTGAGCTCCAGTCTAGATTTTAGAAGTGTCCTGAGAATACCCTGGAAACAACGCTCAAGTTGTTAATCTATGTAAGAAATGACACAATCCTTTTCAATGTCTCAGGCATCTGCACGTCGATTGGTCTTTGTTGGAGTGCGTGGATTGGTGTTTGTTGGAGCAGATTACCTGTGTTCCCCACTTTAAGACAAGTACATTGAATATGAATATAGGCATTATGAATGGGGATATCTTGCCATGATACATACAGGGATGATTGAGAATCTAATTCAGCAGCTGGATCACTATTTTACCCGGGTGAATTTCTCCTATTTTGTTTTAGTTTATATTGCAGGATTCTTTCTGTAAATAAGTCATGGTCTTGATTTTTAAAATGCTAGAAAAAGAGTTTATATGTTTTATTGAAAGACTTAGTGGACCTGTGATGGCTTAGCATTGTGATCTAGGCATCTAGCTCAGAACTCCTGCGGACTACATGTTGGTTTTGCAGGCCAATGTTGTATTTTTCTGGTAGCTAGAAAGCAGACGCGTGTGATGTTCTATGTTTTTATCGCCATACTAAAGTCATAGGAGGCTGTTGGCTGCCCATACATTTTTTTTGCTGGCCTATACGAGATACATCCTTGTCGGTCTGCTTGATCGGCAAATATACATGGGTCTGATTGTACAGCAGATGTGATGAAAGCTCATGTAGCAATTCGTTTGCACTTCCAATGACTATGATGTTTAATGTTCTTTTTATCATCCTGTCAATGTTGGTATTTTACAATTTCAATGAGTTAGGTGGGAGAAGACCGTGGCTGAGCTAACACCTGCAAGCTTGATGTTGATGCCCAGGGAACTGAAAAGGAGATTCATATTGATTCGATGGACGAATCTTCTAAATTTGGAAGTGTTGGCTTACCAGAAGCAGAAGAGTTGGTCAAGTATGTTGCCAGTAGAGAAGCACAGTACGACAAATAGCAATAAGTTAGATAATAACTAGAATCTCTGAAGGGATAATAAGTAGCATACACAAGTGTTGGGAACGTATGATACGTAATATCCAAAACAACGCCCAACAAATGTAGTAATATATGTATCATGACTAGAAATTAGTTATACAACTGTCTTCTATTAAAACAAAAGGATACAACTATCATTAATGAATCTTCTAATTTTTCATCTTAAAAATGAAAAGTTGAATTAGAGTCTTCGGCTTTTGAATGGACGAAAAATGATGGTTGGAAGTGTATAATAAGGTATAGATAATACATATATATATATATATATATATATTTGCCTTTTGTATTGAAATGCAAATTAAAGGTAAGATGGTGTAAATTAAAATGTGACATATATCCCATCAAACAAAAGATTTGTTCATAAACAAAAAATTATTAAATGTGATTCCACCTATCCTCTTCTATGAAACTTAAAAGCTCAGTCTTTCTCCAATAATAACTCCTTTTTCAGCTTGCTTTCGCTCTTTCAAAATGCATAAGAAGAAACCACAAGTATTGAGAGCATTTTCAAAGTTAGAAAATAGCTGACTATGAGCGGTTGCTTCATTTGTTCTAACTATTTGATGTAAATACGCCAGCGGTTCATCTCTCTCCCCTTAAATTTAAGGTGCTGGCTAATTTTTGTTTTTAAAATTGAGGGCAAATAGGTCTTACAACAAATGTAGGGATATGTCTAACCATTTTCGTTCATTTAAAATTAATTATATTAAACATTAAGGTGGGTAAAAATTAATATTAATAGGTGGAGGGTTTACAAATTATTTCTAAAAAGGCCGAGGAGATAAAGGTGAATATGTCTTTTCTCTTTGTCAAGTAAGTTTAAATATTTGTACAAAAGAAAATGTATCTTTTGAGAAATATTGGTTTTAGATTGTCAATTTTTTAAATTATTTTCATTTCTGGCATGATGTACATGGAGTACGAAGTACAAATCTCATACAAAAGGGGATGCAAATCAAACATGATATCTTATGTACCTAAAATCCAATTCTTAATTATTATGTCAAAATTTAATGACAAACTTATTAAATTGAATACTTCACAAACTATTTGTATTTTGTCATTATCATATATACACAAGGGCAATGAAAAAAGGCATATTAAAAAAACTATCAATTTGATACACTTATATTTTGCATGAGAGAATTTTTAACTTTTTAAATTTCTTTCATCAATAATTTTATTTTAAATTTTCACTTTGGTACTGAATGTGTATTTCTCAAAATTTAACTTACCAAACAAAAATGCGGGCAAAAACTAGTTAAATTAAAGTAGCATAAATTTGATTTCAAACGAAAATTAAAATAAATTTTACATAGTTGTTGAGAAGATGTAACGCGTGATTGAAACAATCTCTGTCTATAGTGCGTAAATGAAAATATCTCAAGCGCTTAGGGAACAAAAAAAAGAAAAAGAAAATATATAAAGTGTTCAAAAACGCAGCCCAATGCGGAAAAGCGCTCGAGGTTTGTACTGTTCACCCAAAACCCTGGACCACTTAACATTGCTAACCTGACCACATTGGCTCGTCCAATGGCTATGCATATAGGTCCAAATTAAGGTTGAGCAACAGGTCCCAATTGGAACTGAGTCCAAAACTCTGGACCCCATTCCGAGTGGAATGAAGTCCAAGATTTTTGGAAAACCGATCTCAGAACCTGTTGGAGTCGGGTCCCAAATCGGGTACCCGGTTCCTAACTATTTTCTATTTTGTTTTATTTCATTTCATTTAAAATTTTGGCTTGTGGTTGTGATTTTTTGAGAGAACCAATACACCCAACAAGCCGACTAATTGCTAGTTCAAAATCAAATTTAATAGAAGTGGCAGTTAGGCATTTACCATGCATTAAAATCTAACTGATTCGCTAATAAATAGCATTTTATTTCATCCAAGCATAAAAAAAATACCATATCCAGCGAATTGATAGCTCAGAATCCAAATTGGGTAACTTATACATTTTTAAATTAAAAAAAAAAAACTAATTGGACCTAGTAATCGGGTAACAGGTCCGGTTCCAGTTCTAAGTTTTAAGGACCCCGCTTCGGACCCAGTTGCAACTGGTTCTACGATTTCAGAATCAGTCCCGAGTTCAGTTCGACTAAATCTGAATATAAATTCAGCGGATCTAAACCGAATTCAAATTCAAAACCGAGTACATAATTTTTTTGCTCAACCCTAGTCCAAATGCAATCCAAGTTTTTCCGTGTACCCAACCGGATCCGCTACGATGTCCGGGTCAGGAATCAAGTTTCGCGGCTTTTTACCCCCCCAAGAAAAAAACTCATCTCCTCTTTTCCCTTAAAAAAAAGAAACAGAAAAAAAAGACACTATCAGTGTCAGGATCTTTCTTAGTTCTACAAAAATGGCGGTTTCACACCTTCTTCTCCTTCTCTCTAATTTTTTGAAGAATTCTACGAAAATATGACGATTTTGCCGCTTAGTTCACACTTCCAACTCTACCATGTTGTTTCTCGTTAGTTGTAGTTCTGACAGGGTAAGTGAAGAGGAGATTGCGGGCAGAACTTGCTTTGAATTATGTGTCGATGCTTTCAGTCCCCCCCCCTTGTTTTTGAATTATGTGTCGATGCTTTGCATGTTTCAGTTATTTAGTTCATATCATGGTTAGATTATCATATTTCTGTTCTGCAGCATGGCTTGCGTGTTATAGGTTTGACTGGGTTATGGATTCGACCGTATTGTCGTTGTAGAAATTCCATTTTGCGAATTCTGTTATAATTTTTGGCTGATTGATTGTTCAAGCTTCTATTTAGGGATAAATGGCTGAAAGTTTGGTGAATCAAGGATTACGGCTTTTTGATTGATGATGGACTAGGAATTTGCTGCTAATTGCTATCTGCTTGCACTACTCGCCTATTTCAATGTTGCCAGTGTAATTGGAATTTTTTAAAAAAAAATAAAATTACGTGAATTAGATTTTGGGCTATTGCTGGTAGGAGTCTAAGACTGCTCTGGAGATTGTAGTTCTGCAAGTTTACAGGCTGCACAGCAAAGAGAAGTGAAGCAATAATAGGCCGGATGATTCAGGGAAATGCAAGCAAGATTCTTCATTATAGCCTAGATATCGTAACACGTTTATTTTAAATTTTCATCTGAAACTTGCAAGTCCTCTTTTTGTTTGTAGGGTAAGGCTGTTTGCTTCTTTATCTCCACAGTCCTCACATCCTGCACGGACGAGAACCATATTAAGAGTTGCTCTTGTAGTTTTTTGAAGCATCTCTCTCTAAAGGGTAATGTTGGATACATCGAGATCTTGCACATCAGCTTTCATGGGATCCAAATTAGCTGTGGTTATCGGACTTTCCATTTTACTAGATTGGGCTTTCGTGCCATGTTTTGCGGTTCACTTAAGCTTGTGTTTATTGCTATTTCTCCAATGAGTTATATTTCTATTTGAGCATGCGACCACATCTTCTGGCTACAGTTTCTTTTAGGTCTTTAAAATGCTAATGGTCAAAAAGTCCTTATGGACATCAATCACATTGGAAAAAAGAAGCAAAGAGGAACCAGCCACTGATGATGTTAATCCTAAGAATGTGAACTAAGTCTTGATGTCAGTTGATGAAGAACCTCCTTGTTGTATTCCCTAAATAAGCTGAGTAGCTCAGCACTTTGTTCAACTTTTTTGGCTTTGACACTCTAGTAGTTTGTGATGGCAGTTCTTATCTGACATATATTAGTCTGAGTTCTACTTGCGTGATTATTTGTGCTTTTCTTCAACTTAGGAGAGCATTCTACAATAATGGCTGAATATGTGGTGGGATGGGGATATTCTGCAGACACATTGGAGTTCAGACCTCTGGAATTTGAAGCCCCGAAATCCCAAGTTCAGAGAGACCGGAGTCTTCTGATTCTAATAAGTTGAATATGTCTGAGTCATAGTTGTCCTGTTTTGAGTTCCTTTTTTTTGAGTTCAGTGCACATTACTGCTTGTTGCAAATTATAGTTGCGTAGAACTCCTGCTAGATTAATTTGCTTATTATGGTATGTCACTGGGTTTTTCACAGTAGAAGTTCTTCAAATTTCTTACGAGGAGTCCTTTATAAAACTAATTGGTGTGCAGTTCTTCCACCCATGATAGTTGTTAAAATTTGATTGAAAGGCCCTTTTTTTGTTTTTTTTTTTGGGGGGGGGGGTCAGGCCCAGGGGGTATGGCTTTTCATAGCCTCTATGCTTATTATAGAAGCAAGTCCCACACAACGATTTCGTGAAACTGGTTTGGTGTTTATAATTGGACAGGCCTTTGATTGTCTCTTTGGAGACATCTGATAAAATTGGAATGATACAGAGAAGATTAGCATGGCCCCTGCGGAAGGATGACGCGCACAAATCGAGAAGTGGTCCAAATTTTTTTGTACTTTCACGATAAAATTTTTTTGAAAAAAATTCCAATACAGGATTTGTTTGCTTTCAATTTAAATGGTTCATTTATTTAGCAAATTATACTGGAGGAATCTCTGTCTCTGTCTGCCTGAAGATAGCATTACGACATCTGGTTCTTCGCTTGTGTGCATTAGTAGATAGCCGTATTTGGAAAATCCTTTGGAGTGTCCTAATGTCGCTGAGTATTCATTTATGTGCATTATGATGGCAGTGCAGTGTAATCTTTCTAGTCTCTGTAGTCTGCAGTAGCCAGCACCAAATCTTCTTTATCTTGTCAGAGGCTTATACGAGGTGATGGCACTATGAGGATGATCCAGTGATTTAGATGAAAATTTCTGTGCAGCATCTTCTCTGTTCTTGTGTTTTAGTAGTCTTTTGTCTCTGTGCTGTGAAATCTGGGTTGTGGCTTCCTTTGTTCTATATATAGCTTTCACTGTTGGACTTGCAATTCTTTCTCTGCCGTCAGAATTTGCATTCTGACCCCTTAGCCCCTACATTTATAGCTAGTTATTAAAGCTTAGATTCCAGCCAGTTTAGTGAAAATCAGAATATCAAAGCTCGGAAGATTAAAGCTAGAATGAGTGTTAAGATTGGAATTGGGTCAGGGGCTGCGCTGACGCAGGCCCCGACTGTCACAAATTATGATGTATGCTCTTCCACTTTAGGCATACGTTGGGTAAGCATACGGCGTACCATCCAAAGTCCAATGGAGACCACCTACCTATGCTTTCTGAACTTTCTTGATTGCCTATTGAGTCATTGACCCTATCGAGGTAAACGTGTTCCTCTGTTCTTCACTGATTAGTGATTACCTTTATTGTTTTCTGATCCAGCTTCTCTTTCCAGTTACTTGACGTGTTATGGGAACCAAAGCTCGAATGAAGGCATATTTGAGTACAAAAGTATAATTCTACCTACTAGGCTCTGTATGGATTGCGAACCAAATTATGGAGCCATTGATGCATTTCAGTTTTTCCTGCTATCAAGGACAACAATGTCTTAACGTGATGGTAGAAAATACGTTAAAATTGTTCAGTATGGCCATAATTTTTGGATTATCCTGTTGTCTGAAATTCATGTCTCATAGAATGAAGGGTCAAGTGTCCATGGTCTTGTGATGGTCGCTTGAACATGCTGTTAAAGAAGCTTACTTTTAATGTTCCACAGTTGGCATTGGTTGCAGGTGATATTTCTTTGCTTGTAAGTTTAAGCTTGAGTTTGCTTCTTACGTAGTGCATCTTGTTGCCATTGGGCTTCAGGCAGGGGTAAGGCTTCATAGAACTTGATGTTGGAAATCCCTGCCTATGGAAGTGCTAAATGTTCTCCTGTGTTATTAAGTCCATTTTCTCTTAAAACACCCCCCCAACAGATGATGTGTTGCCACAGAATGTATGAATGAAGATGGGCACAAACCGTCCGAGAAATTGAGAAGCCCAAAAAGAAAAAAAGGTCATATAGCTTTGTCCTACATCACTTGACAACTAGCTGCTCAGAACTTCCACTGATTCACCCTTGGAGTTATTCTGATAATGGCTATTCTTCTCCTGTATTATGGATCCGTCTTGTGGCAGATGACTCCATGAAACTCCTAAAGGTCACTTAAGCCTTTGATCCAAGAGCAAAATGTCAGCGTGAGGTATGAATCTTCCAAATCTTTGTTGAGTGCAAATGAGGGATGGAGCGTTTGCAATCTATCTATTCTTTGTGCCTATAAAACTTCTGTCTCATTTGTCAAAAATTTATGCAAAGCATAAGAAGTCTGTGTTAAAAAGGCGACAATTGTTTCTTGCACAGATCACTGTTCAAATGTGGCTTTACACTGTGGCATTATCACTTGGAGGGACTGTCAGAGCACCAATATTTTTTTTTCCTTTGACAATACCTAGTAATGGAGCAGGTCAAAACGATTCTTTGATGACATGGACGTTATTCTGGGTGTTGGTCCCCACATTCGCGTTTGGTCTGATTGGCAATGATCCACATTCGTGTTTGGTCTGATTGGCAATGATCTTTGAGGCCACTGGAGGTTCATCATGAGGTAGGGAGTGACAGCAAGCTTTACACAGCCCCTTGATTCAACAAGTGATCTGGTCACCATGATTCCAACTGTGATCTTAGGTGCAGAAGTCTTGGGCTCAGAGGTTGGCTTTGTGTTTGTTAAGTCCTAATTATCTCTATTAGGGTGGTTTTAGTGTCTGAAACCCCCCTTCTTTCTGGTTTTAGCTCTCTCCTGGGTTCGCTTTATGACTGCTAATAGCATTATAATTTCTCCAGCAATTGTGCCCAAAAAAAAAAAAAAAAAGAGTTTCAAGCCATCGTTCTAAGCCATTGACTATCATATTTGTCCCACATGGAACGAGAAAAGCGAGCCCGGAATGCAAAGGATATAAATAGGGGTATGCAAGACTGTTCAAAGCATACCTTTCTCGGCCTTTTGGCTAAGATCAAGTGTAGTATCTGTTCTTATCAGTTTAATATCTGATATGTGGGTCATTGACCCACAATGATATTAAATTAATTTTTTGAGGGGGAGGGTCCACTACAGTAGCTTGCTACTGGGACTCTCGAGTGTCGCTTGTGTGTTGCACTGCTGCATAGGCCTGGCGCACCCCACCAAATCATGTCAAGACATTTATTTTCGAGGTGCCAGTTTCATTGTCATGTATGTTTTACAAAATGGTGGTGTTAGAAAATGTCTTCATTTTTGTTTTTTTATTGTGCAAGGGTATGTAGTGCAGGCTTCAGGCGTCCTAGCTAATTTTGCGGAAAGTTTTTAATATTTTACTTGCTAATTTGTTTGCTGCAGAAAGTTTTTAATATTACTTGCTAATTTGTTTGGGCTTGAGATGCGATCTCTCCAGAAATGGTTGCAGAAGCCAAAGGTATTTAATTGCAGAATGGGAGAGTGTCAAGTTAATCTTTGGAATAGGAACAGTTGCAGGAGCCAAAGGTATTTAATTGTAGAATGGGATGGTGTCAAGTTAATCTTTGGAATAGGAATAGCGGATGTTGACCTGGTGATTTCTAATTTGTTCCCAATGCTTAGGATTCTGTCACAATCTGATGAGCACTATTTGTAACAACTCAATGCAGCAGTCTTTCGGGTACCAAACCATGGTATCAATTTTTTTTTTCCCCGGGGGAGGGGGGGTGTTGGCGGGGGATGCCACATCTATTCAGTCTTACATTGAATAGTGAAGAGTTCCATTCTCGCTCAGTTGCTGTTGTACTTCCAAATGAGCCTGTTCTGTTACTATCGAACTCCTTAATTTAACAGATTCACACTGTCAATCTCCATTCTCCAGCAGGTTTATGCTAAGGTTGGAGGGTACCTGTACAATATAAAGTGAATTTCCTGCATTTCTGATTGTCTTTCATTCCATCCTTCTAGGTTCAGTTGTTTGAATTAGTTGAAAATGCGTTATTTTTGAGATTGTTTTAAGACCTTACATTGATAAAAGTCACCAGTTTTGACTGGCTTCTTCCCTTTTAGCTTGCTAGCTGCGTTCACTGCATCAAATTATGGGGTCTGGAATGTACGGGAGTTTTGGAATTTTGGAAAGAAATGGACTCAGGTTTGCAAGTGAATATGAAAGTGATGATGCAAAACCTGATTGGAAACATAATATGAATGGACAGAACCTTTATGTTGAGGGGGTTCTTAGGCTGATATAAGGGAGGCTTTATCCGTAGTGTTTTAAGGATTGATGTCCTTCTCTTGGATACATTTGGGCAGAAACACAAAAGATTGGATTTTCAGATGACGATGAGATGTGTGTAGTCAGCTATTAGGTAGGCAAGATCATAGAAGTGACCATCTAGTCTGATGTCTTTCAGCTAGAAGATCTGTCAGTTTCATTGCTAAGGAAATGATTTCAAATGGCTTCCTCAAGCAGGGTTAACGTTACTATCAAGGTAATACAATAACTATTACGCAAATAGTATTTCTGTAGCCTATTTTGTTCTAGCATTCTACCATTTCTACAGCTGCTATGGTCACTATTCATTAGAACTACTCTCTTTTGACCTTTTGGTGAAGATGTGGGCCATCTAAGCTTGATCATACTAAGTGAAACTCTTTCTATTTTTTTTCCCTCTCTTTCTCCCCTCCCCCCCTTCAGTGAAGGTGCCTGATGCATCTATGGGAAATTGCTAACCCCCTCAGTCTGCCTGCTTTGTCCATGATGCCAGTATCATCAATTCACAAATTGGAACTTTCTGAATAGAATCATTCAATCAACACTTGGGGGAAATTTGATCTTGCTACAAGTGCTAATGCCTCTTGCTTCTCTCTATCTTTCAGTCTCTTGAACAACCCCCCTTCCCAACCAACCCCCCCCCCCCAAAAAAAAAGTGAAAGCCATTCTTAAATTTGAACAACATTTTTTAAAATGGGAAGCATACATCTCATATTTTACATATTGCTTGGTTGACATATGTATGTACTTCTCTTTTTCCTTATAATTATATGCTCCATATGATTCTTTCGCATTGACTTTCTAAGCAGTGTTTTAGTCAATCACAATTAGCCAAACTATCAAAACATACATATGTAATAAAATGTCAACAACTACACATTTTAACATAATATAGAAATTTGTGTACTCTAGTCTTCTGCGCAAGTGAATCAATAAAGGGCCAGATCCAGAAAAATGCGTGGAAGGTCTTCTCATTGCGGCAGAGATGTCTTCTAAACTTTTAATTTGACTGTCTCAGGAACCCTATTTGGAATCAGCCTCTTTGTTGCAGGGTTAAGGCTACTGAATCTACACCTGACATAGATATGGAATCTCCAATGATTGTTGTAGTAGTAGTCTACTAGTCTCTTCGAAGCATCTCTTTTTGGGGTAAGGTTGGCTACATCTAGACTTCACAGACTAGCTTCCATGAGATCCAACGTCGGATTTTTGACTTTCAATTCAATTAGATAAGGCTTTTGCCATGTCCTGCACTTCACATAAATGTGTTTGTGTTGCTATTTTCTTCAACACGTCATTTTTTGTTTAATTTGAGCATAGTTTCTTGCTACGGTCTCTTTTAGTTATTTCAAATGTTGATGGTCAATAATTCATGGTGAACATCAACTGCTTTGGAAATAAGAAACAAGTAAGAACCTCTGTTGATGATGCTACTTCCAAGAAAGTGAAAGCGCTAATGAAAAACCATCTTGTATTTCTTAAAGCAATAAGTGGCTTAGGACTTACATTCAAGTGCAACTCTGGAGTTCACAGTCTTGTATTTTGGTGATGGAAATCCTTATTTGAGATTGATGGTCTGAGTTTTGCTCGTTTGATGATTTGTATTTGGTCCAACTAACGAAAACATTCTATGAAAATGACAAATATGTTGGCTTCAGACATCTCATACTATTTTCTTCTTGATATAGGTCTCCAATGCCAATGCTCCAATACCTAAAGCCCATAAATCCAAAGCTATTTGGAAAGAGAGAAGATTTTTTGATATTAATAGGGTGAATACTTTAGCTGAGTCATAGTTGCATGTTATAATATTGTTTTGAGTACAATATATCTTGTTGCTGTTTGCAGATCACTGTTAGAACTTTTGGATTACTTGCAATTATGTCTTGTTACTGGTTTTCTGACCAGCAAATGTTTTTCAGATGTGTTACAAGACATCTTTTTTAACTTTGATCAGCGTGTGGTACTTCCATCTTTGATAATTATGGTTAAAAATTGAATAGCTTACTTGCAATTGTGGCTTGTTACTGGTTCTCACCATTAAATGTTTTTCAGGTGTGCTACAAGACATCTTTTTTAACTTTGATCAGCATGTGGTACTTCCATCTTTGATGATTATGGTTGAAAATTGAGTAGGAGGGATCAAAGAGTGGAGCTTTTCTAGCATGGCCTTTGGCTGCCCTTTGTCAGTCAGTTTCTTAAGCTCATAGAAGTTTCATGTGCACCTAATATGCTTATTGTAAAGCAAGTCCCGTGGTGCTATTCTAAGAGAGTTATGGGACCTTTATATACCTAGAGCCCAGGTTCTTTGTTTTTTCTTCGGAGACATCCAATAAAATTGGAATGACACAAAGAAGATCAGCATGGCCCCTGCGCAAGGATGACGCACAAATCGAGAAATTGTCCAATTCATTATTTTGGCAATTCTCACTTGATCAACGACTTTTTTTTGGGGGGGGGGTTGCAATGGGGTAATAGTCTGGTTTTAATGTTTTCCCCCCTTGCAATAATGTATAGTCCCTGCACAAGGATGATATGCGCGGCGAATTGAGGAGAATGGTCCTTGTATTCTGCCGCAACTTGTGGTACTGGAATCTGTCTATCTGCCCGAAGATGGCATTCGGTCATCTAGTTCTTTGTTTGTGCATATTAGCTGGTCGCAGTGTTCGGAAACTGTTATTATGTCCCACCTTCCGTAGACTATTCTTTATGTTCACTATGATGGAGCTGAATGTAATCTCTAAGTTTGCACTAGCTGCTATTGAAGAGAACTTGTCTCGTCTTTCTTGTCGGAGGATTGTACTAGGTGCAACACAGGGAGAATCTCTCTCCAGCCATCGAGATGAGGTGATAGCACTGGCCACTCTGAGACTCTCCAGCCCTAGCCAAAATTTTCACAGCTGCATTTTATGTCTATGTTCCACCATGCGTTCTATATATGCCTTTATATCTCGTTTGTCTGTTTTAGAGCAGCTTCCATGAAGGGCCAACTATAGGTTGACCCAGGCTATTGTAGAAATTTAGTTAGAAAATTATAAGTTGGATTCATAAGCGAACAGTTCAAAAACTAGTATCAGAACAGGGGCCGCGCGAACGCAGGCTCCCATTGCCACAAATTATGACGTACGCTCTTCCACTTTGGGAAGACGTTAGGCAGGCGCCCCTCCAAAGTGCAATGGAGGCCACCTCCCTAGGCCATGAGCCTTCTTGATCGCCCATTAACCCCGTCCAGGTAAGTATGTTACTCTGTTATTCACTTCTTACTTTTGTAGCCTGCTTATGCAGCTTCTCCTTCTGATTACACGATGAGGGACGAGAGTGCAATCTCGAAGACCAGTATCCTGTCTAGGTACAAGCTATCTAGTGCCACCTAATGGACTCTATCAATTATTACAGGATACGTGTTTAATTATTTGCTGTCTGTTTGTGGGATTGGATACCAAATTATGGTACCCACTGAAGCATTGCAGTTCCCTCCATCAAAGACAACAGTCCTTATGAAATGGTAGGTTCAGTGAAAGTTTGTTAAAATTGTCAGTTACAAGCATGCGTCTAGTTGTTGGACTAGCTGTTGTCTGAAATTTATGTTTTGTCTTGTAACATGGACGGTCACTCGTTCATGTAGGCTGTAGCTTGAAGGTTGTAATCAACGAAGGTTACTGTTTCATTCCATCTGTTGACATTGGTCAAAAGGTGATATTTCTTTGCTAGCAACTTTGGCGATGAAGCTGCTTCTTACCTTGTGCACCTTGTTTTATCGTGCTTCAGGTTCTAAAAGATTGAGCATTCTAATTTTGTTGAAGCCACAGGTAAAGCTGGCAGATTTTAATGTTTGAAAACCCTGCCTCCAAAAGTGGTAGGTGTTCTTCCCCTCCTTTTTTTCCCCTTGTATTATTACAGTCACTTCCTGTATGTATGGCTTCAATAGATAAACTGGTTTTGTTCTGTTTGATCTGTTATCATAGAGTATGACTGAAAGATCAGCATAGATTGGGTGCTAAGTGATATGTCGACAGTTTTGGCTTTGTTCTGATGCATCACTTGATAGCCTTTGATCCAAGAGCAACAAGTTGGCTGCAGGTATGGACCTCCAACCTTCCACATCTTTGTTGAGTGCAAATGAGGGCTAGAGCAGATGCCGTGAGCCTAGTTGCTTTATCCCTTTCAAGACTTCCACTGCAGTGTTATGACAGTTTCGTCCCTACGTCATTACGTCAATTGTTTTTTCGCCTACATTATGATGCTTATGCGTTAAATGGTAGCACTTGTTCCTCGTATAATCCCAGCTGTCAAATGCATTTGTACCCTGTATGTATGTTATATTTACATGTCTGAGATTAAGGAACAGAGGTTACTTTCAGCTGTTGAAGGAGTCCTAATAAAGCCGTTTCATATGTCAGTTGTGGTTATCTGCATGAAAACTGTGTGCGCTCTTGATGACTATTTATTGTCCAAGTAAAAACTTAGCAATGGTGGGAGTGGTGAGATGTTTATTTTGATAGTGCCCAGTGGCAGTATGTTTTGACCTTACGACTTCTTTTTGACTTCAAATAGGTGAAAACGCTGCCATTTCAGTGGCTTAAAGTGCGAGAGATCTGATGCTGTTAGGAAAGACAGTAGTCTTTTGATACTAGCAAGGTGAACACTTTTACCTGAGTCCCTATGAGACTGCTTTGGTTTAATAAATTTCGCAGTTTCAAGCAAGAAAGGGAATTCATTAGTTATTGATAATTGTAATTTCAATTTTTTCTGTATGCGTTTCTTCAGTTGGCTTACAACAAGGCATTTCCTTGAATGGCTTGGTTAGTACTTCTGTCATTTATGGTCCGAGCTTTGGTAATTCTAGTTTAGCAATTGAAGCAGGGGAATCAAACTGTGGTGCATCTGTGGAGACGCGATGGCTTTTGATCACCCTAGAGCACTTGAGGTTTGTGGCTAATTGATTGAATATCTGATTTCTACTAACTGATTAATATCTGATTTCCCTGCATATTGATATGTGCAATTATTGTTAAAATCCATTCCCGCATCAAGGCTTTATGACGCCACTGTCTGGGGCTGAGAATTATGATTCTCTCTTCATAGACATTCGATAAAATTGGAACGCTGCAAAGAAGATTAGCATGGCGCCTATGCAAGGATCACACGTACAAACTGAGAAATGATCCAAATTTTTTCACGGATCTTCTCCCGCACTGGGATTGCATCACAACCCTTTCCCCTACCCCCTCCGACCTTATTACTAGGGAATTTCACATGTACTTATTGACCCCATCCAGGCAAGTATGAGGAGATGTTCCTTTGTTCTTCACCGCTTTTCTTTTAATTTACTAGTACCCAATTACTTGACATGGAAGTTGGAGATCGAAACTTCCCAATAGAAATTTTAAAAAAAAATATTTGAGTGCAAAACTATCCAATTCTACTTATCAGATTCAGTGCTGATTCCTATAGTATGCATTTTTAGTTTTCAGCTTTATGGGTTTTAAATCATGCCTAAACTATGGAGCCATCAAAGGATCTATTTGTTTAGGCTATCAAGGACAATACCAGCTGAACCTGATGTTTGGTTATCAAATGTGCTTACAGATGTCAGGTACTGACATTTATCTACTTGTTAGGCTTTGCCATTGTTTGAAGTTTATGTATTCTAGAATGAAGAAGAGTTTGTACCCTCATCTAGGTACCTACTGTCTATGGTAACTTGAAGTCTTACAGTGACTGCAGCATGCTTGAGCCTCCGTCTGGATTTTGGAAGTGTCCCGTTGTCTTACAGTGATTTCATTTCAGTCCTGAATTTTGGGACTGTTGTCTGTAAGAATACCCCGGAGATAGCAGGATTCTTTTTGTAAATAAGTCGTGGTCTTGATTTTTAAAATGCTAAAAAAGAGTTTATCTGTTTTATTGCAAGACTTAGGGGACCTTTGACGGCTTAGCCTTGTGATCTAGCTCAGAACTCTTGCAGTCTGCGTGGTGGTTTTGCTGGCCAGTGTTTTACTTTTTTGGTAGCTAGAAATCAAACGTCTGTGATGTTTCATGTTTTTGTCACTAGACTAAAATCATGAGAACCCGTTGACTGCCTGTACGTTTTGCTTCTAAACTGTACGAGATACATTCCTATCTGATTGCTTGATCGACAAATACACGAGTCTGATTATTCAGCCGATGTGAGGGAAGTTCATGTAGCAATTCCTCTGCACTTCAAATGAGTACGATGTTTAATGCTCCTTTTATTATCCCATCAATGTTGGCATTTTACGATTTCAATGAGTTAGCTGGAAGAAGACTTGTCTGAGCTAACTCCTGCAAGTTTGATGTTGATACCCAAGGAACTGAAAAGGAGATTCGGCTTTTGAATGGAGGAAGAATGATGGCTTCTATGTTGCTACGTGTATAATAAGGTATAAATAACATATATATGTATTATTCGCCTTTTGTATTAGAATGCAAATTAAAGTTAAGACGGTGTAAATTAAAAAAAGGCAACCCATATCCCATCAAACAAAGATTTGTTCATAAACAAAAAACTGTCAAATGTGTTCCACCTATTCGTTTATGCAAAACTTAAAAGCTCGATTCTTTCCCAATAGTAATTCCTTCTTTAACTTGTTTTCACTCCTTCAAAAGTCATAAGATGAAACCCCAATTATTGAGAGCCATTTTCGAAGTTAGGAAAGAGCTTACTATAAGGGGATGCTATTAATTGTTCTAGATATTTGATGTAAATGTGCCAACACTTATTTCATCTCTCTCTCTCCTTAAATTTAGGGCGTTTGCTAATTTTTGTGTTTAAAATTGAGGGCAAATTGCTACAACAAATGTGGGGATAAGTTTAACCATTTTTGTTATTTAAAATTAATTATATTAAACCTCAAGTTGGGTAAAAATTAATATCAATTGATAAAGGATTTAAAAATTATTTCTGAAAAGGTCAAGAGAGATAAATGTGAATATGTCTTTTCTCTTTACAGAGAAAGTTCAAATATTTCTGCACAAGAAAATATCTCTCGTCGAGGAATATTGGTTTTAGATTATCAATTTTTTAATTGTTTTCATTTCTTGGCATGATGTATGTGAACTACAAAGTACAAATCTCATACAAAAGGGGATGCAAACCAAACGTGATATCTTATATACCTTAATCCAATGCTTAACTACTATGTCAAGATTTAACGAAAAATTTATTAAATTTAATACATCACAAACTATTAGTATTTTGCCATTGTCATATCTTATCTTACTGTCTAAAAAGAGAATAAGACAAGTTATTATTGAGGGCAGGTTTATAATTTAATGGGTATTTTGGTCATTTTAAGTTAATGTTTATTCTCTTAATTAATAGTTAAATGAGGGATATTTTGATAATTTTTATACATTTATGATTCATCCTATAACATGAGTTACTATTGTAAGCAATGGCAAAATGGGGCAATTTAGTAAATTTATTCAACTATTCATACTTTTAAAGTGGCAATTTTGACTTTATAATGCAAACTCTACTTTTTTATGTCTTTCATTGAAAATAAATAGTATTTAATCAAACATCCTGAAAATAATATTTACTACAAGCTAAAAAAATGTTTTTAGAGTGTGAATTTTTTAATGAACTGAAAGATAGCACTATGAGTGTAGGTTTTTTTTTTCTTTTTTTGGTTAATTGATTATGTTTACAAGGGGTAATATTAGTTTTTTAATAAAAAATTATTTTGTATAATGTATTTGATGAGATGGAGTAATTTAGTACTCTTTCTCCCCGCTCTTGTTTAAATTGGTTATTTTTTGGATTAAATTATATGAATTTTGTGAAGATTGAATTAACCCTTGTTGTTTCAGAATGAGTATTAACTTAATTTAAATTGAATAAATCAAAAGGATGTGAATAGATTTTTTTATTATATTTTATTATTATTCGCATCTTACTTACTATGGAATATGCTGTCATGGAGATTGTTCTACCTACTTATTTGCTCCATCCTCTGTATTTCTAAATTTTTTAAAATTAATGTTACTATCGTACTTTTTCCATTGATTCACCTAAGCTTAGCAACTTATGTTATACTAATATCTCATTTAAATTCATTAGCATGTCTTATACAAACTCACACTATTTTAAAAATTCTTAATTTAATAATTTAAAGTTACAAATTGAATTTAATTAACATCTTCTCTATTTTTGAAGAATCACAAATTTTAATTGAACAAATTTCACACTGTTACTAGCAAGTGTTATAATTAACTTATCTATCTAAACTTACCCGCGTGCGAAGCACACGAGTTCTCACCCTAGTATACATAAAGGGGAATAAAAAAGGCATATTAAAAAACTATCATTTTGATACAATTATATTTTGCACGAGAGAATTTTGTAACTTTTTAATTTTGTAACTTTTTAATTTTTTTATCAACAATTTTATTTTTTAATTTTCACTTTGGTACCAAATTTGTATTTTTCAAAATTAACTCCCGTACAAGAATATGACACAAATTAGTTAAAATAAAGTAACATAAATTTGATTTCAAATGAAAATTAAAATAAAATTTACATATTCCTCTAATGATTAAAACAGCTCTTATCTAGAGTGTCTAAATGAGAATATTTCTAGCACTTAGAGGGGAAAAAAAAAGAGAAAAAGTAAATACCTGAAGCGTTCAAAGTCGCAATCCAATAACAAAGAGCACATTCTATTTATGGTGTCTAATATTTATATCGCTGATCCAAAATCCTGAACCAATTCACACTGCTAACCTAGCTGCGCTGGCCCGTCCAATGACTATACGTATGGGTCCCAATGCAATCCTAGTTTATCTCTTTACCCAACCCGATCCGCTTCTGTGTCCGGGTGAGGAATCAAGTTTCGCGGCTTTTAAACCCCCCCCCCCCCAAAAAAAAAACTCCTCTCCTCTTTTCCCTTAAAAAAAAGAAAAAGAAAAAGAAAAGAAAGACACTGTCAGTGTCAAGATCTTTCTTAGTTCTACAAAAATGGCGGTTCCACACCTTCTTCTCTTTCTCTCTCAAATTTTTGAAGAATTCCACGAAAATATGACGATTTTGCCACTTACTTCACACTTCCAACTCTACACTGTCATTTCTTGTTAGTTGTAGTTCTGACAGGGTAAATGAAGAGGAGATTGCGGGCAGAACTTGCTTCTGATTTTCTGGTGTATCCTTTTAGTTTTTTTTTCCCCTGTTTTTGAATTCCTTGCGTCAATGCTTTGCATTTTTCAATTATTTAGCAACTTATATAATTTATAGTTCATTTCATGGTTAGATTATCATAATTCTATGATAATTGTTGGCTGATTGATCGTTCAAGCTTCCATTTAGGGCTAAATGGCCGAAAGTTTGGTGAATCAAGGATTATGGCTTTTTGATTGATGATGGACTAGGAATTTCCTGCTAATTTCCATCTGGTTGCACTACACGCCTATTTCAATGTTGAAAGGCTAGTGTAATTGGATGTTTTTTTTAGATTTTGTGGGCTATTGCTGGTAGGAGTCTAAGACTGCTCTTGAGATTGTAGATCTGCAAGTTTATAGGTTGCACAGCAAAGAGAAGTGAAGCAATACTAGGCCGGATGATTCAGGGAAATGCAAGTAAGATTCTCCATTATAGCCTAGATGTCGTAACTCGTTTATTTTAAATTTTCATCTGAAACTTGCAAGTCCTCTTTTTGTTTGTAGGGTTAGGCTGTTTGCTGCTTTATCTCCACAGTCCTCACATCCTGCACAGACGAGAACCATATTAAGTGTTGCTCTTGTAGTTTTTTGAAGCATCTCTCTCTAAAGGGTAATGTTGGATACATCGAGATCTTGCACATCAGCTTTCATGGGATCCACATTGAGCTGTGGTTATTGGACTTTCCATTTTACTAGCTTGGGCTTTCGTGCCATGTTTTGCACTTCACTTAAGCATGTGCTTATTGTGCTATTTCTCCAATGAGTTATATTTCTATTTGAGCATGCTTCGGGCCACAGTTTCTTTTAAGTTTTTAAAATGCTAATGGCCAAGAAGTCCTTATGAACATCAATCACATTGGAAATAAGAAGCAAAGAGGAACCGGCCACTGATGATGTTAATCCTGAGAATGTGAACTAAGTCTTGATGAAGAACCTCCTTATATTCTCTAAGCATGCTGAGTAGCTTAGCACTTAGGGCCTGTTCTTTTCGTAGGTAAATTGCGGTGGGTAAAAGGGTGAAGTAGGTTGAGGTAGGTTGAAGTAGGTAGAGGTGGGTTGAAGTGGGTTGAAGTGGATTGAATTTTTTTTATGTAATAAATTGAACTTGGTTAAAATAGTAGAAGTGGGTTGAAGTGGGTTGAAGTTGATTGAAGTGGGTTGAAGTGGGTTGAGATTGGCATTTTAGAATTGACCCACGAAAAGAACAGGGCCTTAGTTCAACTTTTTTGGCTTTGATACTCTAGTAGTTTGTGGTGGCAGTTCTTATCTGACATATATTCGTCTGAGTTCTGCTTGCGTGATTATTTGTGCTTTTCTTCAACTTACGACAGCATCCTACAATAGTGGCTGGATATGTGGTTGGATGGGGATATTCTGCAGACACATTGGAGTTCAGACCTCTGGAATTTGAAGACACAAAGTCCCAAGTTCAGAGAGACCACAGTCGTCTGATTCTAATGAGTTGAATATATTTGAGTCATAGTTGTCCTGTTTTGAGTTCCTTTTTTTGAGTTCACTGCACATTACTGATTGTTGCAAATTATAGTTGCATAGAACTCCTGCTAGATTAATTTGCTTGTTATGGTATGTCGCTGGGTTTTTCACAGTAGAAGTTCTTCAAATTTCTTACGAGGAGTCCTTTATAAAACTAATTGGTGTGCAGTTCTTCCACACGTTATAGTTGTTAAATTTGATTGAAAGGCCCTTTTTTTTTGGGGGGGCGGGGGGGAGTGTCAGGCCCCAGGGGGAATGGCTTTTCACAGCCTCTATGCTTATTATAGGAGCAAGTCCCACACGGCGATTTCATGAAACTGGTTTGATGTTTATATTTGTAAAGAGCAGGCCTGTGGTTGTCTCTGCGGAGACATCTGATAAAATTGGAACGATACAGAGAAGATTAGCATGGCCCCTGCGCAAGGATGACACGCACAAATCGAGAAATGGTCCAAATTTTTTTTTGTACTTTTACGATAAAATATTTTTAAATGAAATTGCAATACAGGATTTGTTTGCTTTCAATTTAAATGGTTCATTTATTTAGCAAATTATACTGGAGGAATCTCTGTCTCTGTCTGCCTGAAGATCATGTAGTTCTCTGCTTGTGTGCCTTAGGAGACAGCAGTTTTGGAAAATCCTTTGGATTGTCCCAATGTCGCTGAGTTTTCATTTATGTGTATTATGATGGCAGCACAATTTAATCGTTCTACTCTCTGTAGTTTGCACTAGCCACTACCAAATCTTCTCTATCTTGTTAGAGGCTTATACTAGGTGTTAGCACTGGGAGGACCCATCCAACGATCCAGATGAAAATTTCTGTGCAGCATCCTCTCTGTTTTTGTGTTTTAGTAGTCTTTTGGCTATGTGCTGTGAAATCTGGGTTGCGGTTTCCTTTGGTCTATTTATAGTTTTCATTGTTGGACTCGCAATACTTTCTCCCCGGTTAGAGTTTGCGTTGTGATCCCTTGGCTCCTGCATTTATAGTTATTCAAGCTTAGATTCCAAGCTATAGCCACTTTAGTGAAAATCAGAATATTAAAGCTCGGAAGATTAAAGCTAGAATGAGTGTTGAGACTGGAATTGGGTCAGGGGCAGTCTGAACGCGAGGCGCCGACTGTCACAAATTATGACATACGCTCTCCCACTTTGTGCATACGTTAGGTAGGCATACGGCGTACCTCCCAAAGTGCAGTGGAGGCCTGTTGAACCCGTCCAGGTAAATATGTTTCTCTGTTCTTCACTGATTACCTTTATTGTTTTCTCCAGCTACACTTTCCAGTTACTTGACGTAGTATGGGAACCAAATCTCGAATGGAAGCAGATTTGAGTACAAAACTATAATTTTACCTAGTAGGCTCTGGATGGATTGCAAACCAAATTATGGAGCCATTGATGCATCTCAATTGTTCCTGATATCAAGGACAAGAAAGTCTTAGCGTAATGGTAGGTTACCCAAACTAGGTTAAAATTGTTCTGTATGGCCATATTTGTGATGGTTGCTTGAACATTCTAGCAAAGAAGGTTAGTGTTACATTGGTTGCAGGTGATTTTTTTTTGTTTGCATGTTTAAGGATGAGTTTGCTTCTTACCTAGTGCATCGTGCTTCCATTAGGCTTCAGCCAGGGTAAGGCTACATAGAACTTGATGTTTGAAAACCCTGCCTATGGAGGTGCTGACTGTTCTCTTGTGTTCTTTAAGGCCACCCCCCCCCCCAAAAAAAAACCCAAAAAAAAAAGGATGATGTGTTGCCACAGAATGTATGAATGAAGATGGGCACAAACTGTTCGAGAAATTGAGAAGTTAAAAAAAGGTATATAGCTTTGTTCTAACATCACTGGACAGCCACCCGCTAAGAACTTCCGCTGGTTCACCCTTGGAGCTAGTCTAATTATTCTTCTCATGTATTGTCCATCTGTTGTATAGCAGATGACTCCATGGAACTCCTAAAGGTCACTGAAGCCTTTGTTCCAGGAGCAAAATGTCAGCTCGAGGTATGAATCTTCGGCATCTTTGTTGAATGCAAATGAGGGATGGAGCACATGCGATCTATCTATTTGCTTTGTGCTTGAGAAGACTTCTGCTAGTGATTTGGCAATTGTGTTTCTGCCTCGTTGGTCTAAAAATTTGTGCAACGAATATGATGTATGTGTTAGAAAGGTGGCAGTTGTTTCTTGGACAGATCAAAGCTGTTCAGATGTAGCTTTACCCTGTAGCATTATGGGATTGAGGGACTGTAACTACTTTCAGGCTGTCGAGAAGTTCTAGAAGCTGTTTCCTATGTTACTTGTCTTGTGGAAGTATGCGAGAAAACATTGTGTGCTCTAATGATTATTTATTGTCTAAGTATGTGTTAACCTACTGGCTGTCAAAGCATGAAGATTTTTTCATTGACAGTACCAACTAATGGAGCAGGTCAAAATGATTATTTGATGACATGCACGTTATGTGGGTGTTAGTCTCTGATTGGCAATGATTTTTTAGGCCACTGGAGGTTCATAATAAGGTAGGGAGTCACAGCAAGCTTTACACAGCCCCTTGATGCAGCAAATGATTCGGTCACCTTGATTCCCAATTGTGATCTAGGTGCAGAGTTCTTGGGCTCAGAGGTTGGCTTTGTGTTTGGTATGTCCTAATTATCTCTATTGGGGCCGTTTTAGTGTCTGAGGTTATAGCTCTCTCCTGTGTTTGCTTAATGACTGCTAATAGCATTATATTTGCAATTGTGCAAAAAAAATAGAGTTTCAGGCCATCATTCTGAGCAATCATTGAGGATCATATTTGTCCCACATGGAAAAAAGAAAAGCAAGCCCGGAATGCAGAGGATGTGTTGCACTACAGCATAGGCCTGGCTCACCCCACCAAATCATGTCAAGACATTTATTTTTGTGGTATCAGTTTCATTGTCATGTATATTTCACAAAATGGTGGTGTTTGAAAATGTTTTCATGTCTGTTTTTTTATTGTTTGAGGGTTTACTTAGTGCAGACATCAGGAGTTACAGCTAATTTCTCTACAGAAGTATTTTATTTTTTTTATTTTTTGGATCAGGAAAAGAATAGATATATTTCATTAACAAGAGACTGGATGCGAAGATAGCATCCTACAAAAAGCTATACACATCCCATATGCATAGAATCCACAAAATCTAAGAGATCAAGAGAAGAGCAACAAAAGATCCCTTTTGTCCCAAAAATAGAGAGGCTTGATGAAATGATCTTTAATTCTCTACAGAAGTGTTTAATACTTGCTAATTTGTTTGGGCTTCAGGTGTTGTGATGCCTTTAGAAATGGTTGGAGAAACCAGAGGTGTCCAATTACATAATGGAAGGGTGTCAGGTTAATCTTTGGATGTCTTTAGAAATGGTTAAAGAACCAGAGGTATTTAATTACAGAATGGAAGAGTGTCAAGTTCATCTTTGGAATAGAAACAACGGAGGTTTGCCTTGTGATTTCTAATATGTTCCCAATGCTGAGGACTGTGACAATCTGATCATCTGGTGGCACTATTGGTAACAACTCAATGCAGCAATGTCTCTTTCAGGTACCAAGCCATGGTATCCTTTTTGTTTTTTGGGGGGGGGTTGGAGGGGGAAAGATGCCGAGACTATTCAGTCTTGAATTGCAAAGAGTTCCATTCTCACTCAGTTGCTGTTGTATTTCCAGATGAGCTCGTTCTGTTATTATTGAACTCCTTAATTTAACATATTCACACTGTCAATCTCCGTTCTCTAACAGGTTTATGCTAAAGTTGTACAGTGCCTCAACAAGATGAAGCGAATTTCCTGCATTCCCAATTTTCTTTCATTCTATTTTGTAAGTTCAATTGTTGAATAAGTTGGAAATGCATACTTTTGAGCTTGTTTTAAGATCTTGCATTGGTAAACGACGCCAGTTTTGACTGGCTTCTTCCCTTTTAGCCTCCTAGCTAGGTTCACTGCATCAAATTATAAGGTTTGGAATGCACGGGACTTCTGAAATGTAGAAAAGAAATGGACTCAGGTTTGCAAGTGAATATGTAAGTGATGATACAAAACCTGATTGGAAACATAATATGGATGGACAGAACCTTTATGTTGAGGGGGCGCTTAGGCTGCCATAAAGGAGGAAGTACAGAGAGGCAAGAATCAGGTGTAATTTCTGTTCTTACTTGTTTGATCTTTGATGTTGATATCTGTCCTGCATCATTGTAGTACTAATGTAACGGGGAGAGCCAACAACAGTAGCTTGTTTTTGGGAGTTTTGAGTGTTGTACTGCTTTTTATGTTTTGTGCTCCTGTATTGCATCTGAATTGCCACCGCACACCACCTGCAAATAATATTTGAGGTTTTTTTAACAGATTGACTGAAGTTAGGCAATTTTGCAACGCAGGCTTTATCCATAGCGTTTTAAGGTAAGGACTGAGGTCCTTCTCTTAGGCGCATTTAGGTGGAAACACAAAAGATTGGATTTGGATGGCGATGAGATTTCTGTGGTCATCTGTTAGGCAGGGAAGATAACAGAAGTGACCATCTAGTCCGATTTCTTTCGGTGAGAAGATCTGTCTGTTTCATTGCTAAGGAAATTTTCAAATGCGTCCTCAAGCTGGGGTAACGCTGGTACTATCAAGGTAATACTGTTAACTGTTATGCAAATGGTATGTCTGCAGCCTATTTTGCTCTAGCATCCTACCATATGTACGGCTGCTATGGTCACTATTCATTAGAACTACTCTCTTTTGACCTTTTGGTGAAGATGTGGGCCGTCTAACCTTGATCATACTAATTGAAACTTTTCTACCCCCCCCCCTTTTTTTCTCTCTTTTGTTTTCAGTGAAAGTGCCTGATGCATCTATGGGAAATTGCTAATCCCCTTAGTCTGCCCGCCCAGGGACTATTACTTCACAAATTAGAACTTTCTAAACGGAATCATTCAATCAACCCTCATGGGGACTGGGGAATTTGATCTGGCTACAAGTGCTCATGCCTCCATTTCAGTGGCTTAAAGTGCGAGAGATCTGTTAGGAAAGACCGTAGTCTTTTGATACTAGCAAGGTGAACACTTTTACCCGAGTCTCCATGAGACTACCTTGGTTTAATAAATTTGCAGTTTCAAGCAAGAAAGGAATTCATTAATTATTGATAATTGTAATTTCAATTGTTTCTGTATGAGTTTCTTCAGTTGGCTTACAGCAAGGCATTTCTTTGAATGGCTTTTCTGTCCTTTATGGTCCGAGCTTTGGTAATTCTAGTTTAACAATTGAAGCAGAGGGATCAAAGCGAGATGGATGGTTGGAGACGGGATGGCTTTTGATTACCCTAGAGCACTTGAGGTTTGTGGCTAATTGATTGACTATCTGATTTCCCTGCATATTGATATGTGCAATTATTGTGAAGATCTATACCCACATCAAGGCTTTATGAAGCCACTGTCTAGGGCTTAAAAATATGATTCTCTCTTTATAGACATTCGATACAATTGGAACGATGCAAAGAAGAATAGCATGGCGCCTACACAAGGATCGCACGTCCAAACTGAGAAATGGTCCGAATTTTTTTGGCAGATCTTCTCCTGCACTGGGTTTGCATCACAACACCTTCCCCCCACCCACTCCCAGACCTTATTACTAGGAAATTTCACATGTACTTAATTAACCCCATCTGGGTAGGGAAATTGTTCCTTTGTTCTTCACTGCTTTTCTATTTAATTTAAAAGTACCCAATGACTTGATATGAAATTTCACATGAAATTATTGACCCCATCCAGGTAAGTTTGGGAAGATGTTCCTTTGTTCTTCACTGCTTTTCTTTTAATTTACTAGTACCCAATGACTTGATATGGAAGTTGGAGATCCAAACTCCCCAAAATAAATTAAAAAAAAAATATATATTGGAGTGCAAAACTATCCCATTCTACCTACCAGATTCAGTACTGATTCTCATAGTATACATTTTTAGTTTTCAGCTCTATGGGTTTTAAATCATGCCTAAACTATGGAGCCATCAAAGGATCTATTTGTTTAGGCTATCAAGGACAATGCCAGCTCAACCTGATGTTTGGTTGTCAAACTTTCTTATAGATGTCAGGTGTTGACATTTGTCTACTTGTTATGTTTTGCCGTTTGAAATTTATGTATTCTAGAATGAAGAAGAGTTTGTACCGTCATTCAGTTACTGACTGTCTATGGTAACTTGAAGTCTTACAGTGAGTGCAGCATGCTTGAGCTCCAGTCTAGATTTTGGAAGTGTCCTGAGAATACCCTGGAAACAACGCTCAAGTTGTTAATCTATGTAAGAAATGACACAATCCTTTTCAATGTCTCAGGCATCTGCACGTCAATTGGTCTTTGTTGGAGTGCGTGGATTGGTGTTTCTTGGAGCAGATTACCTGTGTTCCCCACTTTAAGACAAGTACATTGAATATGAATATAGGCATTATGAATGGGGATATCTTGCCATGATACATACAGGGATGATTGAGAATCTAATTCAGCAGCTGGATCACTATTTTACCCGGGTGAATTTCTCCTATTTTGTTTTAGTTTATGTTGCAGGATTCTTTCTGTAAATAAGTCATGGTCTTGATTTTTAAAATGCTAGAAAAAGAGTTTATATGTTTTATTGAAAGACTTAGTGGACCTGTTATGGATTAGCATTGTGATCTAGGCATCTAGCTCAGAACTCCTGCGGTCTACATGTTGGTTTTGCAGGCCAATGTTTTATTTTTCTGATAGCTAGAAAGCAGACGCGTGTGATGTTCTATGTTTTTATCACCATACTAAAGTCATAGGAGGCTGTTGGCTGCCCGTACATTTTTTTTGCTGGCCTATACGAGATACATCCTTGTCGGACCGCTTGATCGACAAATATACATGGGTCTGATTATACAGCAGATGTGATGAAAGCTCATGTAGCAATTCGTTTGCACTTCCAATGACTATGATGTTTAATGTTCTTTTTATCATCCTGTCAATGTTGGTATTTTACAATTTCAATGAGTTAGGTGGAAGAAGACCGTGGCTGAGCTAACACCTGCAAGCTTGATGTTGATGCCCAGGGAACTGAAAAGGAGATTCATATTGATTCGATGGACGAATCTTCTAAATTTGGAAGTGTTGGCTTACCAGAAGCAGAAGAGTTGGTCAAGTATGTTGCCAGTAGAGAAGCACAGTACGACAAATAGCAATAAGTTAGATAATAACTAGAATCTCTAAAGGGATGATTAGTAGCATACACAAGTGTTGGGAACGTATGATACGTAATATCCAAAACAACGCCCAACAAATGTAGTAATATATGTATCATGACTAGAAATTAGTTATACAACTGTCTTCTATTAAAACAAAAGGATACAACTATCATTAATGAATCTTCTAATTTTTCATCTTAAAAATGAAAAGTTGAATTAGAGTCTTCGGCTTTTGAATGGACGAAAAATGATGGTTGGAAGTGTATAATAAGGTATAGATAATACATATATATATATATATATATATATTTGCCTTTTGTATTGAAATGCAAATTAAAGGTAAGATGGTGTAAATTAAAATGTGACATATATCCCATCAAACAAAAGATTTGTTCATAAACAAAAAATTATTAAATGTGATTCCACCTATCCTCTTCTATGAAACTTAAAAGCTCAGTCTTTCTCCAATAATAACTCCTTTTTCAGCTTGCTTTCGCTCTTTCAAAATGCATAAGAAGAAACCACAAGTATTGAGAGCATTTTCAAAGTTAGAAAATAGCTGACTATGAGCGGTTGCTTCATTTGTTCTAACTATTTGATGTAAATACGCCAGCGGTTCATCTCTCTCCCCTTAAATTTAAGGTGCTGGCTAATTTTTGTTTTTAAAATTGAGGGCAAATAGGTCTTACAACAAATGTAGGGATATGTCTAACCATTTTCGTTCATTTAAAATTAATTATATTAAACATTAAGGTGGGTAAAAATTAATATTAATAGGTGGAGGGTTTACAAATTATTTCTAAAAAGGCCGAGGAGATAAAGGTGAATATGTCTTTTCTCTTTGTCAAGTAAGTTTAAATATTTGTACAAAAGAAAATGTATCTTTTGAGAAATATTGGTTTTAGATTGTCAATTTTTTAAATTATTTTCATTTCTGGCATGATGTACATGGAGTACGAAGTACAAATCTCATACAAAAGGGGATGCAAATCAAACATGATATCTTATGTACCTAAAATCCAATTCTTAATTATTATGTCAAATTTAATGACAAACTTATTAAACTGAATACTTCACAAACTATTTGTATTTTGCCATTATCATATATACACAAGGGCAATGAAAAAGGCATATTAAAAAAACTATCAATTTGATACACTTATATTTTGCATGAGAGAATTTTTAACTTTTTAAATTTCTTTCATCAATAATTTTATTTTAAATTTTCACTTTGGTACTGAATGTGTATTTCTCAAAATTTAACTTACCAAACAAAAATGCGGGCAAAAACTAGTTAAATTAAAGTAGCATAAATTTGATTTCAAACGAAAATTAAAATAAAATTTACATAGTTGTTGAGAAGATGTAACGCGTGATTGAAACAATCTCTGTCTATAGTGCGTAAATGAAAATATCTCAAGCGCTTAGGGAACAAAAAAAAGAAAAAGAAAATATATAAAGTGTTCAAAAACGCAGCCCAATGCGGAAAAGCGCTCGAGGTTTGTACTGTTCACCCAAAACCCTGGACCACTTAACATTGCTAACCTGACCACATTGGCTCGTCCAATGGCTATGCATATAGGTCCAAATTAAGGTTGAGCAACCCGTCCCAATTGGAACTGAGTCCAAAACTCTGGACCCATTCCGAGTGGAATGAAGTCCAAGATTTTTGGAAAACCGATCCCAGAACCGGTTGGAGTCGGGTCCCAAATCGGGTACCCGGTTCCTAACTATTTTCTATTTTGTTTTATTTCATTTCATTTAAAATTTTGGCTTGTGGTTGTGATTTTTTGAGAGAACCAATACACCCAACAAGCTGGCTAATTGATAGTTCAAAATCAAATTTAATAGAAGTGGCAGTTAGGCATTTACCATGCATTAAAATCTAACTGATTCGCTAATAAATAGCATTTTATTTCATCCAAGCATTAAAAAAAATACCATCTCCAGTGAATTGATAGCTCAGAATCCAAATTGGGTAACTTATACATTTTTAAATTAAAAAAAAACTAATTGGACCTGGTAATCGGGTAACAGGTCCGGTTCCAGTTCTAAGTTTTAAGGACCCGACTTCGGACCCAGTTGCAACTGGTTCTACGATTTCAGAATCAGTCCCGAATTCAGTTCGACTAAATCTGAATATAAATTCAGCGGATCTAAACCGAATCAAATTTAAAACCGAGTACATAATTTTTTTGCTCAACCCTAGTCCAAATGCAATCCAAGTTTTTCTGTGTACCCAACCGGATCCGCTACGATGTCCGGGTCAGGAATCAAGTTTCGCGGCTTTTTAACTCCCCCCCAAAAAAACTCATCTCCTCTTTTCCCTTAAAAAAAAAGAAACAGAAAAAAAAGACACTATCAGTGTCAGGATCTTTCTTAGTTCTACAAAAATGGCGGTTTCACACCTTCTTCTCCTTCTCTCTAATTTTTTGAAGAATTCTACGAAAATATGACGATTTTGCCGCTTAGTTCACACTTCCAACTCTACCATGTTGTTTCTCGTTAGTTGTAGTTCTGACAGGGTAAGTGAAGAGGAGATTGCGGGCAGAACTTGCTTTGAATTATGTGTCGATGCTTTCAGTCCCCCCCTTGTTTTTGAATTATGTGTCGATGCTTTGCATGTTTCAGTTATTTAGTTCATATCATGGTTAGATTATCATATTTCTGTTCTGCAGCATGGCTTGCGTGTTATAGGTTTGACTGGGTTATGGATTCGACCGTATTGTCGTTGTAGAAATTCCATTTTGCGAATTCTGTTATAATTTTTGGCTGATTGATTGTTCAAGCTTCTATTTAGGGATAAATGGCTGAAAGTTTGGTGAATCAAGGATTACGGCTTTTTGATTGATGATGGACTAGGAATTTGCTGCTAATTGCTATCTGCTTGCACTACTCGCCTATTTCAATGTTGCCAGTGTAATTGGAATTTTTTAAAAAAAAATAAAATTACGTGAATTAGATTTTGGGCTATTGCTGGTAGGAGTCTAAGACTGCTCTGGAGATTGTAGTTCTGCAAGTTTACAGGCTGCACAGCAAAGAGAAGTGAAGCAATAATAGGCCGGATGATTCAGGGAAATGCAAGCAAGATTCTTCATTATAGCCTAGATATCGTAACACGTTTATTTTAAATTTTCATCTGAAACTTGCAAGTCCTCTTTTTGTTTGTAGGGTAAGGCTGTTTGCTTCTTTATCTCCACAGTCCTCACATCCTGCACGGACGAGAACCATATTAAGAGTTGCTCTTGTAGTTTTTTGAAGCATCTCTCTCTAAAGGGTAATGTTGGATACATCGAGATCTTGCACATCAGCTTTCATGGGATCCAAATTAGCTGTGGTTATCGGACTTTCCATTTTACTAGATTGGGCTTTCGTGCCATGTTTTGCGGTTCACTTAAGCTTGTGTTTATTGCTATTTCTCCAATGAGTTATATTTCTATTTGAGCATGCGACCACATCTTCTGGCTACAGTTTCTTTTAGGTCTTTAAAATGCTAATGGTCAAAAAGTCCTTATGGACATCAATCACATTGGAAAAAAGAAGCAAAGAGGAACCAGCCACTGATGATGTTAATCCTAAGAATGTGAACTAAGTCTCGATGTCAGTTGATGAAGAACCTCCTTGTTGTATTCCCTAAATAAGCTGAGTAGCTCAGCACTTTGTTCAACTTTTTTGGCTTTGACACTCTAGTAGTTTGTGATGGCAGTTCTTATCTGACATATATTAGTCTGAGTTCTGCTTGCGTGATTATTTGTGCTTTTCTTCAACTTAGGAGAGCATTCTACAATAATGGCTGAATATGTGGTGGGATGGGGATATTCTGCAGACACATTGGAGTTCAGACCTCTGGAATTTGAAGCCCCGAAATCCCAAGTTCAGAGAGACCGGAGTCTTCTGATTCTAATAAGTTGAATATGTCTGAGTCATAGTTGTCCTGTTTTGAGTTCCTTTTTTTTGAGTTCAGTGCACATTACTGCTTGTTGCAAATTATAGTTGCGTAGAACTCCTGCTAGATTAATTTGCTTATTATGGTATGTCACTGGGTTTTTCACAGTAGAAGTTCTTCAAATTTCTTACGAGGAGTCCTTTATAAAACTAATTGGTGTGCAGTTCTTCCACCCATGATAGTTGTTAAAATTTGATTGAAAGGCCCTTTTTTTGTTTTTTTTTTTGGGGGGGGGGGTCAGGCCCAGGGGGTATGGCTTTTCATAGCCTCTATGCTTATTATAGAAGCAAGTCCCACACAACGATTTCGTGAAACTGGTTTGGTGTTTATAATTGGACAGGGCCTTTGATTGTCTCTTTGGAGACATCTGATAAAATTGGAATGATACAGAGAAGATTAGCATGGCCCCTGCGGAAGGATGACGCGCACAAATCGAGAAATGGTCCAAATTTTTTTGTACTTTCACGATAAAATTTTTTTGAAAAAAATTCCAATACAGGATTTGTTTGCTTTCATTAAATGGTTCATTTATTTAGCAAATTATACTGGAGGAATCTCTGTCTCTGTCTGCCTGAAGATGGCATTAGGACATCTGGTTCTTCGCTTGTGTGCATTAGTAGATAGCAGTATTTGGAAAATCCTTTGGAGTGTCCCAATGTCGCTGAGTATTCATTTATGTGCATTATGATGGCAGTGCAGTGTAATCTTTCTAGTCTCTGTAGTCTGCAGTAGCCACCACCAAATCTTCTTTATCTTGTCAGAGGCTTATACGAGGTGATGGCACTATGAGGATGATCCAGTGATTCAGATGAAAATTTCTGTGCAGCATCTTCTCTGTTCTTGTGTTTTAGTAGTCTTTTGTCTCTGTGCTGTGAAATCTGGGTTGTGGCTTCCTTTGTTCTATATATAGCTTTCACTGTTGGACTTGCAATTCTTTCTCTGCCGTCAGAATTTGCATTCTGACCCCTTAGCCCCTACATTTATAGCTAGTTATTAAAGCTTAGATTCCAGCCAGTTTAGTGAAAATCAGAATATCAAAGCTCGGAAGATTAAAGCTAGAATGAGTGTTAAGATTGGAATTGGGTCAGGGGCTGCGCTGACGCAGGCCCCGACTGTCACAAATTATGATGTATGCTCTTCCACTTTAGGCATACGTTGGGTAAGCATACGGCGTACCATCCAAAGTCCAATGGAGACCACCTACCTATGCTTTCTGAACTTTCTTGATTGCCCATTGAGTCATTGACCCTATCGAGGTAAACATGTTCCTCTGTTCTTCACTGATTAGTGATTACCTTTATTGTTTTCTGATGCAGCTTCTCTTTCCAGTTACTTGACGTGTTATGGGAACCAAAGCTCGAATGAAAGCATATTTGAGTACAAAACTATAATTCTACCTACTAGGCTCTGTATGGATTGCGAACCAAATTATGGAGCCATTGATGCATTTCAGTTTTTCCTGCTATCAGGGACAACAATGTCTTAACGTGATGGTAGAAAAGACGTTAAAATTGTTCAGTATGGCCATAATTTTTGGATTATCCTGTTGTCTGAAATTCATGTCTCATGGAATGAAGGGTCAAGTGTCCATGGTCTTGTGATGGTCGCTTGAACATGCTGTTAAAGAAGCTTACTTTTAATGTTCCACAGTTGGCATTGGTTGCAGGTGATATTTCTTTGCTTGTAAGTTTAAGCTTGAGTTTGCTTCTTACGTAGTGCATCTTGTTGCCATTGGGCTTCAGGCAGGGGTAAGGCTTCATAGAACTTGATGTTGGAAATCCCTGCCTATGGAAGTGCTAAATGTTCTCCTGTGTTATTAAGTCCATTTTCTCTTAAAACACCCCCCCAAAAGATGATGTGTTGCCACAGAATGTATGAATGAAGATGGGCACAAACCGTCCGAGAAATTGAGAAGCCCAAAAAGAAAAAAAGGTCATATAGCTTTGTTCTACATCACTTGACAACTAGCTGCTCAGAACTTCCACTGATTCACCCTTGGAGTTATTCTGATAATGGCTATTCTTCTCCTGTATTATGGATCCGTCTTGTAGCAGATGACTCCGTGAAACTCCTAAAGGTCACTTAAGCCTTTGATCCAAGAGCAAAATGTCAGCGTGAGGTATGAATCTTCCACATCTTTGTTGAGTGCAAATGAGGGATGGAGCATTTGCAATCTATCTATTCTTTGTGGCTATAAAACTTCTGTCTCATTCGTCAAAAATTTATGCAAAGCATAAGAAGTCTGTGTTAAAAAGGCGACAATTGTTTCTTGCACAGATCAATGTTCAAATGTGGCTTTACACTGTAGCATTATCACTTTGAGGGGCTGTCAGAGCACCAAGATTTTTTTTTTCTTTGACAATACCTAGTAATGGAGCAGGTCAAAACGATTCTTTGATGACATGCACGTTATTCTGGGTGTTGGTCCCCGCATTCGCGTTTGGTCTGATTGGCAATGATCTTTGAGGCCACTTTCTCCAGCAATTGTGCAACAAAAAAAAAAAAAAAAAGAGTTTCAGGCCATCGTTCTAAGCCATTGACTGTCATATTTGTCCCACATGGAACGAGAAAAGCGAGCCCGGAATGCAAAGGATATAAATAGGGGTATGCAAGACTGTTCAAAGCATACCTTTCTCGGCCTTTTGGCTAAGATCAAGTGTAGTATCTGTTCTTATCAGTTTAATATCTGATATGTGGGTCATTGACCCACAATGATATTAAATTAATTTTTTGAGGGGGAGGGTCCACTACAGTAGCTTGCTACTGGGACTCTCGAGTGTCGCTTGTGTGTTGCACTGCTGCATAGGCCTGGCGCACCCCACCAAATCATGTCAAGACATTTATTTTCGAGGTGCCAGTTTCATTGTCAAGTATGTTTTACAAAATGGTGGTGTTAGAAAATGTCTTCATTTTTGTTTCTTTATTGTGCAAGGGTATGTAGTGCAGGCTTCAGGCGTCCTAGCTAATTTTGCAGAAAGTTTTTAATATTTTACTTGCTAATTTGTTTACTGCAGAAAGTTTTTAATATTACTTGCTAATTTGTTTGGGCTTGAGGTGCGATCTCTCCAGAAATGGTTGCAGAAGCCAAAGATATTTAATTGCAGAATGGGAGAGTGTCAAGTTAATCTTTGGAATAGGAACAGTTGCAGGAGCCAAAGGTATTTAATTGTAGAATGGGATGGTGTCAAGTTAATCTTTGGAATAGGAATAGCGGATGTTGACCTAGTGATTTCTAATTTGTTCCCAATGCTTAGGATTCTGTCACAATCTGATGAGCACTATTTGTAACAACTCAATGCAGCAGTCTTTCGGGTACCAAACCATGGTATCATTTTTTTTTTTTCCGGGGGAGGGGGGGTTGTTGGCGGGGGATGCCACATCTATTCAGTCTTACATTGAATAGCGAAGAGTTCCATTCTCGCTCAGTTGCTGTTGTACTTCCAAATGAGCCTGTTCTGTTACTATCGAACTCCTTAATTTAACAGATTCACACTGTCAATCTCCATTCTCCAGCAGGTTTATGCTAAGGTTGGAGGGTACCTGTACAATATAAAGTGAATTTCCTGCATTTCTGATTGTCTTTCATTCTATCCTTCTAGGTTCAGTTGTTTGAATAAGTTGGAAATGCGTTATTTTTGAGATTGTTTTAAGACCTTACATTGATAAAAGTCACCAGTTTTGACTGGCTTCTTCCCTTTTAGCTTGCTAGCTACGTTCACTGCATCAAATTATGGGGTCTGGAATGTACGGGAGTTTTGGAATTTTGGAAAGAAATGGACTCAGGTTTGCAAGTGAATATGAAAGTGATGATGCAAAACCTGATTGGAAACATAATATGAATGGACAGAACCTTTATGTTGAGGGGGTTCTTAGGCTGATATAAGGGAGGCTTTATCCGTAGTGTTTTAAGGATTGATGTCCTTCTCTTGGATACATTTGGGCAGAAACACAAAAGATTGGATTTTCAGATGGCGATGAGATGTGTGTAGTCAGCTATTAGGCAGGCAAGATCATAGAAGTGACCATCTAGTCTGATGTCTTTCAGCTAGAAGATCTGTCAGTTTCATCGCTAAGGAAATGATTTCAAATGGCTTCCTCAAGCAGGGTTAACGTTACTATCAAGGTAATACAATAATTATTACGCAAATAGTATTTCTGTAGGCTATTTTGTTCTAGCATTCTACCATTTCTACAGCTGCTATGGTCACTATTCATTGGAACTACTCTCTTTTGACCTTTTGGTGAAGATGTGGGCCATCTAAGCTTGATCATACTAAGTGAAACTCTTTCTATTTTTTTTTTCCCTCTCTTTCTCCCCTCCCCCCCTTCAGTGAAGGTGCCTGATGCATCTATGGGAAATTGCTAACCCCCTCAGTCTGCCTGCTTTGTCCATGATGCCAGTATCATCAATTCACAAATTAGAACTTTCTGAATAGAATCATTCAATCAACACTTGGGGGAAATTTGATCTTGCTACAAGTGCTAATGCCTCTTGCTTCTCTCTATCTTTCAGTCTCTTGAACAACCCCCCTTCCCAACCAACCCCCCCCCCCCAAAAAAAAAAGTGAAAGCCATTCTTAAATTTGAACAACATTTTTTAAAATGGGAAGCATACATCTCATATTTTACATATTGCTTGGTTGAGATATGTATGTACTTCTCTTTTTCCTTATAATTATATGCTCCATATGATTCTTTTGCATTGACTTTCTAAGCAGTGTTTTAGTCAATCACAGTTAGCCAAACTATCAAAACATACATATGTAATAAAATGGCAACAACTACACATTTTAACATAATATAGAAATTTGTGTACTCTAGTCTTCTGCGTAAGTGAATCAATAAAGGGCCAGATCCAGAAAAATGCGTGGAAGGTCTTCTCATTGCGGCAGAGATGTCTTCTAAACTTTTAATTTGACTGTCTCAGGAACCGTATTTGGAATCAGCCTCTTTGTTGCAGGGAAACTGAATCTACACCCGACATAGATATGGAATCTCCAATGATTGTTGTAGTAGTGGTCTACTAGTCTCTTCGAAGCATCTCTTTTTGGGGTAAGGTTGGCTACATCTAGACCTCATAGACTAGCTTCCATGAGATCCAACGTCGGATTTTTGACTTTCAATTCAATTAGATAAGGCTTTTGCCATGTCCTGCACTTCACATAAATGTGTTTGTGTTGCTATTTTCTTCAACACGTCATTTTTTGTTTAATTTGAGCATAGTTTCTTGCTACGGTCTCTTTTAGTTATTTCAAATGTTGATGGTCAATAATTCATGGTGAACATCAACTGCTTTGGAAATAAGAAACAAGTAAGAACCTCTGTTGATGATGCTACTTCCAAGAAAGTGAAAGCGCTAATGAAAAACCATCTTGTATTTCTTAAAGCAATAAGTGGCTTAGGACTTACATTCAAGTGCAACTCTGGAGTTCACAGTCTTGTATTTTGGTGATGGAAATCCTTATTTGAGATTGATGGTCTGAGTTTTGCTCGTTTGATGATTTGTATTTGGTCCAACTAACGAAAACATTCTATGAAAATGACAAATATGTTGGCTTCAGACATCTCATACTATTTTCTTCTTGATACAGGTCTCCAATGCCAATGCTCCAATACCTAAAGCCCCATAAATCCAAAGCTATTTGGAAAGAGAGAAGATTTTTTGATATTAATAGGGTGAATACTTTAGCTGAGTCATAGTTGCATGTTATAATATTGTTTTGAGTACAATATATCTTGTTGCTGTTTGCAGATCACTGTTAGAACTTTTGGATTACTTGCAATTATGTCTTGTTACTGGTTTTCTGACCAGCAAATGTTTTTCAGATGTGTTACAAGACATCTTTTTTAACTTTGATCAGCGTGTGGTACTTCCATCTTTGATAATTATGGTTAAAAATTGAATAGCTTACTTGCAATTGTGGCTTGTTACTGGTTCTCACCATTAAATGCTTTTCAGGTGTGCTACAAGACATCTTTTTTAACTTTGATCAGCATGTGGTACTTCCATCTTTGATGATTGTGGTTGAAAAATGAGTAGGAGGGATCAAAGAGTGGAGCTTTTCTAGCATGGCCTTTGGCTGCCCTTTGTCAGTCAGTTTCTTAAGCTCATAGAAGTTTCATGTGCACCTAATATGCTTATTGTAAAGCAAGTCCCATGGTGCTATTCTAAGAGAGTTATGGGACCTTTATATACCTAGAGCCCAGGTTCTTTGTTTTTTCTTCGGAGACATCCAATAAAATTGGAATGACACAAAGAAGATCAGCATGGCCCCTGCGCAAGGATGACGCACAAATCGAGAAATTGTCCAATTCATTATTTTGGCAATTCTCACTTGATCAACGACTTTTTTTTGGGGGGGGGGTTGCAATGGGGTAATAGTCTGGTTTTAATGTTTTCCCCCCTTGCAATAATGTATAGTCCCTGCACAAGGATGATATGCGCGGCGAATTGAGGAGAATGGTCCTTGTATTCTGCCGCAACTTGTGGTACTGGAATCTGTCTATCTGCCCGAAGATGGCATTCGGTCATCTAGTTCTTTGTTTGTGCATATTAGCTGGTCGCAGTGTTCGGAAACTGTTATTATGTCCCACCTTCCGTAGACTATTCTTTATGTTCACTATGATGGAGCTGAATGTAATCTCTAAGTTTGCACTAGCTGCTATTGAAGAGAACTTGTCTCGTCTTTCTTGTCGGAGGATTGTACTAGGTGCAACACAGGGAGAATCTCTCTACAGCCATCGAGATGAGGTGATAGCACTGGCCACTCTGAGACTCTCCAGCCCTAGCAAAAATTTTTGCAGCTGCATTTTATGTCTATGTTCCACCATGCGTTCTATATATGCCTTTATATCTCGTTTGTCTGTTTTAGAGCAGCTTCCATGAAGGGCCAACTATAGGTTGACCCTGGCTATTGTAGAAATTTAGTTAGAAAATTATAAGTTGGATTCATAAGCGAACAGTTCAAAAACTAGTATCAGAACAGGGGCCGCGCGAACGCAGGCTCCCGCTGCCACAAATTATGACGTACGCTCTTCCACTTTGGGAAGACGTTAGGCAGGCGCCCCTCCAAAGTGCAATGGAGGCCACCTACCTAGGCCATGAGCCTTCTTGATCGCCCATTGACCCCGTCCAGGTAAGTATGTTACTCTGTTATTCACTTCTTACTTTTGTAGCCTGCTTATGCAGCTTCTCCTTCTGATTACACGATGAGGGACGAGAGTGCAATCTCGAAGACCAGTATCCTGTCTAGGTACAAGCTATCTAGTGCCACCCAATGGACTCTATCAATTATTACAGGATACGTGTTTAATTATTTGCTGTCTGTGTGTGGGATTGGATACCAAATTATGGTAGCCACTGAAGCATTGCAGTTGTTCCCTCCATCAAAGACAACAGTCCTTATGAAATGGTAGGTTCAGTGAAAGTTTGTTAAAATTGTCAGTTACAAGCATGCGTCTAGTTGTTGGACTAGCTGTTGTCTGAAATTTATGTTTTGTCTTGTAACATGGACGGTCACTCGTTCATGTAGGCTGTAGCGCAACGAAGGTTACTGTTTCATTCCATCTGTTGACATTGGTCAAAAGGTGATATTTCTTTGCTAGCAACTTTGGCGATGAAGCTGCTTCTTACCTTGTGCACCTTGTTTTATCGTGCTTCAGGTTCTAAAAGATTGAGCATTCTAATTTTGTTGAAGCCACAGGTAAAGCTGGCAGATTTTAATGTTTGAAAACCCTGCCTCCGGAAGTGGTAGGTGTTCTTCCCCTCCTTTTTTTTTCTTGTATTATTACAGTCACTTCCTGTATGTATGGCTTCAATAGATAAACTGGTTTTGTTCTGTTTGATCTGTTATCATAGAGTATGAATGAAAGATCGGCATAGATTGGGTGCTAAGTGATATGTCGACAGTTTTGGCTTTGTTCTGATGCATCACTTGATAGCCTTCGATCCAAGAGCAACAAGTTGGCTGCAGTTATGGACCTCCAACCTTCCACATCTTTGTTGAGTGCAAATGAGGGCTAGAGCAGATGCCGTGAGCCTAGTTGCTTTATCCCTTTCAAGACTTCCACTGCAGTGTTATGACAGTTTCGTCCCTACGTCATTACGTCAATTGTTTTTTCGCCTACATTATGATGCTTATGCGTTAAATGGTAGCACTTGTTCCTCGTATAATCCCAGCTGTCAAATGCATTTGTACCCTGTATGTATGTTATATTTACATGTCTGAGATTAAGGAACAGAGGTTACTTTCAGCTGTTGAAGGAGTCCTAATAAAGCCGTTTCATATGTCAGTTGTGGTTATCTGCATGAAAACTGTGTGCGCTCTTGATGACTATTTATTGTCCAAGTAAAAACTTAGCAATGGTGGGAGTGCTGAGATGTTTATTTTGACAGTGCCCAGTGGCAGTATGTTTTGACCTTACGACTTCTTTTTGACTTCAAATAGGTGAAAACGCTGCCATTTCAGTGGCTTAAAGTGCGAGAGATCTGATGCTGTTAGGAAAGACAGTAGTCTTTTGATACTAGCAAGGTGAACACTTTTACCTGAGTCCCTATGAGACTGCTTTGGTTTAATAAATTTCGCAGTTTCAAGCAAGAAAGGGAATTCATTAGTTATTGATAATTGTAATTTCAATTTTTTCTGTATGCGTTTCTTCAGTTGGCTTACAACAAGGCATTTCCTTGAATGGCTTGGTTAGTACTTCTGTCATTTATGGTCCGAGCTTTGGTAATTCTAGTTTAGCAATTGAAGCAGGGGAATCAAACTGTGGTGCATCTGTGGAGACGCGATGGCTTTTGATCACCCTAGAGCACTTGAGGTTTGTGGCTAATTGATTGAATATCTGATTTCTACTAACTGATTAATATCTGATTTCCCTGCATATTGATATGTGCAATTATTGTTAAAATCCATTCCCGCATCAAGGCTTTATGACGCCACTGTCTGGGGCTGAGAATTATGATTCTCTCTTCATAGACATTCGATAAAATTGGAACGCTGCAAAGAAGATTAGCATGGCGCCTATGCAAGGATCACACGTAGAAACTGAGAAATGATCCAAATTTTTTCACGGATCTTCTCCCGCACTGGGATTGCATCACAACCCTTTCCCCTACCCCCTCCGACCTTATTACTAGGGAATTTCACATGTACTTATTGACCCCATCCAGGCAAGTATGAGGAGATGTTCCTTTGTTCTTCACCGCTTTTCTTTTAATTTACTAGTACCCAATTACTTGACATGGAAGTTGGAGATCGAAACTTCCCAATAGAAATTTTAAAAAAAAATATTTGAGTGCAAAACTATCCAATTCTACTTATCAGATTCAGTGCTGATTCCTATAGTATGCATTTTTAGTTTTCAGCTTTATGGGTTTTAAATCATGCCTAAACTATGGAGCCATCGAAGGATCTATTTGTTTAGGCTATCAAGGACAATACCAGCTGAACCTGATGTTTTGTTATCAAATGTGCTTACAGATGTCAGGTACTGACATTTAGCTACTTGTTAGGCTTTGCCATTGTTTGAAGTTTATGTATTCTAGAATGAAGAAGAGTTTGTACCCTCATCTAGGTACCTACTATCTATGGTAACTTGAAGTCTTACAGTGACTGCAGCATGCTTGAGCCTCCGTTTGGATTTTGGAAGTGTCCCGTTGTCTTACAGTGATTTCATTTCAGTCCTGAATTTTGGGACTGTTGTCTGTAAGAATACCCCGGAGATAGCAGGATTCTTTTTGTAAATAAGTCGTGGTCTTGATTTTTAAAATGCTAAAAAAGAGTTTATCTATTTTATTGCAAGACTTAGGGGACCTTTGACGGCTTAGCCTTGTGATCTAGCTCAGAACTCTTGCAGTCTGCGTGGTGGTTTTGCTGGCCAGTGTTTTACTTTTTTGGTAGCTAGAAATCAAACGTCTGTGATGTTTCATGTTTTTGTCACTAGACTAAAATCATGAGAACCCGTTGACTGCCTGTACGTTTTGCTTCTAAACTGTACGAGATACATTCCTATCTGATTGCTTGATCGACAAATACACGAGTCTGATTATTCAGCCGATGTGAGGGAAGTTCATGTAGCAATTCCTCTGCACTTCAAATGAGTACGATGTTTAATGCTCCTTTTATTATCCCATCAATGTTGGCATTTTACGATTTCAATGAGTTAGCTGGAAGAAGACTTGTCTGAGCTAACTCCTGCAAGTTTGATGTTGATACCCAAGGAACTGAAAAGGAGATTCGGCTTTTGAATGGAGGAAGAATGATGGCTTCTATGTTGCTACGTGTATAATAAGGTATAAATGACATCAACATATATATATATATATATATATATATATATATATATATATATATATATATATGTATATATATATATATTATTTGCCTTTTTTATTAGAATGCAAATTAAAGTTTAGACGGTGTAAATTAAAAAAGGCAACCCATATCCTATCAAACAAAAGATTTGTCCATAAACAAAAAACTGTCAAATGTGTTCCACCTATCTATTTCTACAAAACTTAAAAGCTCGATCCTTCCCCAATAGTATCTCCTTTTTGAGCTTGTTTTCACTCCTTCAAAAGGCATAAGATGAAACCCCAAGTATTGAGAGCCATTTTCGAAGTTAGGAAATAGCTGACTATAAGGGGATGCTATTAATTGTTCTAGATGTTTGATGTAAATGTGCCAGCGCTTATTTCATCTCTCTCCCCTTAAATTTAGGTCGTTGGCTAATTGTTGTCTTTAAAATTGAGGGCAAATTCCTACAAATGTGGGGATAAGTTTAACCATTTTTGTTATTTAAAATTAATTATATTAAACCTCAAGTTGGGTAAAAATTAATATCAATTGATAAAGGATTTAAAAATTATTTCTGAAAAGGTCAAGAGAGATAAATGTGAATATGTCTTTTCTCTTTACAGAGAAAGTTCAAATATTTCTGCACAAGAAAATATCTCTCGTCGAGGAATATTGGTTTTAGATTATCAATTTTTTAATTGTTTTCATTTCTTGGCATGATGTATGTGAACTACAAAGTACAAATCTCATACAAAAGGGGATGCAAACCAAACGTGATATCTTATATACCTTAATCCAATGCTTAACTACTATGTCAAGATTTAACGAAAAATTTATTAAATTTAATACATCACAAACTATTAGTATTTTGCCATTGTCATATCTTATCTTACTGTCTAAAAAGAGAATAAGACAAGTTATTATTGAGGGCAGGTTTATAATTTAATGGGTATTTTGGTCATTTTAAGTTAATGTTTATTCTCTTAATTAATAGTTAAATGAGGGATATTTTGATAATTTTTATACATTTATGATTCATCCTATAACATGAGTTACTATTGTAAGCAATGGCAAAATGGGGCAATTTAGTAAATTTATTCAACTATTCATACTTTTAAAGTGGCAATTTTGACTTTATAATGCAAACTCTACTTTTTTATGTCTTTCATTGAAAATAAATAGTATTTAATCAAACATCCTGAAAATAATATTTACTACAAGCTAAAAAAATGTTTTTAGAGTGTGAATTTTTTAATGAACTGAAAGATAGCACTATGAGTGTAGGTTTTTTTTTTCTTTTTTTGGTTAATTGATTATGTTTACAAGGGGTAATATTAGTTTTTTAATAAAAAATTATTTTGTATAATGTATTTGATGAGATGGAGTAATTTAGTACTCTTTCTCCCCGCTCTTGTTTAAATTGGTTATTTTTTGGATTAAATTATATGAATTTTGTGAAGATTGAATTAACCCTTGTTGTTTCAGAATGAGTATTAACTTAATTTAAATTGAATAAATCAAAAGGATGTGAATAGATTTTTTTATTATATTTTATTATTATTCGCATCTTACTTACTATGGAATATGCTGTCATGGAGATTGTTCTACCTACTTATTTGCTCCATCCTCTGTATTTCTAAATTTTTTAAAATTAATGTTACTATCGTACTTTTTCCATTGATTCACCTAAGCTTAGCAACTTATGTTATACTAATATCTCATTTAAATTCATTAGCATGTCTTATACAAACTCACACTATTTTAAAAATTCTTAATTTAATAATTTAAAGTTACAAATTGAATTTAATTAACATCTTCTCTATTTTTGAAGAATCACAAATTTTAATTGAACAAATTTCACACTGTTACTAGCAAGTGTTATAATTAACTTATCTATCTAAACTTACCCGCGTGCGAAGCACACGAGTTCTCACCCTAGTATACATAAAGGGGAATAAAAAAGGCATATTAAAAAACTATCATTTTGATACAATTATATTTTGCACGAGAGAATTTTGTAACTTTTTAATTTTGTAACTTTTTAATTTTTTTATCAACAATTTTATTTTTTAATTTTCACTTTGGTACCAAATTTGTATTTTTCAAAATTAACTCCCGTACAAGAATATGACACAAATTAGTTAAAATAAAGTAACATAAATTTGATTTCAAATGAAAATTAAAATAAAATTTACATATTCCTCTAATGATTAAAACAGCTCTTATCTAGAGTGTCTAAATGAGAATATTTCTAGCACTTAGAGGGGAAAAAAAAAGAGAAAAAGTAAATACCTGAAGCGTTCAAAGTCGCAATCCAATAACAAAGAGCACATTCTATTTATGGTGTCTAATATTTATATCGCTGATCCAAAATCCTGAACCAATTCACACTGCTAACCTAGCTGCGCTGGCCCGTCCAATGACTATACGTATGGGTCCCAATGCAATCCTAGTTTATCTCTTTACCCAACCCGATCCGCTTCTGTGTCCGGGTGAGGAATCAAGTTTCGCGGCTTTTAAACCCCCCCCCCCCCAAAAAAAAAACTCCTCTCCTCTTTTCCCTTAAAAAAAAGAAAAAGAAAAAGAAAAGAAAGACACTGTCAGTGTCAAGATCTTTCTTAGTTCTACAAAAATGGCGGTTCCACACCTTCTTCTCTTTCTCTCTCAAATTTTTGAAGAATTCCACGAAAATATGACGATTTTGCCACTTACTTCACACTTCCAACTCTACACTGTCATTTCTTGTTAGTTGTAGTTCTGACAGGGTAAATGAAGAGGAGATTGCGGGCAGAACTTGCTTCTGATTTTCTGGTGTATCCTTTTAGTTTTTTTTTCCCCTGTTTTTGAATTCCTTGCGTCAATGCTTTGCATTTTTCAATTATTTAGCAACTTATATAATTTATAGTTCATTTCATGGTTAGATTATCATAATTCTATGATAATTGTTGGCTGATTGATCGTTCAAGCTTCCATTTAGGGCTAAATGGCCGAAAGTTTGGTGAATCAAGGATTATGGCTTTTTGATTGATGATGGACTAGGAATTTCCTGCTAATTTCCATCTGGTTGCACTACACGCCTATTTCAATGTTGAAAGGCTAGTGTAATTGGATGTTTTTTTTTAGATTTTGTGGGCTATTGCTGGTAGGAGTCTAAGACTGCTCTTGAGATTGTAGATCTGCAAGTTTATAGGTTGCACAGCAAAGAGAAGTGAAGCAATACTAGGCCGGATGATTCAGGGAAATGCAAGTAAGATTCTCCATTATAGCCTAGATGTCGTAACTCGTTTATTTTAAATTTTCATCTGAAACTTGCAAGTCCTCTTTTTGTTTGTAGGGTAAGGCTGTTTGCTGCTTTATCTCCACAGTCCTCACATCCTGCACAGACGAGAACCATATTAAGTGTTGCTCTTGTAGTTTTTTGAAGCATCTCTCTCTAAAGGGTAATGTTGGATACATCGAGATCTTGCACATCAGCTTTCATGGGATCCACATTGAGCTGTGGTTATTGGACTTTCCATTTTACTAGATTGGGCTTTCGTGCCATGTTTTGCACTTCACTTAAGCATGTGCTTATTGTGCTATTTCTCCAATGAGTTATATTTCTATTTGAGCATGCTTCGGGCCACAGTTTCTTTTAAGTTTTTAAAATGCTAATGGCCAAGAAGTCCTTATGAACGTCAATCACATTGGAAATAAGAAGCAAAGAGGAACCGGCCACTGATGATGTTAATCCTAAGAATGTGAACTAAGTCTTGATGAAGAACCTCCTTATATTCTCTAAGCAAGCTGAGTAGCTTAGCACTTAGGGCCTGTTCTTTTCGTAGGTAAATTGGGGTGGGTAAAAGGGTGAAGTAGGTTGAGGTAGGTTGAAGTAGGTAGAGGTGGGTTGAAGTAGGTTGAAGTGGGTTGAAGTGGATTGAATTTTTTTTATGTAATAAATTGAACTTGGTTAAAATAGTAGAAGTGAGTTGAAGTTGATTGAAGTGGGTTGAAGTGGGTTGAGATTGGCATTTTAGAATTGACCCACGAAAAGAACAGGGCCTTAGTTCAACTTTTTTGGCTTTGATACTCTAGTAGTTTGTGGTGGCAGTTCTTATCTGACATATATTCGTCTGAGTTCTGCTTGCGTGATTATTTGTGCTTTTCTTCAACTTACGACAGCATCCTACAATAGTGGCTGGATATGTGGTTGGATGGGGATATTCTGCAGACACATTGGAGTTCAGACCTCTGGAATTTGAAGACACAAAGTCCCAAGTTCAGAGAGACCACAGTCGTCTGATTCTAATGAGTTGAATATATTTGAGTCATAGTTGTCCTGTTTTGAGTTCCTTTTTTTGAGTTCACTGCACATTACTGATTGTTGCAAATTATAGTTGCATAGAACTCCTGCTAGATTAATTTGCTTGTTATGGTATGTCGCTGGGTTTTTCACAGTAGAAGTTCTTCAAATTTCTTACGAGGAGTCCTTTATAAAACTAATTGGTGTGCAGTTCTTCCACACGTTATAGTTGTTAAATTTGATTGAAAGGCCCTTTTTTTTTGGGGGGGCGGGGGGGAGTGTCAGGCCCCAGGGGGAATGGCTTTTCACAGCCTCTATGCTTATTATAGGAGCAAGTCCCACACGGCGATTTCATGAAACTGGTTTGATGTTTATATTTGTAAAGAGCAGGCCTGTGGTTGTCTCTGCGGAGACATCTGATAAAATTGGAACGATACAGAGAAGATTAGCATGGCCCCTGCGCAAGGATGACACGCACAAATCGAGAAATGGTCCAAATTTTTTTTGTACTTTTACGATAAAATATTTTTAAATGAAATTGCAATACAGGATTTGTTTGCTTTCAATTTAAATGGTTCATTTATTTAGCAAATTATACTGGAGGAATCTCTGTCTCTGTCTGCCTGAAGATCATGTAGTTCTCTGCTTGTGTGCCTTAGGAGACAGCAGTTTTGGAAAATCCTTTGGATTGTCCCAATGTCGCTGAGTTTTCATTTATGTGTATTATGATGGCAGCACAATTTAATCGTTCTACTCTCTGTAGTTTGCACTAGCCACTACCAAATCTTCTCTATCTTGTTAGAGGCTTATACTAGGTGTTAGCACTGGGAGGACCCATCCAACGATCCAGATGAAAATTTCTGTGCAGCATCCTCTCTGTTTTTGTGTTTTAGTAGTCTTTTGGCTATGTGCTGTGAAATCTGGGTTGCGGTTTCCTTTGGTCTATTTATAGTTTTCATTGTTGGACTCGCAATACTTTCTCCCCGGTTAGAGTTTGCGTTGTGATCCCTTGGCTCCTGCATTTATAGTTATTCAAGCTTAGATTCCAAGCTATAGCCACTTTAGTGAAAATCAGAATATTAAAGCTCGGAAGATTAAAGCTAGAATGAGTGTTGAGACTGGAATTGGGTCAGGGGCAGTCTGAACGCGAGGCGCCGACTGTCACAAATTATGACATACGCTCTCCCACTTTGTGCATACGTTAGGTAGGCATACGGCGTACCTCCCAAAGTGCAGTGGAGGCCTGTTGAACCCGTCCAGGTAAATATGTTTCTCTGTTCTTCACTGATTACCTTTATTGTTTTCTCCAGCTACACTTTCCAGTTACTTGACGTAGTATGGGAACCAAATCTCGAATGGAAGCAGATTTGAGTACAAAACTATAATTTTACCTAGTAGGCTCTGGATGGATTGCAAACCAAATTATGGAGCCATTGATGCATCTCAATTGTTCCTGATATCAAGGACAAGAAAGTCTTAGCGTAATGGTAGGTTACCCAAACTAGGTTAAAATTGTTCTGTATGGCCATATTTGTGATGGTTGCTTGAACATTCTAGCAAAGAAGGTTAGTGTTACATTGGTTGCAGGTGATTTTTTTTTGTTTGCATGTTTAAGGATGAGTTTGCTTCTTACCTAGTGCATCGTGCTTCCATTAGGCTTCAGCCAGGGTAAGGCTACATAGAACTTGATGTTTGAAAACCCTGCCTATGGAGGTGCTGACTGTTCTCTTGTGTTCTTTAAGGCCACCCCCCCCCCCAAAAAAAAACCCAAAAAAAAAAGGATGATGTGTTGCCACAGAATGTATGAATGAAGATGGGCACAAACTGTTCGAGAAATTGAGAAGTTAAAAAAAGGTATATAGCTTTGTTCTAACATCACTGGACAGCCACCCGCTAAGAACTTCCGCTGGTTCACCCTTGGAGCTAGTCTAATTATTCTTCTCATGTATTGTCCATCTGTTGTATAGCAGATGACTCCATGGAACTCCTAAAGGTCACTGAAGCCTTTGTTCCAGGAGCAAAATGTCAGCTCGAGGTATGAATCTTCGGCATCTTTGTTGAATGCAAATGAGGGATGGAGCACATGCGATCTATCTATTTGCTTTGTGCTTGAGAAGACTTCTGCTAGTGATTTGGCAATTGTGTTTCTGCCTCGTTGGTCTAAAAATTTGTGCAACGAATATGATGTATGTGTTAGAAAGGTGGCAGTTGTTTCTTGGACAGATCAAAGCTGTTGAGATGTAGCTTTACCCTGTAGCATTATGGGATTGAGGGACTGTAACTACTTTCAGGCTGTCGAGAAGTTCTAGAAGCTGTTTCATATGTTACTTGTCTTGTGGAAGTATGCGAGAAAACATTGTGTGCTCTAATGATTATTTATTGTCTAAGTATGTGTTAACCTACTGGCTGTCAAAGCATGAAGATTTTTTCATTGACAGTACCAACTAATGGAGCAGGTCAAAATGATTATTTGATGACATGCACGTTATGTGGGTGTTAGTCTCTGATTGGCAATGATTTTTTAGGCCACTGGAGGTTCATAATAAGGTAGGGAGTCACAGCAAGCTTTACACAGCCCCTTGATGCAGCAAATGATTCGGTCACCTTGATTCCCAATTGTGATCTAGGTGCAGAGTTCTTGGGCTCAGAGGTTGGCTTTGTGTTTGGTATGTCCTAATTATCTCTATTGGGGCCGTTTTAGTGTCTGAACCCCCCCCCCCCCCTTTTTCTTTCTGGTTATAGCTCTCTCCTGTGTTTGCTTAATGACTGCTAATAGCATTATATTTGCAATTGTGCAAAAAAAAAAGAGTTTCAGGCCATCATTCTGAGCAATCATTGAGTATCATATTTGTCCCACATGGAAAAAAGAAAAGCAAGCCCGGAATGCAGAGGATGTGTTGCACTACAGCATAGGCCTGGCTCACCCCACCAAATCATGTCAAGACATTTATTTTTGTGGTATCAGTTTCATTGTCATGTATATTTCACAAAATGGTGGTGTTTGAAAATGTTTTCATGTCTGTTTTTTATTGTTTGAGGGTTTACTTAGTGCAGACATCAGGAGTTACAGCTAATTTCTCTACAGAAGTATTTTATTTTTTTTATTTTTTGGATCAGGAAAAGAATAGATATATTTCATTAACAAGAGACTGGATGCGAAGATAGCATCCTACAAAAAGCTATACACATCCCATATGCATAGAATCCACAAAATCTAAGAGATCAAGAGAAGAGCAACAAAAGATCCCTTTGTTCCAAAAATAGAGCGCCTTGATGAAATGATCTTTAATTCTCTACAGAAGTGTTTAATACTTGCTAATTTGTTTGGGCTTCAGGTGTTGTGATGCCTTTAGAAATGGTTGGAGAAACCAGAGGTGTCTAATTGCATAATGGAAGGGTGTCAAGTTATTCTTTGGATGTCTTTAGAAATGGTTAAAGAAACCAGAGGTATTTAATTACAGAATGGAAGAGTGTCAAGTTAATCTTTGGAATAGAAACAACGGAGGTTTGCCTTGTGATTTCTAATATGTTCCCAATGCTGAGGACTGTCACAATCTGATCATCTGGTGGCACTATTGGTAACAACTCAATGCAGCAATGTCTCTTTCAGGTACCAAGCCATGGTATCCTTTTTGTTTTTTGGGGGGGGGGGGGGAGGGGGAAAGATGCCGAGACTATTCAGTCTTGAATTGCAAAGAGTTCCATTCTCACTCAGTTGCTGTTGTCTTTCCAGATGAGCTCGTTCTGTTATTATTGAACACCTTAGTTTAACATATTCACACTGTCAATCTCCGTTCTCTAACAGGTTTATGCTAAAGTTGTACAGTACCTCTACAAGATGAAGCGAATTTCCTGCATTCCCAATTTTCTTTCATTCTATTTTGTAAGTTCAATTGTTGAATAAGTTGGAAATGCATACCTTTGAGCTTGTTTTAAGATCTTGCATTGGTAAAAGACGCCAGTTTTGACTGGCTTCTTCCCTTTTAGCCTCCTAGCTAGGTTCACTGCATCAAATTGTAAGGTTTGGAATGCACGGGACTTCTGAAATGTAGAAAAGAAATGGACTCAGGTTTCCAAGTGAATATGTAAGTGATGATACAAAACCTGATTGGAAACATAATATGGATGGACAGAACCTTTATGTTGAGGGGGCGCTTAGGCTGCCATAAAGGAGGAAGTACAGAGAGGCAAGAATCAGGTGTCATTTCTGTTCTTACTTGTTTGATCTTTGATGTTGATATCTGTCCTACATCATTGTAGTACTAATGTAACGGGGAGAGCCAACAACAGTAGCTTGTTTTTGGGAGTTTTGAGTGTTGTACTGCTTTTTATGTTTTGTGCTCCTGTATTGCATCTGAATTGCCACCGCACACCACCTGCAAATAATATTTGAGGTTTTTTTAACAGATTGACTGAAGTTAGGCAATTTTGCAACGCAGGCTTTATCCATAGCGTTTTAAGGGAAGGACTGAGGTCCTTCTCTTAGGCGCATTTGGGTGGAAACACAAAAGATTGGATTCAGATGGCGATGAGATTTCTGTGGTCATCTGTTAGGCAGGGAAGATAACAGAAGCGACCATCTAGTCCGATTTCTTTCGGTGAGAAGATCTGTCTGTTTCATTGCTAAGGAAATTTTCAAATGCGTCCTCAAGCTGGGGTAACGCTGGTACTATCAAGGTAATACTGTTAACTGTTATGCAAATAGTATTTCTGCAGCGTATTTTGCTCTAGCATTCTACCATATGTACAGCTGCTATGGTCACTATTCATTAGAACTACTCTCTTTTGACCTTTTGGTGAAGATGTGGGCCGTCTAACCTTGATCATACTAATTGAAACTTTTTCTATCCCCCCCCCCCTTTTCTCTCTTTTGTTTTCAGTGAAAGTGCCTGATGCATCTATGGGAAATTGCTAATCCCCTTAGTCTGCCCGCCCAGGGACTATTACTTCACAAATTGGAACTTTCTAAACGGAATCATTCAATCAACACTCATGGGGACTGGGGAATTTGATCTGGCTACAAGTGCTCATGCCTCCATTTCAGTGGCTTAAAGTGCGAGAGATCTGTTAGGAAAGACCGTAGTCTTTTGATACTAGCAAGGTGAACACTTTTACCCGAGTCTCCATGAGACTACTTTTGTTTAATAAATTTGCAGTTTCAAGCAAGAAAGGAATTCATTAATTATTGATAATTGTAATTTCAATTGTTTCTGTATGAGTTTCTTCAGTTGGCTTACAGCAAGGCATTTCTTTGAATGGCTTTTCTGTCCTTTATGGTCCGAGCTTTGGTAATTCTAGTTTAACAATTGAAGCAGAGGGATCAAAGCGAGATGGATGGTTGGAGACGGGATGGCTTTTGATTACCCTATAGCACTTGAGGTTTGTGGCTAATTGATTGACTCTCTGATTTCCCTGCATATTGATATGTGCAATTATTGTTAAGATCTATACCCACAACAAGGCTTTATGAAGCCACTGTCTAGGGCTTAAAAATATGATTCTCTCTTTATAGACATTCGATAAAATTGGAACGATGCAAAGAAGAATAGCATGGCGCCTACACAAGGATCGCATGTCCAAACTGAGAAATGGTCCGAATTTTTTTGGCAGATCTTCTCCTGCACTGGGTTTGCATCACAACACCTTCCCCCCATCCACTCCCAGACCTTATTACTAGGAAATTTCACATGTACTTAATTGACCCCATCTAGGTAGGGAAGATGTTCCTTTGTTCTTCACCGCTTTTCTATTTAATTTAAAAGTACCCAATGGCTTGAGATGAAATTTCACATGAAATTATTGACCCCATCCAGGTAAGTTTGGGAAGATATTCCTTTGTTCTTCACTGCTTTTCTTTTAATTTACTAGTACCCAATGACTTGATATGGAAGTTGGAGATCCAAACTCCCCAAAAGAAATTTAAAAAAATATATATATATTTGAGTGCAAAACTATCCAATTCTACCTACCAGATTCAGTACTGATTCTCATAGTATACATTTTTAGTTTTCAGCTCTATGGGTTTTAAATCATGCCTAAACTATGGAGCCATCAAAGGATCTATTTGTTTAGGCCATCAAGGACAATGCCAGCTCAACCTGATGTTTGGTTATCAAACTTGCTTATAGATGTCGGGTGTTGACATTTGTCTACTTGTTATGTTTTGCCGGTTGAAATTTATGTATTCTAGAATGAAGAAGAGTTTGTACCGTCCTTCAGTTACTGACTGTCTATGGTGACTTGAAGTCTTATAGTGAGTGCAGCGTGCTTGAGCTCCAGTCTAGATTTTGGAAGTGTCCTGAGAATACCCTGGAAACAACGCTTAAGTTGTTGATCTATGTAAGAAATGACACAATCCTTTTCAATGTCTCAGGCATCTGCACGTCGATTGGTCTTTGTTGGAGTGCGTGGATTGGTGTTTGTTGGAGCAGATTACCCGTGTTCCCCACTTTAAGACAAGTACATTGAATATGAATATAGGCAGTATGAATGGGGATATCATGCCATGATACATACAGGGATGATTGAGAATCTAATTCAGCAGCTGGATCACTATTTTGCCCGGGTGAATTTCTCCTATTTTGTTTTAGTTTATAGTGCAGGATTCTTTCTGTAAATAAGTCATGGTCTTGATTTTTAAAATGCTAGAAAAAGAGTTTATATGTTTTATTGAAAGACTTAGTGGACCTGTGATGGCTTAGCGTTGTGATCTAGGCATCTAGCTCAGAACTTCTGCGGTCTACATGTTGGTTTTGCGGACCAGTGTTTTATTTTTCTGGTAGCTAGAAATCAGACGTGTGTGATGTTCTATGTTTTAATCACCATACTAAAGTCATAGGAGGCTGTTGGCTGCCCGTACATTTTTTTCCTGACCTATACGAGATACATCCTTGTCGGACTGCTTGATCGACAAATATACATGGGTCTGATTATACAGCAGATGTGATGAAAGCTCATGTAGCAATTCGTTTGCACTTACAATGACTATGATGTTTAATGTTCTTTTTATCATCCTGTCAATGTTGGTATTTTACAATTTCAATAAGTTAGGTGGAAGAAGACCGTGGCTGAGCTAACACCTGCAAGCTTGATGTTGATGCCAGGGAAGTGAAAAGGAGATTCATATTGATTCGATGGACGAATCTTCTAAATTTGGAAGTGTTGGCTTACCAGAAGCAGAAGAGTTGGTCAAGTATGTTGCCAGTAGAGAAGCACAGTACGACAAATAGCAATAAGTTAGATAATAACTAGAATCTCTGAAGGGATAATAAGTAGCATACACAAGTGTTGGGAACGTATGATACGTAATATCCAAAACAACGCCCAACAAATGTAGTAATATATGTATCATGACTAGAAATTAGTTATACAACTGTCTTCTATTAAAACAAAAGGATACAACTATCATTAATGAATCTTCTAATTTTTCATCTTAAAAATGAAAAGTTGAATTAGAGTCTTCGGCTTTTGAATGGACGAAAAATGATGGTTGGAAGTGTATAATAAGGTATAGATAATACATATATATATATATATATATATATTTGCCTTTTGTATTGAAATGCAAATTAAAGGTAAGATGGTGTAAATTAAAATGTGACATATATCCCATCAAACAAAAGATTTGTTCATAAACAAAAAATTATTAAATGTGATTCCACCTATCCTCTTCTATGAAACTTAAAAGCTCAGTCTTTCTCCAATAATAACTCCTTTTTCAGCTTGCTTTCGCTCTTTCAAAATGCATAAGAAGAAACCACAAGTATTGAGAGCATTTTCAAAGTTAGAAAATAGCTGACTATGAGCGGTTGCTTCATTTGTTCTAACTATTTGATGTAAATACGCCAGCGGTTCATCTCTCTCCCCTTAAATTTAAGGTGCTGGCTAATTTTTGTTTTTAAAATTGAGGGCAAATAGGTCTTACAACAAATGTAGGGATATGTCTAACCATTTTCGTTTATTTAAAATTAATTATATTAAACATTAAGGTGGGTAAAAATTAATATTAATAGGTGGAGGGTTTACAAATTATTTCTAAAAAGGCCGAGGAGATAAAGGTGAATATGTGTTTTCTCTTTGTCAAGTAAGTTTAAATATTTGCGCAAAAGAAAATGTATCTTTTGAGGAATATTGGTTTTAGATTGTCAATTTTTAAAATTATTTTCATTTTTGGCATGATGTACATGGAGTACGAAGTACAAATCTCATACAAAAGGGGATGCAAATCAAACATGATATCTTATGTACCTAAAATCCAATTCTTAATTATTATGTCAAGATTTAATGACAAACTTATTAAACTGAATACTTCACAAACTATTTGTATTTTGCCATTATCATATATACACAAGGGCAATGAAAAAAGGCATATTAAAAAAACTATCAATTTGATACACTTATATTTTGCATGAGAGAATTTTTAACTTTTTAAATTTCTTTCATCAATAATTTTATTTTAAATTTTCACTTTGGTACTGAATGTGTATTTCTCAAAATTTAACTCACCAAACAAAAATGCGGGCAAAAACTAGTTAAATTAAAGTAGCATAAATTTGATTTCAAACGAAAATTAAAATAAAATTTACATATTTGGCGAGAAGATGTAACGCGTGATTGAAACAATCTCTGTCTATAGTGCGTAAATGAAAATATCTCAAGCGCTTAGGGAACAAAAAAAAGAAAAAGAAAATATATAAAGTGTTCAAAAACGCAACCCAATGCGGAAAAGCGCCCAAGGTTTGTACTGTTCACCCAAAATCCTGGACCACTTAACATTGCTAACCTGGCTACATTGGCTCGTCCAATGGCTATGCATATAGGTCCAAATTAAGGTTGAGCAACCGGTCCTAGTTGGAACTGAGTCCAAAACTCTGGACCCGATTTCGGGCGGAATGAAGTCCAAGATTTTTGGAAAACCGATCCCAGAAACTAGTTGGAATCGGGTCCCAAATCGGGTACCCGGTTCCTAACTATTTTCTATTTTGTTTTATTTCATTTCATTTAAAATTTTGGCTTGTGGTTGTAATTTTTTGAAAGAACCAATACACCCAACAAGCCGGCTAATTGCTAGTTCAAAATCAAATTTAATAGAAGTGACAGTTAGGCATTTACCATGCATTAAAATCTAACTGATTCGCTAATAAATAGCATTTTATTTCAACCAAGAATTAAAAAAAAAAAAATACCATATCCAGCGAATTGATAGCTCAGAATCCAAACTGGATAACTTATACATTTTTAAATTTAAAAAAAAAACTAATTGGACCTGGTAATCGGGTAACAGGTCCGGTTCCAGTTCTAAGTTTTAAGGACCCGACTTCGGACCCAATTGCAACTGGTTCTACGATTTCAGAATCAGTCCCGAATTCAGTCCAACTAAATCTGAATATAAATTCAGCGGATCTAAACCGAATCCAAATTTAAAACCGAGTACATAATTTTTTTGCTCAACCCTAGTCCAAATGCAATCCAAGTTTTTCTCTGTACCCAACCGGATCCGCTACGATGTCCGGGTCAGGAATCAAGTTTCGCGGCTTTTTAACTCCCCCCCAAAAAAACTCATCTCCTCTTTTCCCTTAAAAAAAAAGAAACAGAAAAAAAAGACACTATCAGTGTCAGGATCTTTCTTAGTTCTACAAAAATGGCGGTTTCACACCTTCTTCTCCTTCTCTCTAATTTTTTGAAGAATTCTACGAAAATATGACGATTTTGCCGCTTAGTTCACACTTCCAACTCTACCATGTTGTTTCTCGTTAGTTGTAGTTCTGACAGGGTAAGTGAAGAGGAGATTGCGGGCAGAACTTGCTTTGAATTATGTGTCGATGCTTTCAGTCCCCCCCTGTTTTTGAATTATGTACAGTTATTTAGTTCATATCATGGTTAGATTATCATATTTCTGTTCTGCAGCATGGCTTGCGTGTTATAGGTTTGACTGGGTTATGGATTCGACCGTATTGTCGTTGTAGAAATTCCATTTTGCGAATTCTATTATAATTTTTGGCTGATTGATTGTTCAAGCTTCTATTTAGGGATAAATGGCTGAAAGTTTGGTGAATCAAGGATTACGGCTTTTTGATTGATGATGGACTAGGAATTTGCTGCTAATTGCTATCTGCTTGCACTACTCGCCTATTTCAATGTTGAAAGGCCAGTGTAATTGGATTTTTTTTTTTTTAAAAAAAATTACGTGAGTTAGATTTTGGGCTATTGCTGGTAGGAGTCTAAGACTGCTCTGGAGATTGTAGTTCTGCAAGTTTGCAGGCTGCACAGCAAAGAGAAGTGAAGCAATAATAGGCAGGATGATTCAGGGAAATGCAAGCAAGATTCTTCATTATAGCCTAGATATCGTAACTCGTTTATTTTAAATTTTCATCTGAAACTTGCAAGTCCTCTTTTTGTTTGTAGGGTAAGGCTGTTTGCTTCTTCATCTCCACAGTCCTCACATCCTGCACGGACGAGAACCATATTAAGAGTTGCTCTTGTAGTTTTTTGAAGCATCTCTCTCTAAAGGGTAATGTTGGATACATCGAGATCTTGCACATCAGCTTTCATGGGATCCACATTAGCTGTGGTTATCGGACTTTCCATTTTACTAGATTGGGCTTTCGTGCCATGTTTTGTACTTCAGTTAAGCTTGTGTTTATTGCTATTTCTCCAATGAGTTATATTTCTATTTGAGCATGCGACCACATCTTCTGGCTACAGTTTCTTTTAGGTCTTTAAAATGCTAATGGTCAAAAAGTCCTTATGGACATCAATCACATTGGAAAAAAGAAGCAAAGAGGAACCAGCCACTGATGATGTTAATCCTAAGAATGTGAACTAAGTCTTGATGTCAGTTGATGAAGAACCTCCTTGTTGTATTCCCTAAATAAGCTGAGTAGCTCAGCACTTTGTTCAACTTTTTTGGCTTTGACACTCTAGTAGTTTGTGATGGCAGTTCTTATCTGACATATATTAGTCTGAGTTCTGCTTGCGTGATTATTTGTGCTTTTCATCAACTTACGAGAGCATTCTACAATAATGGCTGAATATGTGGTGGGATGGGGATATTCTGCAGACACATTGGAGTTCAGACCTCTGGAATTTGAAGCCCCGAAATCCCAAGTCCAGAGAGACCGGAGTCTTCTGATTCTAATAAGTTGAATATGTCTGAGTCATAGTTGTCCTGTTTTGAGTTCCTTTTTTTTGAGTTCAGTGCACATTACTGCTTGTTGCAAATTATAGTTGCGTAGAACTCCTGCTAGATTAATTTGCTTATTATGGTATGTCACTGGGTTTTTCACAGTAGAAGTTCTTCAAATTTCTTACGAGGAGTCCTTTATAAAACTAATTGGTGTGCAGTTCTTCCACCCATGATAGTTGTTAAAATTTGATTGAAAGGCCCTTTTTTTGTTTTTTTTTTTGGGGGGGGGGGTCAGGCCCAGGGGGTATGGCTTTTCATAGCCTCTATGCTTATTATAGAAGCAAGTCCCACACAACGATTTCGTGAAACTGGTTTGGTGTTTATAATTGGACAGGCCTTTGATTGTGTCTTTGCAGACATCTGATAAAATTGGAATGATACAGAGAAGATTAGCATGGCCCCTGCGGAAGGATGACGCGCACAAATCGAGAAATGGTCCAAATTTTTTTGTACTTTCACGATAAAATTTTTTTGAAAAAAATTCCAATACAGGATTTGTTTGCTTTCAATTTAAATGGTTCATTTATTTAGCAAATTATACTGGAGGAATCTCTGTCTCTGTCTGCCTGAAGATAGCATTAGGACATCTGGTTCTTCGCTTGTGTGCATTAGTAGATAGCAGTATTTGGAAAATCCTTTGGAGTGTCCCAATGTCGCTGAGTATTCATTTATGTGCATTTTGATGGCAGTGCAGTGTAATCTTTCTAGTCTCTGTAGTCTGCAGTAGCCAGCACCAAATCTTCTTTATCTTGTCAGAGGCTTATACGAGGTGATGGCACTATGAGGATGATCCAGTGATTCAGATGAAAATTTCTGTGCAGCATCTTCTCTGTTCTTGTGTTTTAGTAGTCTTTTGTCTCTGTGCTGTGAAATCTGGGTTGTGGCTTCCTTTGTTCTATATATAGCTTTCACTGTTGGACTTGCAATTCTTTCTCTGCTGTCAGAATTTGCATTCTGACCCCTTAGCCCCTACATTTATAGCTAGTTATTAAAGCTTAGATTCCAGCCAGTTTAGTGAAAATCAGAATATCAAAGCTCGGAAGATTAAAGCTAGAATGAGTGTTAAGATTGGGATTGGGTCAGGGGCTGCGCTGACGCAGGCCCCGACTGTCACAAATTATGATGTATGCTCTTCCACTTTAGGCATACGTTGGGTAAGCATACGGCGTACCATCCAAAGTCCAATGGAGACCACCTACCTATGCTTTCTGAACTTTCTTGATTGCCCATTGAGTCATTGACCCTATCGAGGTAAACATGTTCCTCTGTTCTTCACTGATTAGTGATTACCTTTATTGTTTTCTGATGCAGCTTCTCTTTCCAGTTACTTGACGTGTTATGGGAACCAAAGCTCGAATGAAGGCATATTTGAGTACAAAAGTATAATTCTACCTACTAGGCTCTGTATGGATTGCGAACCAAATTATGGAGCCATTAATGCATTTCAGTTTTTCCTGCTATCAAGGACAACAATGTCTTAACGTGATGGTAGAAAATACGTTAAAATTGTTCAGTATGGCCATAATTTTTGGATTATCCTGTTGTCTGAAATTCATGTCTCATAGAATGAAGGGTCAAGTGTCCATGGTCTTGTGATGGTTGCTTGAACATGCTGTTAAAGAAGCTTACTTTTAATGTTCCACAGTTGGCATTGGTTGCAGGTGATATTTCTTTGCTTGTAAGTTTAAGCTTGAGTTTGCTTCTTACGTAGTGCATCTTGTTGCCATTGGGCTTCAGGCAGGGGTAAGGCTTCATAGAACTTGATGTTGGAAATCCCTGCCTATGGAAGTGCTAAATGTTCTCCTGTGTTATTAAGTCCATTTTCTCTTAAAACACCCCCCCACCAGATGATGTGTTGCCACAGAATGTATGAATGAAGATGGGCACAAACCGTCCGAGAAATTGAGAAGCCCAAAAAGAAAAAAAGGTCATATAGCTTTGTCCTACATCACTTGACAACTAGCTGCTCAGAACTTCCACTGATTCACCCTTGGAGTTATTCTGATAATGGCTATTCTTCTCCTGTATTATGGATCCGTCTTGTAGCAGATGACTCCATGAAACTCCTATAGGTCACTTAAGCCTTCGATCCAAGAGCAAAATGTCAGCGTGAGGTATGAATCTTCCAAATCTTTGTTGAGTGCAAATGAGGGATGGAGCGTTTGCAATCTATCTATTCTTTGTGGCTATAAAACTTCTGTCTCATTTGTCAAAAATTTATGCAAAGCATAAGAAGTCTGTGTTAAAAAGGCGACAATTGTTTCTTGCACAGATCACTGTTCAAATGTGGCTTTACACTGTGGCATTATCACTTGGAGGGACTGTCAGAGCACCAATATTTTTTTTTTCCTTTGACAATACCTAGTAATGGAGCAGGTCAAAACGATTCTTTGATGACATGGACGTTATTCTGGGTGTTGGTCCCCACATTCGCGTTTGGTCTGATTGGCAATGATCCACATTCGCGTTTGGTCTGATTGGCAATGATCTTTGAGGCCACTGGACATTCATCATGAGGTAGGGAGTGACAGCAAGCTTTACACAGCCCCTTGATTCAACAAGTGATCTGGTCACCATGATTCCAACTGTGATCTTAGGTGCAGAAGTCTTGGGCTCAGAGGTTGGCTTTGTGTTTGTTAAGTCCTAATTATCTCTATTAGGGCGGTTTTAGTGTCTGAAACCCCCCTTCTTTCTGGTTTTAGCTCTCTCCTGGGTTTGCTTTATGACTGCTAATAGCATTATAATTTCTCCAGCAATTGTGCAAAAAAAAAAAAGAGTTTCAGGCCATCGTTCTAAGCCATTGACTATCATATTTATCCCACATGGAACGAGAAAAGCGAGCCCGGAATGCAAAGGATATAAATAGGGGTATGCAAGACTGTTCAAAACATACCTTTCTTGGCCTTTTGGCTAAGATCAAGTGTAGTATCTGTTCTTATCAGTTTAATATCTGATATGTGGGTCATTGACCCACAATGATATTAAATTAGTTTTTTGAGGGGGAGAGTCCACTACAGTAGCTTGCTACTGGGACTCTCGAGTGTTGCTTGTGTGTTGCACTACTGCATAGGCCTGGTGCACCCCACCAAATCATGTCAAGACATTTATTTTCGAGGTGCCAGTTTCATTGTCATGTATGTTTTGCAAAATGGTGGCGTTAGAAAATGTCTTTTTTGTTTTTTATTGTGCAAGGGTATGTAGTGCAGGCTTTAGTCGTTTTAGCTAATTTTGCAGAAGGTTTTTAATATTTTACTTGCTAATTTGTTTACTGCAGAAAGTTTTTAATATTGCTTGCTAATTTGTTTGGGCTTGAGGTGCGATGTCTCCAGAAATGGTTGCAGAAGCCAAAGGTATTTAATTGCAGAATGGGAGGGTGTCAAGTTAATCTTTGGAATAGGAACGGTTGCAGAAGCCAAAGGTATTTAATTGTTGAACGGGATGGTGTCAAGTTAATCTTTGGAATTGGAACAGCGGATGTTAACCTAGTGATTTCTAATTTGTTCCCAATGCTTAGGATTCTGTCACAATCTGATGAGCACTATTTGTAACAACTCAATGCAGCAGTCTTTCGGTTTTTTTTTTTTTTTGGGTAAGAAAGGTAAGGCAATACAATCTAGGACGCCCTTCTCTCAAGGGTTCGACCTAAATTATCCTCCTTGAGGAGACAAAGGAGGTCCCTAGGCGGAACCGAAGACCATAACCTGTTAGTATGCAGAGCCAGCCCACACTTGGCCAGCCAGTCGGCGGTCCTATTTCCTTCTCCAAAAGTGTGGTTGATGCTAATATTGTTGAAGCGAGTGATAAAGGTAGTGATGTCATAAACTAGCATTTGAATTTCCCATGGTGTATGAATTTTTCCTTGGACTGCTTGAATGAGGATACTATTATCTCATTCGATTTACACATCTGTATATCCTGCACGTATGGCTGCTTGTGTTTCATTGCGCATGGCTGTGGCCTCAGCAACTAGGACTGAAGCTGCTCCTAGGTGAAATGCTTCCGCATGGATGAATCTTCCCTTCCAGTCACGGATGATGAATCCTCCAGCTGCTCCATGCGAACTCTTGGATCCGTCAAAGTTGATCTTAACGAATCCTCCATGAGGCTTTTGCTACGAGATCCATCTGGTTTGCTTATGGTTGAGATTTGGGGTGGTTGATGAGTGTGGAAAAAAAAGAATTTGAAAATTTATGTCTTATACGCCGTTCGGCGTTGGCACGTTTCGCTCGAGTAAGGGAGACAGGCGGACTAGCATCTTCATTCCGAAATACTTTATTATTTCTGGTCTTCCACATGCTCCACAGGAGTGCAACAATTCTGTTGAGCATAGTGGCATCCAAAGACCGTTTTATGTGAGAAAGCTAGTTTGGTAGCGTGATCGGAGAGCGAGGAAAAACATCAGTCGCGACCCAGTTGTGATCACGAGCTAGTTGCCATATAAGGTGAGCATTCGGGCATCGTAAAAATAGATGCTCATCGTCCTCAAAAGCAGTTTGACAATGGGGGCAAAGAGGGTCAACATCCAAGCCCCTAGCAAACAAACATTCTCGAGTTGGTAATGAATTGTGACATATTTGCCACAGAAATATCTTTAATTTAGGCATAATGTCTAGCTTCCAAATCCAGTTAAATTCCCACGAAGGGGTTTTGCGCAAATCAAGCCCATGGGCAGCCCAAGTGGCGGTTTTGGTGGAGAAATCGCCACTACGAGAGAGTCTCCAACAGATCGAGTCAGGGGTAGGGATAGCCGGTATTGGGTTGCCAATATCAGTTGAAGGCAGTTCGTATGTACTAGATGTTGTAATCTTGGGACGTCCCAAGTCATATTTGGAAGGATGAACTGGGAAACAGTGAGGGTCATATCCAAAATTGTGGTGTCGGTAATACACATTAGATCAGCTAGACTGCTTTGGTTACACCAGCTGTCCAACCAGAAATTAATGCAAGTACCATCACCAACAACCCATCGTAGACCTTTACGAAATTGATGACGATTCCGTAGGATATACTTCCATGCTCAGGAATCAGTAGTACGGGGTTTAGCAGCAAAAAATGTTTCGTTAAGAGGATATTTAGCCGCCATTTGTTCAGACCAGAGGCAATCCTTATGAAATAGTTTCCATGTTAGTTTACTCAAAAAGGCGCTATTAACCGCCTTTGTCTTTCTTAGACCAAGTCCTCTAAGAGATTTTGGTCTGCATATCTTATCCCAAGCCACCATTGGTAATCCATTCTGTGTATCCGATTTCTGCCAGAAAAAATTACGACTAATCTGGTAGATTTTCCTACTCGCGGAACATGGTAATTGAAAACACTGCATCGTATGTGTAAGCATGGATTCAAGATTTGTCTGAATTAATGCTACTCTGCCTGCTTTAGAGACATTCCTAGTTTTCCAGCTCTGAAGCTTGGCTGCCGTTTTGTTCACTAAATCCGCAAACGTATCATTTTTAGGTCGTCCTTTAAACACGGGGCAACCCAGATATTTGCCTAGACTGTCATGATGCTTAATATTAAAAACAGAGGAAACCATTTGTCGAACTTGAGAAGTGACATTCTTAGAGAAAATGAGAGAGGATTTCTGGAAATTAATAAGTTGTCCTGAATTGTGACAGAAGAAGTTAAGGATGCCATGAAGTTTTTGGCATGTCTCAAGATTTGTTTGACAAAAGAGGAGACTATCATCTGCAAAGAAGAGACATGGTAGTTTCGTTGCATGGGGTGCTATTTTGAAGTCAAGGCTACTTGACGAAGTAATGTCGTTAGCCCTTCCATGCAGATAAGAAAAAGATATGGGGATAGGGGGTCCCCTTGACACAAACCTCTGATAGGATTAAAAAAACCGGAAACTTCGTCATTGACAATGACTGAATAGGACACTGTAGTCACACATTGCTTGATCCAATCAATCCATTTGTCATGAAAGCCAAGTTTTGGAAGGCTGTCAAATAGAAAGGCCCATTCAACTCGGTCATATGCTTTTTCCATATCTAATTTGAGGGCGACCCATGATTTCTTTCCTTTCATGTTATTGAATTTGTTCATAACCTCATGGGCTAACAGAATATTATCATGGATAGAGCGTTGGGGGAGGAAGGCGCTTTGGGTGGGGTCAATGATATTTGCTAGTAATGGCCGCATTCGATTAACTAGGATTTTTGCTATGATCTTATAAACCGTGTTACACAAGCTAATTGGTCTAAATTGCGCTGTCGTGGGGGGAGTTAGCCACTTTAGGTATCAGTGCTATTAACGTGTGATTAATTTGCTTTAAAAGCTTGCCATCCTGGAAGAAGGATTTAATTTCCGTACACACATCCTTTTGGATGGTCGCCCAGTGATCCTGAAAGAAGGCTGCACCAAAGCCATCTGAACCAGGGGCGTTGAATTTATCCATTTGGAATACGGCTTCTTTGATCTCACTGTCCTCGACGGGTGAAAGTAATTTATCGTTATCCATTGCTGATACCCGATGGGGGGAGATCAACGGTAGTGGGAGCTGGGTCGTGGGTCGACTTGAATCGAAGTTTAAAGTCATTAACAAAGGCATGTTGTAGTTGAGCAGGCTCTTCAATCCAGACGCCCGAGGCGTCTTTAATTCTAAAAATTGCAGAACGCGTTTTTCGAGCTTTCATGGATTGGTGAAAATAGTGGGAATTTCGGTCATCATTAACTAACCAATCCTTTCGGGCTAGTGTGCCCCAATATTTTTGATGAAACAGGTGCATTTTCTCGCGTTGTTTAATAAGCCGATAGTGCCAGTTATTTAACCTAGCACTATGTGGCTGGGCAACAAGTTTTTGTTCCACATGGATCAGTTGATTAGCATTTCGTTCGAGTTTATGCTTGAAATTACCCAATCCAGCAGTCTTTCGGGTGCCAAACCATGGTATCATTTTTTTTCCCCCCGAGGGAGGGGGGTGTTGGAGGGGGATGCCACATCTATTCAGTCTTACATTGAATAGCGAAGAGTTCCATTCTCGCTCAGTTGCTGTTGTACTTCCAAATGAGCCTGTTCTGTTACTATCGAACTCCTTAATTTAACAGATTCACACTGTCAATCTCCATTCTCCAGCAGATTTATGCTAAGGTTGGAGGGTACCTGTACAACATAAAGTGAATTTCCTGCATTTCTGATTTTCTTTCATTCTATCTTTCTGGGTTCAGTTGTTTGAATAAGTTGGAAATACGTTATTTTTGAGATTGTTTTAAGACCTTCCATTGATAAAAGTCACCAGTTTTGACTGGCTTCTTCCCTTTTAGCCTGCTAGCTATGTTCACCGCATCAAATTATGGGGTCTGGAATGTACGGGAGTTTTGGAATTTCGGAAAGAAATGGACTCAGGTTTGCAAGTGAATATGAAAGTGATGATGCAAAACCTGATTGGAAACATGATATGAATGGACAGAACTTTTATGTTGAGGGGGTTCTTAGGCTGATATAAGGGAGGCTTTATCCGTAGTGTTTTAAGGACTGATGTCCTTCTCTTGGATACATTTGGGCGGAAACACAAAAGATTGGATTTTCAGATGGCGATGAGATGTGTGTAGTCAGCTATTAGGCAGGCAAGATCACAGAAGTGACCATCTAGTCTGATGTCTTTCAGCTAGAAGATCTGTCTGTTTCATTGCTAAGGAAATGATTTCAAATGGCTTCCTCAAGCAGGGCTAACGTTACTATCAAGGTAATACAATAACTATTACACAAATAGTATTTCTGTAGCCTATTTTGTTCTAGCATTCTACCATTTCTACAGCTGCTATGGTCACTATTCATTAGAACTAATCTCTTTTGACCTTTTGGTGAAGATGTGGGCCATCTAACCTTGATCATACTAAGTGAAACTCTTTCTATTTTTTTTCCCTCTCTTTCTCTTCCCCCCCCCCCTTCAGTGAAGGTGCCTGATGCATCTATGGGAAATTGCTAACCCCCTCAGTCTGCCTGCTTTGTCCATGATGCCAGTATCATCAATTCACAAATTGGAACTTTCTGAATAGAATCATTCAATCAACACTTGGGGGAAATTTGATCTTGCTACAAGTGCTAATGCCTCTTGCTTCTCTCTATCTTTCAGTCTCTTGAACAACCCCCCTTCCCAACCAACCCCCCCCCCCCAAAAAAAAAGTGAAAGCCATTCTTAAATTTGAACAACATTTTTTAAAATGGGAAGCATACATCTCATATTTTACATATTGCTTGGTTGACATATGTATGTACTTCTCTTTTTCCTTATAATTATATGCTCCATATGATTCTTTTGCATTGACTTTCTAAGCAGTGTTTTAGTCAATCACAGTTAGCCAAACTATCAAAACATACATATGTAATAAAATGGCAACAACTACACATTTTAACATAATATAGAAATTTGTGTACTCTAGTCTTCTGCGTAAGTGAATCAATAAAGGGCCAGATCCAGAAAAATGCGTGGAAGGTCTTCTCATTGCGGCAGAGATGTCTTCTAAACTTTTAATTTGACTGTCTCAGGAACCGTATTTGGAATCAGCCTCTTTGTTGCAGGGAAACTGAATCTACACCCGACATAGATATGGAATCTCCAATGATTGTTGTAGTAGTAGTCTACTAGTCTCTTCGAAGCATTTCTTTTTGGGGTAAGGTTGGCTACATCTAGACCTCATAGACTAGCTTCCATGAGATCCAACGTCGGATTTTTGACTTTCAATTCAATTAGATTAGGCTTTTGCCATGTCCTGCCCTTCACATAAGTGTGTTTGTGTCGCTATTTTCTTCAACACATCATTTTTTGTGTTATTTGAGCATGGTTTCTTGCTACGGTCTCTTTTAGTTATTTGACTTATTTCAAATATTGATGGTCAATAATTCATGGTGAACATCAACTGCTTTGGAAATAAGAAACAAGTAAGAACCTCTGTTGATGATGCTACTCCCAAGAAGTGAAAGCGCTAATGAAAAACCATCTTGTATTTCTTAAAGCAATAAGTAGCTCAGGACTTACATTCAAGTGCAACTCTGGAGTTCATAGTCTTGTATTTTGGTGATGGAAATCCTTATTTGAGATTGATGGTCTGAGTTTTGCTCGTTTGATGATTTGTATTTGGTCCAACTAATGAAAACATTCTATGAAAATGACAAATATGTTGGCTTCATACATCTCATACTATTTTCTCCTTGATACAGGTCTCCAATGCCAATGCTCCAATACCTAAAGCCCTATAAATCCCAAACTATTTGGAAAGAGAGAAGTTTTTTTGATATTGATAGGGTGAATACTTTAGCTGAGTCATAGTTGCATGTTATAATATTGTTTTGAGTACAATATATCTTATTGCTGTTTGCAGATCACTGTTAGAACTTTTGGATTACTTGCAATTATGTCTTGTAACTGGTTTTCTGACCAGTAAATGTTTTTCAGATGTGTTACAAGACATCTTTTTTAACTTTGATCAGCGTGTGGTACTTCCATCTTTGATAATTATGGTTAAACATTGAATAGATTACTTGCAGTTGTGGCTTGTTACTGGTTCTCACCATTAAATGTTTTTCAGGTGTGCTACAAGACATCTTTTTTAACTTTGATCAGCATGTGGTACTTCCATCTTTGATGATTATGGTTAAAAATTGAGTAGGAGGGATCAAAGAGTGGAGCTTTTCTGGCATGGCCTTTGGCTGCCCTTTGTCAGTCAGTTTCTTAAGCTCATAGAAGTTTCATGTGCACCTAATATGCTTATTGTAAAGAAAGTCCCATGGTGCTATTCTAAGAGAGTGATGGGACCTTTATATACCTAGAGCCCAGGTTCTTTGTTTTCTCTTTGGAGACATCCAATAAAATTGCAGTGACACAGAGAAGATTAGCATGCCCCCTGCGCAAGGATGACACACAAATTGAGAAATGGTCCAATTCATTTTTTTTGGCAATTCTCACTTGATCAATGACTTTTTTTGGGGGGGGGGGGCGCGTTTCAATGGGTTAATAGTCTGATTTTAATTTTTTTCCCCTTGCAATGATGTATAGTCCCTGCACAAGGATGATATGCGCAGCGAATTGAGGAGAATGGTCCGTGTATTCTGCTGCAACTTATGGTACTGGAATCTGTCTGTCTATCTGACCGAAGATGGCATTCAGTCATCTAGTTCTTTGCTTGTGCATATTAGCTGGTTGCAGTGTTTGGAAGCTGTTATTATGTCCAAACTTCCGTAGACTATTCTTTATGTGCACTATGATGGAGCTGAATGTAATCTCTACAGCTTGCACTAGCTGCTATTGAAGAGAACTTGTCTCATCTTTCTTGTCGGAGGCTTGTACTAGGTGCAACACAGGGAGAATCTCCCTCCAGCCATCGAGAGCACTGGCCACTGAGACTCCAGCCCTAGTGAAAATTTTTGCAGCTGCATTTTATGTCTATGTTCTGCCATGCGTTCTGTAACTCCTACCTATATATGCGTTTATATCTCGTTTGTCTGTTTTGGAGCAGCTTCCATGGAGGGCCAACTATAGGTTGACCCTGGCTATTGTAGAAATTTAGTAAGAAAATTACCAGTTGGATTCATAATCGAACAGTTCAAAAACTAGTATTGGAACAGGGCCGCGCGAACGCAGGCTCCCGCTGCCACAAATTATGACGTACGCTCTCCCACTTTGGGAAGACGTTAGGCAGGCGCCCCTCCAGAGTGCAATGGAGGCCACCTACCTAGGCCATGAGCCTTCTTGATCGCCCATTGACCCCATCCAGGTAAGTATGTTCCTCTGTTATTCACTTCTTACTTTTTGTAGTCTCCTTATGCAGCTTCTCTTTCTGATTACACAATGAGGGACGAGAGCGCAATCTCGAAGAACAGTGTCCTATCTAGGTACAAGCTGTCTAGTGTCTGGGATTATTTGCTGTCCGTGTCTGGGATTGCATACCAAATTTTAGTAGCCATTGGGGCTTCTCATTTGTTCTCGCCATCAAAGACAACAGTCTTTATGAAGTGCTAGGTTCAGTGAAAGTTTGTTAAAATTGTCTGTTAAAAGCATGTGTCTAGTTGTTGGACCAGCTGTCGTCTGAAATTTATGTTTTGTCTTGTAACATGGACGGTCACTTGTCCATGTGGGCCGTAGCTTGAAGGTTGTAATCAACGGAGGTTACTGTTTCATTCCACCTGTTGACATTGGTCAAAAGGTGATATTTCTTTGCTAGCAACTTTGTCGATGAAGCTGCTTCTTACCTTGTGCACCTTGTTTTATTGTGCTTCAGGTTATAAAAGGTTGAGCATTCTAATTTTGTTGAAGCCACAGGTAAAGCTGGCAGATTTTAATGTTTGAGAACCCTACCTCTGGAAGTGGTAGGTGTTCTTCCCTTTTCTTTTTTTTTTTCTTTCTGTATTATTACAGTCACTTACTGTATGTATGGCTTCAATAGATAAACTGGTTTTGTTCTGTTTGATCTGTTATCAGAGAGTATGAATGAAAGATGGGCATAGATTGGGTGCTAAGTGATATGTCGACAGTTTTGGCTTTGTGCTGATGCATCACTTGATAGTCTTCGATCCAAGAGCAACAAGTTGGCTGCAGGTATGGACCTCCAACCTTCCACATCTTTGTTGAGTGTAAATGAAAGCTAGAGCAGATGCCGTGAGCCTAGTTGCTTTGTCCCTTTCAAGACTTCCACTGCAGTGTTATGACAGTGTGGTCCCTATGTCATTACATCAATTGTTTTTTGGCCTACATTATGATGCTTATGCGTTAAATGGTAGCGCTTGTTCCTTGTATAATCCCGGCTGTCAAATGCAGTTGACCCTGTATGTATGTTATATTTACCTATCTATCAGTCTATGGGAGGTATGAGATTAACGAACAGAGGTTACTTTCAGCTGTCGAAGGAGTTCTAATAAAGCTGTTTCATATGTCAGTTGCGGTTATCTGCACGAAAATTGTGTGCGCTCTTGATGACTATTTCTTGTCCAAGTAAAAACTTAGCAATGGTGGGAGTGCTGAGATGTTTATTTTGACAGTGCCCAGTAGCAGTATGTTTTGACCTTATGACTTCTTTTTGACTTGAAATAGGTAAAAACGCTGTCATTTCAATGGCTTAAAGTGGGAGGGATCTGATGCTGTTAGGAAAGACCGTAGTCTTTTGATACTAGCAAGGTGAACACTGTTACCGGAGTCTCCATGAGACTACTTTGGTTTGGTTTAATAAATTTTGCAGTTTCAAGCA